>JAGPOW010003642.1:94736103-94756616 GCA_030014935.1 Caiman crocodilus | reverse complement strand
CTTCAACCACCTTTGCTCGTCCGACTTACCTGACTTAGTGGCCGAGCATCCTCTCCTCTTCAGGCAGGCCAGCAAATTGCTAGTTTAAAGCTAGTTTAAAGCCCGCTGCACAAGATCAGCCAACCTGGAAGAAAAGAAACGCTTACCCTTAGGCGATAGGTCAAGTCCATCCTCCACCATCATGCTCCGCGTAGAGAAATGTGGGCTGTGATCGAAGAATCTGAAGCCCACACCATAGCACCAACCCCGAAGGCACTGGTTTACAGCCTCGGTACACACCTCGTGTTGCCTTCCCCGTTGACTCACCGGTAGAATGGAAGAAAACACCACCTGCGCTCCAATCATCTTGAGCTGCCCTCCAAGAGCCTTGAAATCTTCAATGATGTCCTCCGGCCGGCCTCTTGAAGTGTTGTTGGTCCCCACTAACGGATAGTAATCTGTGGGCCTAACAATCTTCCGGATGCACTCCGTGACGTCCCGAACCTGCGCTTCAGGCAGGCAGCAGACCTCTTGGCCCAAGGGGTCAGGACAGCAGATGGGATGCTCCATGCCCCTCAGGATGGAGTTCCCGATGACCAGGACTCGATGCTTGCTCCTTCTTTGGGATCTCTTCTTCTTTTCCACCTGCGTTGATGGTGCATGAACAGCCCCTCGAGAGGGGTTCTCCTCAGGAACCTCCTCCAGGGTGGCCAGGGCTGCATACCTGTTCTCAAGTGGCACCTCAGGTACAGGCTTTGCAGCAGCACGGGCTACCCTGGGTCCAGGGGGAACTTGCTGCCACCGACGAGTCGCTCTTCTGGGTCTGGGGGGCTCCTCAGTAGGTTTCTGGCCCTGCAGAGAACAGTACATGTCAATTTCATCCTCTGCCTCCTGGATCCCCCGTAGCCTGCTCACCTCTGCCTGGAGCTCCTGCAGCCACTCCTCCATGGCCTGAAGACAGCCACAAGAGGGGCAGCCAGGGGATGCCCCAGGAATCACCCCCACCCCAGGGAGCCCCGCCCAGCCACCACCCCCAGCCAGGATGGGGGAGGTGGACAGATGGCCCCCCAGGGGCTTGGTCTGGGTGGCGGCCTCAGCAGTGCGCTGGGGGGCAGCACCAGGGAAGAGGGAGGGGGAGGGGCCAGGCCCCTGGCAGTGGCACTGCGCGTACTCACCATGTTACTAGAAAATTGGTCTTCTCACTGTTGTCGCTCTTCCCTTCCTCCTGCTCTCCGCCTGCGCGAATGCCGGCGCGCCTGTTTGCACGCTCTGTTCGTGTGCGGCTCGGGAGCATGGCTCCCTGCCGGCTCAGCTATAAGTGATCTGGGAGGCTCCTCTCCGGATCAGCTTCAGCTGACGGCATAACACCACTCACCACTTCGCCGCCGCTGCTGTTGCTGCTCCTTCTGCTCTGCAAGGGCTCACATGTGGCCGAGACCACACTTGAACCCTATCAGGAGTCTTTTTGTCTCCCGGCTCTACTCCTAACTGCCGAGCAGTGAATCAGCACTGAATCAGTTTAATAGCTACCAACCTTCTTGCCTTATTCCACTGGCCCTGCCCTGTGTTCCAGCACACATGCCCAAAGAAGGACTTCTGTTGGCCCACCTGAAACCAGCAGTAATACAGGGAGTCAAAAGGATGTAGTGGTAGTAGCAACAGTGGCATATGGCTGGGAGGAAGAAGAGGGCAACAGAGGGTCCTTCAAGAGCCCATAGAGAATGCTCTCTGGAGGGTACTACACTCTTGCTCAGACATCAGGTGATGATGCTTTGTTCCATCTGTCACTCACCATTTTGCATCTATCTTCTTGATCTTTAGTCAAACTCCAACTTACTTTTCTTATGGATGGCTCCATTTTTATGGACTTTATGGGCAGGTATTTTTAGCCTGCTTTTTTATAGATTGTCTGCAAATTTATGAAAATTTGGTAACCCTGGCCTCTTGGCCCCTTTTGGCTACCATTGGGCCAGCTTCAAGATGAGAGCTAGAAAAAGTTATGGAGTACTGCCTAGCCCATCTTTTCTGCTTGGAATAGATGATGCAAATCCCAATGCTTTCTGGAATAAGGCAGGGTTTAGAATCCAGGTTTTCCATAACTCAGCCAAATGTTCTAGTTTATTGAGCTAAAATGTATAAAGGTCCTCATTCTCTGCCACCTTATGTTGGGCAGATTCTCGTGTCTCTGGGGCTATGCTATTCTACCACATGGTGGAAACTATCTAAAATCTGCAAAAGTTTCCGAAATTACACTTATGTAGCTACATGTAACTTGCTCTACATGTAAGATTTGGCTCTGGGTGTTTCCATTACTTTCAGTGAGATTTGGATTGGGCCTAGGAAACATTGTGAATGCTGAATATTGTTCTATTATACAAAAGTAGCTTTGGATGATTGTTCAATTTTTGCGAATGTTTGTACTAGTAAAGTTCAAATGCTTAAATGTACACAAACACAAGAATGATAAACATAAATCAAGATTAAATTTTGACCTAGAGTGATATATACAGCAGTGTTCCACTAATTGTTCAGATCTACTTTGCGATGTGTTAAGGAAAAGAACAACCAGAAACAGTGATCCAACCTCAGTTTGGAGAACGAAGCTCTAGAAGGGATGAATTTCATATAGTGTAACTCTCTCAAAAAAAAATTCAATGAATTGAAATCCAGCTACTGATTCTCGTGAGACCATCCCTTTCGAGGTTTCCTGCAGTTTAACTAATGAATCTAATTTAAAAGTTCATTAAGATTAACTGTACTGAGTTTCTGCACATAGACAAGCCCTTTGAATCTGATCAATTCTAATTGAAATAATAGTGTGACTTTCTTCATTCCAATATCCTGAAAATATGGAATTTAAAGTAGGAGACTGAAGCTTTAATCCATCTTATTAAAGTCTTTTACCATGAAGTCTCAGAGCACTAGACAATCTTGGCTATCGTATGTGCTGCATATGGAAGAAAAAGAGAAGTAAAAAGTGAAATTTTATGGCATTTGTTGAATTAATCGGAGCTCATAATGTTATTTAGCAGTTTGATTTGCACATGTAAATAGTTAATTAACTCTGCCTGATTGTGTTTCTTGTTGTGTAATTTAGCAGGAGGACTTTTGACTCACTTCCTTTGAGGATGATTATTTGCTGACTCCTGTTATTAGATCCATTTATGCGATGAAGAAATAGCGGTTTGGACCCATTTGAGGTTTACTGCTCACTGACCATTAAAACTGCTAGCAGCAAAGAACATTAAATTGGAGGTTGGGATTACTATTATGGATGAAAAGTGTTTATGGTATTGAAAGACCACCAGTTTCTTGATCCAACATGTTGTAATATAAAACTCTTCCCTCCATCCATCCCCAGTTAGATATTCCTACTTGAAACCAATAACTGAGTTAGAAAAAACAATTTTGTAACCCCCCTCTGCCCCTAAATAACCTGTTCTAAACCAGTAGTGAAAGGCATCCAAACATGAATATGTTTAGATAAGGCCCTCCAAGCTCCTGTGTGACCTCAGGTACACTAAATCAAAACTCTTCCCTGGTATAAGACAATGGAGTTATACAGAGCTTAATCCAGTCCATCTGTAACAGTAATAAATATATTTATTTATACATTTACATACATTTATTTTATTAGCATAGCAAATATGATCTTTTATCTATGACTTTTCAAATAGGATGTTTATAGGCAGGGATAAGGGTGGAGGGAAGGTTCTTTTTGTGTGCCTCTGACCTGAATCAGGAGGAAGAGATTTCCTGAAAAAAGGAAAAAAACTCTTTCTAAAAAAATCCCCTGAGGAGTGAGGTGATTGTAAATTACAGCTTGATTCTGCTATCATGACATTGGTTTTACACCTACTGTATACTAGGTGAGGGTCTGCATTCTTTGTTTTTGCTGTGTGGTTTTGATAATAAAAGGGGCCACCAAGGAGGTGAAGAACTTGCAAACAGCATGACAACTGTTTAAGAACACCATATTGGAGTCACAGAACAAATGCTTATAAAAAATTTTAAAAAAGGAAAATGGACCAAAAGAAAGCCAGCTAGTTCAATGACAGAGTTGCAGAGGCAATAAGGAGAAAAGTCTTCTTTAAAAAAAATGGATGTCAAATCCTAATAAAGAAAAAAAAGAGCATAAACTCTGGCAATCCAAATATAAAATTATAATAAGACAAGCTAAGAGAGAATTTCAGGAGACTCTAGAGACACAAGAGGAAACAATAAATATTTATTTAAGTACAAGTTAAAGACCTGCCAGGGAGTCATTTGATCCCTTGGATGACCAGGGTGTAAAAGGGGCACAACAGGATGACAAGGTCATTGCCAAGAAACTAAATGTATTCTTTGCATCTGTCTTCACAACTTATACTGCTTTGCTTCCTCTTGGAGCGGGAGCCTTAGGACAGAGGCTTTAGCTAGCTCATACCTTATGTGGCTGATGTACTGTCTTTTGGGCCTCTCCCGCAACCCTCACCGGGGTAGTGGCCAGCCAGTTCCCCAACTGGGTCTAAGCTTGCCCCGTCCCTTTCCAGGGGCAACTCTATACATTCCAACATACTGGGCTCCCAGCCTTCTGGTTTCCCACCCCTCATTGGGGCTCCTCACCTCTGTCCCCTTACTGGGGCTCCACACCACCCCTTCACTGGGGCCACTCCTTCACTGCCCCCTTTCTGGGGTCACCCCTCACTACAGCCTTTCTAACACACACTAGGACTGATGCTCCAGGGTCTCACAGGGATTCTTACTCCCCTCACGTATGGTTCTTCCTCATCTCTGCCCTCCCACCGGGGCTCCACACCTCCTCCTCACTGGGGCTCCTCACTCCCCCCTCACTGGGCTCCACATCTCCTCCCCCTCACAGGGGCCGTAGGGCTTCCCTCCCCAGTGGGCTCAGGTGGCCATAGCCATGCCTGGCCTCAACTACCTCCAATGTTAGATAACCCAAGTGAAGGTAAGAACTGGGGTTAAGGTGCCCCTACCCACCTTTCACCACGGTGGTAACTGGCCTGGCATTTCCTGGGGGCTCCTGCACTGCATTTCCTGGGGGCAACCCACTCCTGGCAGGGTGCAGTTTTTAGGTCATGCCCAGGACCAGGTGCCTCCAAACCATCCTGTACTGCTCCTCCCTTACCTCCAGGAAATTGCATGGAGCCTTGCAGTCAGGTGATGTTACTACCTGGCTCACCAGTAGGGAACTGCTCTATATATACAGGTGGCCAGATGTCTAAAATGGCCACCGCAATCAAGCACATGCTGGCTGCTCAGCTCAGCCCTTGAAGTGACAGGCACTAACAGTGCCCTGCCACATTTCTCTCCCCTTAAAGTGGCAGGCACTAACAGGCCTTGCTGCCTGGCTATCAGCATGGTACGGGAGCCTCTGCAGGGCCTGAAGGGGCCTGAAGGTGGAAGGTATGGACCTTGCTGCAGAGGCAGACCAGGTCTTGCCCATCTCCAAATATGAAAGCTAAGGTTTAAAACAAAAAATTAAGGACAGATCTTTACTTGTTTCAGAATCGATTAGCATATGGCTTTTATAAATGGGGAGGCACAAACTTGCAGTTTATCATGAAGTTAAGTGAACAAATTACACCTGGCAGCAATTACACTATTTAGTTATTTCACAGATTGCTTTGACTCTGAAGATCGCCATGGTAGCAAAATGCTGATTTGGAATCTTTAAAACCAATGAACCTTAAAAACTGAGCTGTGAATCTCAAAAATGAAAGTTTTCTAATATGAGTCATAGATATAAGTTATAAGTTATTTTAGACATCTTAGCCCGTTTCTGCTCAGATCAAGGATTCTTGTTAAAACTACTTTTGGGCAGTATTTGACATTTCTGGATCATGAAAAAAGAGGAAAAAAGGAAGGCAAATAAACCAAACGAAAAGGAGAAAACTCAAGAGAGCTGACTAATGCTGAGAAATTAAATGTATTTTTCAGCATTACTGGGCAGATTTTTAACAAGTACTTATAGAGGTTTGGGAGCTCAAATCCCACCAGTTTCAATGGAGCATCTATGGGTGTGTGTTCACACTGTGATGGCACACCCCAACTTAGACAGCCCATAGTGCCCCTCATTCACCTTCTCTCATGGATATGCTTTTTAAGCCCAGAAATATGCCAGTTTAACCATACCACAGCTGCTCTCAACCATTCCAAAGACAAAGGTTTCAAGAGCAGACATAGAGGGATGTGCAGCTGCCACAGTGTAGCCGTATTCTAAGTCACTGAACACTTCTGAAAATACCCAGCATGAAGTTTTTAATTCACCACTGGGACAGGTTGAATATAATGGACTATATTTATTGACAACAGCTGTGAATGTGGCCTAGGACATGTAATTGTTAGTGGTGCATTACAGTTCTGTGTTTAATATTGTTTGCATTTTGTGATGGAAAATATCAAACAATAAATAGAAGTTTATAAAAAAAAACCCTAAAAATGGTTCTGCTTGGGTTAAGTTTTAGTTCTTGGCAAAGGGTCAGGCTGGAATTTATTTTATGTGATCTGGCTGTCTAGTCGTAGTTTAAATCAGTTAAAGATTTCTCCCCCGCCTGCCTCCTCCTACAAAGAAAGTATGAAGTGGATAAGAAGGCAGTTAAGTTTCTGTGCCTATTCAGCATATTCCCATACTGCTGAGACTAATGTCAGTATTGACAGTGTTTTGTGCCATAGTCATCTTTTTATTACATAGGGTTTGTGCACAGATCTGCAGCTTGCTTAACAAGTAAGTAATGACTTCTGTACACTACCTTAGAGTTGGACAAATTTCACTGAGCTTTGCATTGAGAAAGCTTTGCTATATGTTTTTGAGGCAAGAATCATAAAACAATTTCCAAAAAATAAAAGCTCAGTTAGTATGAAAGAAAAAAAAAATTAAGTCTCCATTTCTTCAGCTTTAGGAACTTGCCTTTTATTAAAAGATGGATCTCAGGCCATTACATGGTTTTGACAGGTAAGGGTTTACTGAAATAATTACACAGGCAGAACTATGCTGATTAGGAGAACGTTTTTTTCACAGTCCCAGCTGACATTACTAGTTCAGTTAAGCCAGACCTATCTTAAGTTAGGTACAATATTTTGGACATTTCAACAGTTATGTTGGTTTTATGTCTTTCCCTGTCCATGTTTTTGAGTATGGGAAGAGGAACAGCTATTGAAAGAAATAACTTAATTAAGTAAATAAAGTTGGATGATGCTACCTCAGGGACTCTATCTGTATCATAGAAGTCTGGGCATAAATGCTGATCCTAGACTGCAGGAGTTCAAGTGACTACTGAAATGAAAATAAAGAATAATAAAGAATAACTGTAACATCTGATGCTATGCCAATGGATCACTTCATAAGAAGGATGATCCATCTTTAGTTCCCTCTTCTTCCCTTTTATGGTAGAAAAATTGTGGAAGCATGCAGCCATCTGGGATCTTTTCTCTTACTTCCACTGTTCTTATTAATTGGGTGGGAAATTATGTCAAGGAGGCAAGTCTTTCATTTCATCTGGAATGCAGTTAGATCTAGGGTCATTCTGACATGTTGGAAAACTAAGAAGAAGACCACAGCATACTACTTTCAGGGAGTTTTATTAAAGAATCAAATCTCATAGAAAGATGAGAAATCTGGTTCAACAGGATCGTACTTTCAGTGGGGTTTTACTTGAATTAACTATAATTATATGGTATCTACTGACCATAAACAACAGGGTAATTAAGTGAATATTTCTGCCTTTAGAGTCAATCCTTGTGATGTAGAAATTGCAAGTTGCATAATTATTACTCCTTGAGCCATTTAGTTGCTTCAGCTGTAATTACCACCTCGTAATCCACAGGGCATGTAATTATGAAGTATTTATTATATGGTTTTTATCATGTAACAACAGAGTGGTTGCTCAGGGATACGTGCCTTGTAAAACACAATGAAACTAAATATTTATTTTCTTATATATATATATATGTAATTCCTTGAAATTTTCTCCATTAAGCTGTTTATAGTGTTCAAGGCAGAAGGATTATTAAGTGGGTCTGAAAAGGACATTTATGAACTGCACTTCATAGGTTATATGAAAAACCACCCATATTGGTGACTCTGTTTCCTTTGAAGACAGGCAAAGCCATAGATCATAAAACAAGGGACAGAATCTGTGAAGGTTATAAATCCAGAGAGTAAAGAAGAATGTATTATTTCTACATTTGTCCTCATGAAAAAGCCATGAAGTCATGAAGCGAGTTTTTATGGGTAACTGTACACCTATTCTGCAATTATGGTATCTTCCAAAAAAGCAGTTAAAACAGGAGGCAAAATAATTGCTACTCAGGCTTCTGAGTACCTAGTCAATAATGGAAGTGTTCTTAAAGTAGATGTAAATGTCACTGAAAATGCAATTTACATCTCTTTAAAACTCTTAGCTTTGTCAGAAGAATGGAAAGGCACTTCAGAACTAAGACAAATGAGGCCCAGAGTATCTGGTAGCAGTTTCAACCTCTATCACTATTTTACTTGAATAGTCTTTTCAGTATACCTTCCTTTTCATCAGCCTTCAATGTGGCTATTAAGACTATGTTTGCACTAGGAATGTTTTAGTAGGATATTAAATAGCTGAAACACTCCTAGAGTACCTGTATTTATTCTGCAAAAGCTGTGGTTTTAACCTGTGTAGTATCACACCCCTCACCAATATAACATGTTGGTGAAAGCACAGCTTTGCCAATATAATCACCTTTATACCAGACTGTTGTATTTCTACCAGCTCATCTATATTATTCACACCTCATGCTGACTGATCTATGTTGGCAGAAGTCTGTAGTGTGAATAAAGACTAAGAATGGTATGTCTTCCCTTTTCTGAGAATGATAAGTATATCATTATATGACAGATGTGGAAACCCCCCCCCTCCCAAACACATTTCTGGAAGACAAAGAGCATTAATTTCACCTGCCCCACCCCCAGCATGGATACATCTTGGGTGCTTCAGCAGGGCTTTTAGCACTTTTATCTAAAGCTGATTCAATCAGCTATTAGAGAGAAGCACCAAAAAGCACCACTGAAGCATGTGAGCTATACAGATGGTGGGCAAACAGGGTCAAACTAATATGATGACTCTTCTGGACGTGCTCTGCATTTGGTGCAGGGGCATACCAAACTGAAAGTAAAATGCTGGGCTTTTTTCCCCCCACATCTGTAAGCAGCCCACGTGTTTACACAGGTTGAGTAGCATATGTTTTATTATTTTTAAAAATTCTGTTCCCTTGTTACATGCAATGGTTCACACAAACAACCTTTTAAGATTCATAAAAATCTGTTGCATCTTATGTCCCTCTTTATCTATTTTTCTCAACCATTTCTCTGATATTCTTTCCTTTCTTTCATGTGACTAAAATTCTCTCATTTAAAACAGTCATGTCAGAGCTTTAAGATATATTCAGGAACAATAAAAAGGCCCTGTGAGCTCTCATTCTTCCTTTCTTCAGGGTAGTGTGTGTGGTTAAATGATTGTCTTTAGAGATGAGTAAGCCAGTGTTGGTTAAAAACCCCACATTTATCCATTCCTTATATTGAACCAGAATGGACCCCTTGAATTGAGAAAGTTTGATTGACTTTTCCTTCCTCCATCACTTTTTGATCATGGGATAGCGTCTGCTGTTATTGACTATTTCTTTGCAGGAGGTGAAGCTCTCTTTTCAGAGAGAATGCTATGAATGGTGTATGAAGTGCTTCCTGGAAATGCTTGGTGTGAGAATGAAAATTAAGTAATAAAGGATGTAAGGAACATAAGGCACATGTGACTGATTGCAAGCTCATCTATTGTCCTAGGCCAGAAACACTCTTGGTAGGAGGAAGTGGTTCTTCTTTAGCCACATAAGGAAGGTGCATTAAGTTCCCCTGAATCTACGATTTTATTCTTAAAGAACAAAATTGTGGTCTAGAGTTTATCCTTGAACTTTTCATGTAGATCTTTACCTTCAGGGAGAAAGGGGAGCTCAGCTGCTTATGCAGCACAATCCCCATGAGACTTGTGAAGGCAATATGAAAGTTCAGGGACTCATATAATGGGAGAGAGGAATGCAGACTAGAAAATACATGATTTGCCCCTTACGTTATCCTGTATGGTTCATAAAAAAATGGTTCAGATCATTTCCCACATCCCAGACAGTTTCCTCCAATGCCTCTCCAATTTCTTGGTGTATTTGGGAACTTTTTCAGAGAAAACTTAGTCAAAACTAAAATCTTTCCTTGAAACATTTCTTTTTTGGCAAAAGTTGGCATTTTCAGTGGCCAAAAAAATGTTGGGTTTTTTTTAGGCCAGCAGTACCTATGACTTCTTTGAAAGCATAATGCTAAAGAACATACTGCAAAAATGCAAATCTGGAACCAACACACAGGACAAGAACTCAGCATGATAGTCAAGGCTGCCTGTATTTTCCTTCCATATGTATATTAGTCTATTTGGGGGTTAAGATGGCCCTGTGCATGAGAAGGAAACCTGCCTGTCCCCAGCAGAACAGTGAGGAGGAAACTCCAGGAGGAGAGTCTTATAGATATTTCCTTCTCTTTAGCTTCAGCCAATGATTTTTCATGCAGAAGCACTTGGGTCTCTGTTATCTCTGAAATCAGTAGCACAACTGTGATTGAATAAATGGAATTAAGATTTGGCCCTGACAGCAGAACTTGTTTGAAGGCATTTGCTTATCTGAAAAACTCCAGGAATGTACCACTAAGAAATACCAGAAAGCTGGTTGGGAAGTGGGCTTTCCAAATTGTGGGATTTTTTTCTTTTTTGCTTGAACTAGACCAAACCCCAGGAGTTTAGAACTATTCTCTGACCTGGAAGCTCCTGGAACCTGAATCCTAGTCACTATTGTCAGTGCTTCCAGGCTTCCTTCTGGGGACCTGTGAGTTGAACCCCAGATACAATGCGGCTTTGAGAACTTCTGGTTTCTTAACTGGACAGAACAAACCTGAAAGCCCTGCCTGGCTGACTCTCTACCTCTGAATTATGGATCCTGAAATCCTAGTATGCCTGACCCTGGGGCAATCTGCTTGTGTGATCTGACCCGTATCTGTGGACTGTGGGGTTATGCCAGGGCTGGGAACTTACAGCTTCCAGGCTCTCAAGGTCCGGAGAAGATGGACTAGGGGGACCAGAATCTCTACCTCCAACACAAATTCCCTGACCATACGCTACAGAGTTATGAACAAACTCAAGAGGTTTGAGAAAAACACTTGGTTCAACAAATCAAATTTTTATGACAAATTTTATACAGTTGAAAAACTGCTACCTGACATATTGCATGAATTGGGTGATTCATCTAGGCAGGCAAGTTTCTTTGGGTAGCTGTGATATCCTTTATTAGACCAACTAAATAGTTGGAAAATTGTTCTTTACAAGCTTTTGGGCACATACACACTTCTTCAGATGTCTGAAAGTTTGTAAAGTACAATTTTTTTCCAACTATTTAGGTAGTTTAATAAAAGATATCACATTTACCCAAAGACCAAGTCTGCCTATGTCCTTATACCAACACAGCTATAACCAATAACCCTGAAACATGGTTCATTTAGTTCTTTCTTTCTATCATATCCTTAACTAATCTTTTTGAAGAACCTGTACAGATTTCTATAATGAACAATTTTGAAATAACTTCCATATGAGAAATGTCTTCTCTTCATGCAAGGTATATATCCTCAAGCACAATGATTTACATTTACCTATTTAAGTTATTATTTCTTTTTATTATCCATATTATTAAGTTATTATTTCTCTGGATATTTATTATCCATATTAATATATTTCCCTTTTTTTGAATTGTGTTAAGCATCACCCTCAAAGATACTTTGTGACATTGAATTACACATTTAAATTCTGAATAGCATATAAGAAATATTTCCTTTAATTAGTCTGAAACTGATGGCTTTCCAGTTTTGTTGACTACTCTCTTTTTATTATAAGAAATGGTGAAAGCACCTAGCTGACCTGTTCACTATTCATCATTCAACATAAGTTCTGGGATCTGAGCACTTAAATTAAATATAATGAAAATATAATGTAAAATTAAGTCTGGAAATCCTAATATCAACATTTTTTCCTGAACATATGGCAAATCCTATCCAAAATATACAGAAACACAGATCTTATGGAGAGTATCAGGAAGATTCATAAAGCTTCCTAATGCACCACATTTGGCTGAATATATCATATGAAACTGGCCCAATCTAAGGTCCAGTCTTACAGATACCTTCTACTAAAGGAATTTCTATTGACAGGTAAAATGTTTTTGTTTAGTAAGAATTTGTAAGATTGAAACTTCAAAATATAAACTGGACTATAGGTCACTGGCATTTCAAAACCAGTTCTCAAAAAGTCACCGAATTCTGGGGAATGAAACTCTGGTAATACTTTTAGGGGACAAGAACTTTGGTTTCAATGCGTCCAATCAGAAAGGTAATAACACAATTTCTGCTTGTGGTACTAAAATAATTTGAGTAAGGAAAGTAGTGATTCTTTTCAGTTATTTCCAGTAATTGTACAAGATTTCCTTTATACTATCATACTTGACTTGTGTTATTTAATTTCTAGCTATTTTAAAATAAAATTTATTTTTAAACTTGTTGCTCATCAGCCTTTGACATCTTACAAATAATTTAAGAGCTTTCTTTTCTGCTTCCTTTCTCACATTTTGTTGTTTAAAAAGTAATCTGTGATGGAGAGGTAAAAAAAACCCATTTTTGACAAAAACATTTCAAGATCATGTGTTTCTCATCAGAGACTGACAATTACAGCTTATGACCTTGGATTACAATTGTAAATTCAAAAACATCCTTTTGGAAACTTTTATAAGCTTGCATATAAAGCTTGTGGAAAGGTTTCATATTTGGAAATCTAAACATTCCTTAGCAGCAGCTGAAGTTTAATAGTGTATATGTAAAACTGAGTGCCGGAACCACTGAAAATCATTTAGCTGTTTTTCAGGATATTACCATTTAACTTTTTGGATGCCAAGGTATCCAATGTATCCTTGATGCAGTTCTAATTATCTCATAGGTCCTCCACTAAATCTTTAATTCTTACAGAGCTTTCTTATGGCTCCTGGCCTTCTGACTGAACAATAAAGAAGGATCTTTTTGAAAATTTTGAATGATGCTCCCAAGCCAAAAACTTCAAAATTGACTAAGGATAATGTTTAGGGGGCAGGGGGGAAGGAATCTCATTTTTAAGGAAATAAGCTAAGTTATAGAAAAAATGGATCACATATAACAAGACGTTATTATTTATAAAATCAGACTTGTTAGAAAAGCGTCACTTAGAATTAGACCCAAACCAGCAAGACTGCTACACAAACTAGAGGAGACATGGCTTTGTGGTTAACATTGTGTGATTCAAGAAATCTTGGTTTAATTCCCTGATTTTCATGTGTAGCTTGAGCAGGTCACTTTTAAATCTCTGTGGGTGAATTCTGCTCCTGTAAATTGGAGGCAATAATATTTCCTTATTCAGATACTTTCTTTATCTTGTCTGTTTAAATTGAAAGCTCTTTGTGGTCAAGAGCTCTCTATGTATTAGCACAACACTTTAGTGCAATGTGGCTGCAATTACAGTTGGGTTCCCTTCAGGCTTTTCTAACAATAATCAAGGCATACAGTTGTCTTTGTGATGAGCTAAGTATAAATGCTTTGAGCAACATTTAGGTCCTGGCCCTTCAAGAAAGAAATGGGTATCATCTGCTAATAACTATGGCACTTCACTTCTGCTACGCTCACTGCAAGGGAACATTTAACTAGAAGAGGGTAATTTACTCATCTGCCTGTGATTATGGGGATTTTCTCCCTTTTTTTTTTAAGTTGGTAATGTGGAGAGCAGAAACATGAACAATTAATCTGGTAGTTCTCTTTCAGGAGACAGGAACTTCTTCCTTGAAGGCCCGGTACTTTGTGTAGTGCCTCTAGAATACTTGATCTCCAGGAAATGCCAAGTACCCACAACGCCATTGAAATTAATGGAAAATATGAGTATTTAGTCTTATGAAAAACTGGACTGTATAAGAAGAATCACAATGGCTACCATCTTTTACAGTCTTTTGATCAGCAGACCCCAAAGTATTTTACAAAGCAGTTTGGTCTTAGGGTGTACCAGGGTGGTTGATTCAAAGCACTGTTACCATGGAGACAGGGGGATCAGTCTGAATCTGAGGGATCAGGTTGAGAGGCACAATGAAATCAGGGCCAAAGCAGCCTGTTGGTCATACTAGGAAGTCCAAGCCAGCAACAGAAGCACTCAGGGTCAGGCAAGACAGGGCAGAGCATCTAGGATAGGAACAGGCAGACATGGCAGTGGGAGCGGAGACAGGCAGTAATTAATTAAGCAAGGGTCTGGGCAGGAGTGAGGTATGGGTTCAGGCTAGGCAAGGTGCAAGAAGCAGGAACTAAGCAGAGGCAAGACTTTAGGCTAGGCAAAGGTGCAGTCAGGAATTTATACATGAATCAAGAAAGGGTTAATTTAAGGGTTCAGGTAGGATGTAAGCAGGACCAGTAGGGTTAGTAGGGTGCCATCTCTGGTGACATTTTTTAGAGGTCGATGAGTGGGGCACCCTTCAAGTTCTGCTATATATTCCTCCTCCTCTGGGGATTAGCTTCCCTGCTCTGCTCTCCTGCCACAACTTGATGTTACTTGGTTCTTAAAGAGGGAGGCTGACCCAAAGGTTCCTAGACAGACACTAAGGATCACCACCTGTAGGATAATGAGCTGTTGCCTTAAGGGCAAAATGCATGTTCCAACCTTCCCTTGATTTGCCACATGCCTCACAAATGTTTGTAATTTTCTCTCTATGTTGGGGTCTCAGCCTCTGTGGGCTTATCCCCTCACCACAGCTAGGCCTGTGAGTCAAAACCCACTAAGCAGGGCTTGACTCCAAGGCTCTAGCTCTCTAACCTGCTTGGGCTCATGGTCCTCTGTTTCATACTTTCCATGACACCAGGCCTACTGGCCCTTCTACACTGTGCCTCTGTGGTGCCAGGCTGTTGGGGCCTCAGTCCCCTCTGGCTTCGCCCCCCTTTGTGTAGTTAGGGCCATTCGCCTAAGATTCTACCCACTAGGATCTGGCTTCAAGGCTCCTAGCTTCCCTTCAAGTGACTCTGGGCTCATGGCTTTAGTGCTGCACCCCTAGCGCAGCAGGGCTTCTTGAGCCCTCTATCACAACACTCCTCAATGCTAATGAGGCCTCCTTCTCCCTTACACCCTCAGCGACAAACCACCGGCCCTAACATTAAATGTAAACAATAGACCTCTGTGGCCATATAAAGAAAATAAAGATAAGAGAGGCAAACTGCCTGCTTACATGTGATTGGGCTTCTGTATCCCAGCTTGTCACATTCTTCCTGAGGAGGCTGCTGCAGCTTCTCCATAGTCATCAGGAGTCCCCCTCTCTACTACCCTCCTGACTTTCTCTACATGGGGTTTATGTGGTTCTGGCCTTTCCCTTTTGATCAGCTGACCAGCCAGCAGGGCTTGATCCTTAACCCCTTCTTGACTGGATGACTGTACCCAGAAAGTTCTGGATTTAAAGGGGTTGCCTTGCTTCCTGCTAAGAGGGATAGAGTTCCCTGTTACAGGTTAGTAGAGAAGAAAGTCAAAGTCTCTCATGTGGAACATGCAGTGGAGGGTCTTCAGTACATAAAAAAGGAAGTGTAGCCCTGTATTCCATGTGGTGACCACAGTTTCTAACTTACAGAACTCCTCTCAGGATGAGGTCCAAGTGCAAGCTGGAGTTCTCCAAATGAGAGCTATGTTTCTATATCCACTGCATGCTTTGGATCAGAGAACTGAATACAGATATTATGGAAGTCTATTTTATTGCTACACTATAGTAATAGAATAAATAATTCCCAGTAAAAATTAAAAAAGGAAGAGATCAGTAGGCTAAAGTGTGAATCTACAGGAGATGCAAATGCCACTCAAACACTGGCAGCAGTAATTTGTCTGTCTGAGACAGATGGCGCTGCCAACTTTCAATGGTTAGTTAGTTCTAACTTGGTCAAAAAGATTTTACTGGGGACTACTATATTAAAAAGAAATGATGAATGTGTTATTAACATGCTCTATGGATCTTTTTTAAAATTTAAGAAAGTCTGAACCACCGTGCATGTTTCTGAAAAGGACAAGTCAGAACAGAATGACTTGTTTGAATGTTAACTTGCATGTGCTTTATTCGTTAATGGATGTGATTGGTTTCATGGTTTGGTGGAATGTGGCAGATGGATGAGATAAATCTTTGCCAGCTGCTACATGTTTATTTAAGGGCATGTTTTATAACCAAAATCACAGTGAAGATATGTCTCTCCATGCACTATGCAAAACTTAGTTCATGTAAAGTCTACTATTTGCCTATTTAATATTTGCATTCTTGGCGGATCTATGGCAAAGTTGAGAATGATATTGTAGCTTCTATTATCTCTATGACTAAATAAAAAGTTTAGCATAAAGTGTCACCAGTTACAAAAGGACTTTGGAATGAAAATATGTGTTGACCAACAGGTGAGACCACAGTATGGTAAAAAAAAAGTGTAGGTTCATATGAGTCAAGAGACCTCATAAAACTAAGTGGAGCTACATGGATTCACAGCAGCAGAAGATCTAGGCCTGCATCTTTTTTCAGGTATCTGATTAACTAAAATTGTTTGTGTGTGCATTTCTTTGCATATTAAGATATTTCTGTCACTTGGAGGGTATTAACTTTGAGCCTGAACCTGAGCCTTATTGCTACAAATCACCAAATGCTTCCCAACACAAGGCTGTACTAAATTTGAGGTATGCCTTCAGTTCATATCTTACCATTCTCTCTGTTTCCTACTGTTTTGTTAATATGTCACATTCAATTATATGTACCGGTATAAATTAAAGATTTAATGGAGTTTGACTGATTCTACTTTCAGTTATATTAGATAAAGCAGGAGTGAACAAATGAAGGCCATAGAACTCTCAATAAGGAGTTTATGACACAGTCCATATTTATGTATTCATGTTTTATCACCCAGTCTCATAAATTATATCTAGTCCACAAAAAACATACATTAAACAAGTAGGGTTGCAAAGTGAAGATTTCAAAAGTTAAGTAATGCCAGAAATAAGGCTGTCTTTACAACTGTAAGTGAGCCTTTGTGTAAGAATGCATTATGATAGTCTCTTATTGTATGGTCATGAATTTTATTTTCCTCACAACACTAACTTTTTTCTTTGTACAGATTGTATACTGTTCATATAATTAGCAGCTATTAAATGTTTTGTTTAATGCTCACTGTTCAGTCTGTATCAATATATTTTCCTTAGTCTTGTTCCTGGAGATAGCTAAACTGTTTTGGCTGAAATTAAAAAAAATCAGCCTGAGGCATGGAAAATGTCAGGTCAACTGACCTGAAATGATGTTGCCTAAAGTTTGGCAACATTATAGGGAACTGAAAACAGAGTATTCAAAAAGAAGGGTAATGGTAATAAGAAGCAGTGTTGCCAGATACACCTCTATTTTTGTCCAGGTTCTTATATGATGCAGCAGTGGTGCTGTATTTTTTAGCCCTACAAACTGGATAAGTAGTTCAGGGCCAGTCCACAAGTCAGATCAGACTTATATGGTGGGATTAGGCACTGCAGTACCCTGCCCTGCTCAGCCCTGTGCTGCCCTGCACTGCCCTTATTGACTTCATGCTGCTTTGTGACTTCGGCCTGCTTTGCTCTGCTAAGCTCCGTACCACCCTGCTCGACACCCCATGGACTCTGCTCAGTCCCATGCAACCCCACTTGTCTCCACTCAGCCCTGTGCTGTCTTACGTGGTCTCATGCCTCATGTGCCACCCTGATTGGTCTCATGCCACCCTGTTCAGCTATGTGCCATTCCACACTTCTCTTCTCAGCCTCATGCCATCCAGCATGGCCCCACAAGCTCAGTTTAGTGCACAGGGCCATGCTATCTGATATGTGGGCCTCCCTCTAAGATCTTGAAATTTGACAGAAGTGAAGTGGCAATTAGCTGCTACTGCTTCCTGAACACCAAATTTTCAGACCCATGGGAAACCTTGCAGGCTAGATGACATGGCTCCATGTGCTAGATCTGGCCCACAGGCTGGGGACTGAACATTGCTGATGTAAACTCAATTTACTACAACAATTTATTATTTAGATAAAGATTGCAACAGACATCCAATCAGATTAAGAGCTTTGTATGAGGTATTACAACATATTTTATTCTGTGGTACACTGTGTACTACAAATACATAGTGGGCATGTCTACATGTGCATTTATGCTGGTTTAAATTTACTGTGCAGTTAATTACTGTGCAGCAAGCAGGAATAGGCCAGCATCTTCATGTGCAGGAGTTAAAGCACATAAACTCTGTGTGGGATTAATTGTAATCCCAAGTCAGTCCACACACACAGTGTTACTGTGCAGTATGGCATCTACACATGTGTTATTGCACAGTAATTAATCGGGCATAAATTTGATACCTGTGTCATGCAGGTATTACATTTGTGTTCAATTCAGCATCACAGATTTACTGAACAGTATGGGCGTGCACGTGTAGATACATGCCCATACTGTGCAGAAATTTTGGTTACAGTGCAATAAATGCACACCTATAGACATGCCCAGTAAGAAGGAGTCTAATTCTTATCACCATAAAACAAGTTCAGCATGCTTTTAGGATTGTTTTAAAATCTCGAACCTGTTGTGTCATTATTTGACTTTAAAATATGAAAAAAGATGAGTATAAAATGAGTCAACTCTTAAATTGTTGTATTTTAAGTTTAATTATAGAATAACTTTCTTTAAAATCTAGGCCATACTCTTTTTGGATTATTGTCCAAAATCTGCCAGCCTTCATGTCCTAATTTGTCTTGTAGGAATGTATTGGAATGAGATGGATACTCCAAGACATAAGAAAGGTTGACACAGAATGAAGTATTTATCTGTAATTTAGGGCAAAATGCAGGATGGGATAGGATTCCCTAGATTGAGAATTGTAAGTGTAATAGTCCTTATTAGTGCCCCTACTGGAAAACAGCTATCAATGGGTTGCTTCTTGTCTCCTACTAACTAATCTCCCATATGATAAAAATCCTCAATGGGTGTGTCTACACATGCACATTTAGTGTGCAGCAACTTAAATTACTGCAGTAACCACAAATTACTGTGAAGTACAGATGGACATACACATGTGCGTGCCTGTACTGTGCAATAACTATGGTGACTTATACCACATTGAGCAGAAATTTGATACCTATGTGATGCAGGTATCAAATTTACACCCAATTAGTTACTGTGCAGTAACGCATGTGTAGACACATTACTGTGCAATAATGCAAGACCTTCCTAGCAGGGTCTGCCCAGCCATTAGGGGCCCAGCTGGAGCCCAGCCCCAGAAGCGTGCTTGGGGTACAGAGGTGGCGTGGCAGGCAGCTGGCCCTGGGGCACCTCCCTGGAGAGGTCCCCAGCAGTGAGGGTGGGGGTGTGGCCAGCCCCTCATCTCAGTTGTGCCAGGAGCCCCACATGCCCTGAGTCCAAGTGTTGAGGGCTGGATGGCAACATAGCAGGGTGGTGGGCCTGCAGAGGCAGAAGAGGGGGGTCAGTGGGGGCTTGAGTCTCAGCAGCAGGTGCTGCCAGCAGTTGGGCCTGGCCTGCCCTGGGAAGGGGTCAGGGGATGCAGGTGGTCTGAAGCCAGCCCCCAGGGAGCAAGCAGGGATGAGGGGCTCAGGCTGCACCCACCCACCTGGCCCAGGCCTGCCCAGCCAGATTTCCATGGTTTGCGGGCACCGGCATGCGGCCAACCTCCAATCTGAGGCCAGGCAGCATATGGCCCCTGGAACAGAGCATCTTTTCTCTCAAATGTTGCAAACTCTCACAAAAGTCTTCTGTCTCTTGCCTCTAAAGGGCCAACATCTGGACATGGGGGAGAGGCCATAAGGTCCTACAGGACTGTTGCCACAGGCTCACTGCCACCCACCACTAGAGCCACCTGGAGGCACTGGCTGTACTAATGGTGTAGCCAGAATAGGATCTGCCTGCTCCATTGGTTGGTAGTTGCAGTGGAGGGGTGGGTGATGGACCTTGCCCAGGAGGCCACCTCTGTGGGCATGCCATGCCCACTGGGCTAAGCTGGAAGCTCTGGAGCAGCAGTGCATTGAGCGGCTGGAGCAGCAGCTGGTCACCCAGGCTCACCCAGGGGAAGCTGTGCTCCTGCCACTCCATGCCTGGTCCCCCACCTCAGCCTTGAGGGTATCTTGGGTCCAACCTGCCTCCCTGCAGAAGGTCCCTGGAATCCCCTTGAAGCAGGTTCTGCAGCATCTGCCAGATGCATGCATCCCTGGCCCATGCCACAGTCCATGTACCTGTGGGGAAACTGCAGCTGAGGCACTGGCTGTCTGCTGCTAGCTCTCTGCCCTGGGTGGCTCTCCTAGAGAGTGGTGGTGGACGGGTCGTACTCGACCTGGAGAGATGTGAGCAGCGGGGTCCCCCAGGGCTCGGTCCTTGGGCCCGCGCTGTTCAATATCTTC
>JAGPOW010003642.1:94707493-94732038 GCA_030014935.1 Caiman crocodilus | reverse complement strand
GATATGAGCTTTGAGAATCTTCTCAAATATCTTTCCCAGGACCGAGGTGAGACTGACTGGCCTGTAGTTCTCCGGGTCCTCTTTCCTCCCCTTCTTAAATATGGTCCTGCCCCTCTGTTTCCTAGCTGAAGCAGTGAGGAATGGCTGATAAATGGGTGGGGGGCAAACCCAACTGGGGATACAGCCCAGTCTACAGGGAGGGTAACTGCCCACCCCAAGCAAACCCCAGCTGGGGTCTGGGGCCAGTGAGGGGGGCTAAACACCCATTCCCCTGCTCAAACTTACTGCTGACTGCAACTGTAGACTACAAATCCCAGAGGGACCTAGAAGAAGGAAGAGAAAGTGATGAGCAACCCTGCAGAGTCCTGCTGCTGTCATTATGGGCTGCAAATCCCAGACACCTTGGGATTGGAAAAGGAAGTGACCACACAGCCAGAGACCCATGCTGTAGTTGCTCCAGAGACCCATGCTCCAAGCTGAGGGGCGAGGTAGGCACGTTGGAGGTGAGGGACAGAATCCAGCTAGATGGAGATAATTTATAGAGGTGGGCGGATAAGAATAGGATGGAATTCAATGCAGACAAGTGCAAGATACTGCATCTAGGAAGGAGGAACCAGTAATGCACCTATAGGCTGCGGAACACCCTTCTTGTCAACAAGGTGGAAGAAATGAATCTTGGAGTCATTGTTGACTCCAGGATGAACATGAGCTACCAATGTGAGGAAGCAGTCAGTAAGGCTAACTACACCTAGTCGTGCATCTACAGATGCATCACAAGCAGGTGCAGGGAGGTGATCCTTCTCCTCTATGTGGTGCTGCTCATGCCACAGTTAGAGTATTGTGTCCAGTTCTGGGTGCCGCACTTTAAGAGGGATGTGGCTAGCACTGAAAGGGCCCAGAGGAGGGTCACTAGCATGGTCAAGCATGGCAGTGGGGCAGGCCCTATGAAGAGATGCTAAAAGGCCTGAACATATTCAGCCTTCACAAGAGAAGGCTGATAAGGGCCATTTAATGCACCAGGGGGGATCAGCAGGAATTGGGGGAGGCTCTGTTCCCCTGGGCACCACCCAGGGTTAGTAGGACTAATGGCCACAAATTGTTAGAGAGAAGGTTAAGTCTGGAAATCAGGAGACATTACTTTACAGTTAGGGCTGCCAGGATCTGTAATGGGCTCCCAAGTGAGGTGGTACTCTCTCCTACCTTGGGGACCTTCAAGAGGAGGCTGGACAGATATTTGGCTGGGGTGATATGACCCTGGCACCCATTCCTGCCTAGGGCTGGGGGGTCAGACCTGACAATCTGTTTAGGTCCCTTCCAACCGACCCTCAGCACTATGATGCTATGATACAAATATCAATCAGTTGTACTAGGTTCTGGTAACTTTGGGACCATCTCAATAGTTTATTTTTCATCATTGTTTACTGCTCACTTTCAAGGAGCAGATATTTATTGGTTTACATCTTCTACCATTGATTCCACTTTTGCTTCATTTGGTCTTAATATTTATGGTTTATTCCTAGTTTACATCAGCGAAAGTAAAAGAGGGCCAGGTCTTAATTGCATATGGTAGACCTGAACCAATTTTCCATTTCTGAATGTACCTAAATTTTGTATATGGAAGCAGGAGAATAATTTTAATTTTTGAGCTAGATATGGATTTGAACTTTGCAGGTATATCCTCTCTGTATAATGTTTCAAACCAAAGTGCTAGATCAATCCCTCTGGAATTTCAAGAGACTCAGAATCTAAATTTCTCTATTGAATGTCTTACAGTGGACACTTCAGCAAGACATAAGAACAAGCACAGCCCAGAAAACTAGAGCTTTTGAAACTGACTAAATTAGATTAAAATTAATTTGTTATTTGTGTCAACATTTTTGCCTCACTATTCATGAAGCTTATTGTGAAAAATTGTGCATGTCAAGGGATTATTAGCAGGCACAGCAAGAGACAGGAAATAATCTGCTTCATTTCACAGCCTCTTCAGCATGGTTTGTAGAAATGCAATGATGCAAACAAATGTAAGAAATGCTCACTACATTGTGCACATTTCACATCACAACAGCCATGCTGTGAAAGACAAGCAGTTCTCAGAGCTCAAAGACATGTACTCTCTTCATGTACGATTGATGCTACTATTAGCTGAAAGGTTTTTTTAGTTCATTATTTGTTTTATGGAACACAAATTCTCCTCTTCTATTGGAATGATCTTTCTGGTGGAAAAGTAATCTCCTCAGCAGCTGGTCAGAATCACCAATTATTCTGAGAAGCGCTTGAGATAGCATTTCTAATTAGAGTGTTTCAGAACAATACTAAAAGCATTGGTCTAACTGGGGACAAAGCAACAATGTACAATAACAGTGATAGTGCATGCTATTTCATGGAGTGTCTCATTCTCAGTAGAATGCTGAGTTACTTCTTTTTAGCATTTTAGTACTTTCATGGTGTGCTTGTGACATTGCATGATAGAAGAGTGGCAAAGAGAAGAATTTGTGGCATTTGAAATGCTAAAATATGTGGGATTGGACTAAAATCCCCAATTAGAGAGTTCTTGTATTAGTGTAAACCCAGTCGGAAACACACACACACACACACACACGCACTCTCGATCTCTTACAAGTACCTAAAGCATTAACTGATCATCGTATACCATAATATCCACTACCACAGATCAGTCTCCAGAATGATCATGCCAGAGCCACCCATAAACCATACAAAAATAATTTTAACTTTATATAATAATAAATATATAATTCCAATAAGAAATAATAATCCAGGTTACAACAAATTTATTTCTATGGATATATCAGCCCCTTTCTTGGAGAACTGCGTCTTGTATATATCCATTTCATTATATAAGGACATTGCTTATTATACATGTTTTTATAAAGTAGACAAAAAGTCAATAAAATAATACATTTATGTGTCCTATATATTGGGTGTTCAGACTGAGACATTTTAAGAACCTTCAAGAGTTTGTTCTTAGTACTTTTTGAAGATAAGGTTTGGTTTATGGTATCTCAAGGGCCAGGGACAGAAATTGCACATAATTCTGATCATGGTTTAAGTGATCAGAAACTGGTTTAAACTTGTAACAGAAAACATGTTCAGTGCACATAAAGTAGCTTGAGAAATCTCGAATCCGGTTTGATCCAAAATCTGGTTTCATATAGTATCAGACTTAACTGATTTGGTTCAAATTGATTTATGCAATGTCTGTCCCAGACCCCTTGCTGGTTTAAGATAAACCAGACACCTCCAGCATCCCAGCATGTTCTCTGGTATGGTCGGGGCTCTCTGCTCCACAGCAGGGCTGGCCCTTCCCCTCTGCTCCCAGGCTGGAGCTCCAGAGACTGTGGGCTGCTTCCCTTCTCCCCTTACCACTCCCTGCTAAACAGGAATTCCCCCTTCCCCTTGGCCTTGCTGAGGAGGTGTCTATGTATTAGCTAGCAGACCACATGCTGGGTACGGTCCATGGTGAATCAACAGGTAGAATCAACAAGTAGCTGGTAATGTCCCTCTGTTGTTTTCTTAATTGGCTGATAAACTCTGGTAGCAATTTCCTGCTGGGCTAATTAGAGGTCCTGCTGGAGCCTGGCCACACCCCACCTCATCTCCATGCAGTGGAAGAAAGGGAGGGCTGCTCTAATGCCCCCAGGCTTCTAGCCTGAGCCACTGCAGGCAAGTTCCTGCATTTCTGGGATGTTAGTCCAGGTTCTGTTATTTTTCTAATCCCTAGTGTAACTTTGCCAACATGAGACAAGTATTCTAATATAGACATGTCTGTAGTTAGAGAGCTTCTCAAAGTGAGCATATTGATTCAAGATTAAGAACACTGGATCTAAGCTAGGGGAAGCCCCTTCAATACATTGTGCTCAGCACTCAGAATAACATTTCTGTTTCAGTGGAAACCTTCGTCAGAAAGTGTGACATACATAACATCACCTCTGCATAAGGCAATCTTGAAATGGCCTCAGTTCTCCCAGGCAGTGGTGACTGTCTTCCCAGACTGCATGCTGTACAGTCTGTGAGTTCCTATTGTCCAGCTTGCTGGACTGCTTTCAGTTTTCATGCTGACTGAAAACAACAGCAAAAGAACTGGTACAATTTCAGGGTGCATTCTCTCATGAAACATTTTCAAGAAATGGAAGCTTGATCTTATTTAAAAAAAAGGAGGCCTTACATAACCATTTCTTAGCCACTTCAGTCTAAGTCGTTTATTTTATGCTTCATTTTCCCTCTCACTAACTTTGTCCCTGGTACTATCAGCAAAACTAACCCCAGGAGACAATGAAAGCAATTTTAGATGCCAGCAGAGCACGGCGGTAGAAGCACACATCCAGAACTTTTTCGATTTGAAGGGTATGAACCTTCAGATCCTAATAGGCATCTCAGAATTTTTCTTGCTCTTTCCATGGAGGAACAGACTACAGACTTTCTTCCCAATTAATTAGAATAAAGCTGTTTGATTCTTACAGGCGTAATGGAGACTTTGCTTATGGATGGAAAAAAGAAAGCATTCCCAAATGTTTATCAAAGAAGAGCTGTTTACAAGAACTAGCATCTTGCTCTTTATTTTATGTAGCTTAGCATCCATAAATGGCAAGAAGATTGTTCTGGTACTTCAAGTCCCATCTGCATTATTCATCAGGGAAGCTAAAACTGAATACCTTCTTCTGGGACAAAGCTGTTGCTAAGCTCAAAGTTTGGGAGATCTAATAATGCAGTGTTACTTATCCTTCTCCCCAGGAAACTCTTCCACTCACATGATGTTAGGGCACCGTGACTTGGCAAAATAATGTTTTGTGCTACTTCCTGGATACTGGACAATGGGGCAAGTATGTGAAATGAAAGGAAGATTTATTAACTCTGTCACTTAAGCAATGAACCAAAATGAAAGCAAGGGGGGAAATAAACAAGGTCCCTCACAGCATTTTAAATATGGGATGGCTTTCCCCAAATAAGCAAAAAAAGGAAAAAAACAGAATATCATTTTTATTACAGTCTCTCTTTTCCCCTCTCCCCCAATGCATGTATTTCAGCTTGAATGAGAAATTTAAGGTATTTTATGGCATTACCACTATCATCTAAAGATCCATTTCCTCCTGGTCTTATTTTATTTAAGTCCTCCCAAAATAATCTTATTACTATATGTATATTGCTTCTTCAGTGAATTTTCTACAAAGAGATATAAATCACTATTTTATACCCTGGCAGTTTCATCCTTAGCAAACGTAAATCCCATTTTTGGACAGGGAAAATAGAAAGAAGAAAATTTGTACATCTTGAACCTTCAAAAGTAGTGGAAGAGGAGCTGAGCTACAGATTTTTCTGTATCACAGGCTTCTGGTTTTGGTGTTACTCATGTGATTTTACCTGAGCTAACTCATAGCATAGGAGCTCTGGCAAGGGATGAACAGTGATCCCAGTTGGGGAGGTTTACAAAAAACAAAAACATATTCTTAAAGGTGAAAGGAAAAAAAGAATCAGGAAAAAAGATATACTAGTGGGAACTAATGAAGAAAAGATTCAGGACAAAAGCGCTTAACTTTCCTACATAACAGGCAATTCTAAAAGACTCAATAAGAGTGCCTCCCCGCCCCCCATCCCTGAATGCAGCAATTCTATTAAGGACTTGATTTCCTTTGCCTTCCCTGAGCAGTTGCAGCAACCTGAAAACTGAATAGTGTCATTGCAGCAGACGTATGGGAAGGAAGCAGAAGGAGGAATTTGAAATACAGTTCATGGTTTCTGTCCTGCAAAAAAAAAGCGCTAATAAGAACAAAATACAGTAAAGAGAAATTTAATTTGATAGCAATTAATTGGCTGTGTTTGCCAAAAGCTACCCCAAGACTATTTTTTCCCCTTGGCTTTGAAATCTGACAATGTCCTATTTTTTCTACCCTACAGAGCAACTCTTAGAAAAGATTTTTTTGTTTAAAATACTCCCTTCAAAGGCTCAAAATTCTTGGACATGTACTCTTGTTGGCAGTCTCAGCAGAGAAATCAAGAGCTAAGTTGGCATGGAGACTGTCCTTTGACCCCTAAAAGTGGCTCCTGCAAGACATTAGTCAGCTGTTGTGGGGAAAGCTCTTCACTGCTTCTCCCTGCGTTGTCCTGGTTTAATGGATAAAGATAACACATCAGGTTCCCACATTGTTCATCTGACATTAAATCAGTGTGTCAGTACTATTCAAGTGATCACTAGAACTCCCATTCATAACACAGAGATTTGGCCAGGGCACATAGAGCACTGTAAGATTGGTGGATCCCGCTCTAAAATAACCCTGGATGGATGTGGTTTCAAACCTAGTGCTATAGGTTAGAGCACAGTAATGCACATCTGTACCAGCTCCCATCACAACTCATCGGTTGCATTCTGCTGACATCTCAAGGAGTGTTGTGGTACCCTTGATCACCCCTCCTCATGGGGTGGCAGTTTAGCCTAGGCTAGAGCTCATTTCTTCTGCCCGAGTGCCAGGTTGCTCCAGCCTCTGGGGTCTTAATGATCTGAGGCAGCAAAGCCCCTGTTTCCAACCCCTGCACCCTTGTTCCCTCTGGCCAGCTGTGAGCCACTGTCGGGTATTATCTTTCAGTGTGCCGATTTCATCTCCCCCATCTGGACATTTGTAAATATTGCTGCTTTTGATTAGGTGTTGCTTGCTGGACACCGCATTCATGCAGAGGGCTCTCCAAGCTGGTCATCTTGTACAGTGTTCTTTTGAAGCATCCATATCAAGATCTCAGTCTGTTCAGCTTGACCCCGGTTCTCCCTCAAGGGGTACTCCTTTGGTGTTGGTATAAAATGCTGTAGGAATAGATTTCAGACTAGATTATTCTGAACTATCATTTTATTTCTGTTCTCCCCTTATCTAAATTCAGCACAACATACAAGGCCACAGTACCTGGTCTGCTAGGCTCTCCATGGGCCCAGAAACCTGGTAGTAGGGGAGCAGTTTAGGTCTGTCTTCTTATGTCACTTGGTTTAATGCCATAGGTTGCAGGGAATACATCTCTGTGTAAGTTGTTCAGGCTGTTATGAGTCTCAGTATACTGTTAAGTACAGTACTGAGCTTTTTAGTGCAACAATTTCTGGACCATACAGGAGCACAGTAATCTGCTTGGGCATATAGCATTGCATGTGCAGCAGTTCTGAGAACTTTGAAGTTTGCACACCATGTCATGCTGGCTAAACGTTATAAAGCAGATACCTGTGCAGAGACTTTACTGCTGACCTTCTGAATGTGATGTTTATAGGTGAGGGAACAGTCTACTATGATGCCTTGGTAGATCAGGGTGTGCTCATGGGGAAGGCTTATCTCTCTCGCCAGGACACATGGGTTCCTAGCCCTTCTGGCTCCCTGCAGGAACCCAGGGATTTCCCAGGTTCCTGCAGGGAGGTAAAATGCAGGTAGAAGGTAGAATGCAGGTGTTCCATAGTGTGGTCAGAGCCAGGTTATGAGCAGTTGTGTGGCTTCTGGCCATGGGCAGGGCAAAAAGTATGGAAAGGGGACACATCATACATCCCTCGGTGTCTCCCTTGTCTGCAGACTCCACATTTGTGTGGGAGGCCCAGCTGTGGAGCTTGAGATGCTGCATCCAGGATGGTCACCTGGACAACTGCAGAGCACTGGAGAGGTGTAGATAGCACCAGCAAAATGTGGGCTAAATGGACTTTAATGTGGTGGGTTGGAATTGACAAGTTGGCGACTGCTTGCACCTGCACAATCATAGCATTTGAATGACTGGTTCAGACCCAGGAACACACTGCAAAGGGCCAAGAATGAGGTATACAGATGGCCATCCCACTGTCTCTGAAACACCATGAACATTGCTTTGGAGCAGAGGGAGTCACAGCACCAGGATAAGGAGTTTATGGACAGGGTCAAAGACTACTAGGGATCCAGCTACGACACTCTTGAGTGGCATCAGTACTGCCTCCCATGGAGAGACTGTGGACCTCCCAGGCAGGAGTGGTGTACAGGCTGCTGCTCACCACCCTGTCATGGAGAGCCCTTTCCAGGGATCCTTCCCTGGGGTAACAGGAATGGGGGGTCTCATGAGGGCTGGTCCTGGATGGCAGCTGAGGGGGAATGCTCCACACCGAGCATTGATTGGGAGATGCTGGGGCATGAGGGAGGGGAGCTCCAGAACAGAAGGTATGGTGCATGAGAATAACTGACCCATGGTCCAAGGAGCTAGGAAGGCATCTGGCAGGGTCTGCTTTGGGAGCAGCAGTGTGGCAGGGGAGGGGGACCACGCTGCCTGAAACCTGATGCCAGAGCCAGAAGTGACTTGACCCTCTTTCCAAGGCCAACTTGCTACACCCAGCCACTGGTGGTCACCAATGTAGGTCCAGGGCCCCCAAGTGGTTCCAGGCATGGGACCACTCAGAACAAGGGGCAAGGCCATAAGCCTGCCAGGTCAGGCCACTCCAGGTCTAGGTCCCTCTGTTGGGGAGTGGTCCCTTGGGCTTGGGTCCAAGTTCTGGAGCAGGCAATGTTCCAGAGTTTTTCTTTACTAGACATACAGACAGTTTGGCAGCTGCAGCTTTTAATTAAGAAGGGGCATCAGTTTCTCACATGACATTCACCCTGACACTCAAAGGTTTTGTGTTTAAGTTGATCCCCCATGGCTTCCCGCCCCACTCACGCCTTCAATGTTATAACCACCAGGTGCACCCAGGGTCTTTCCCACTCTCTCAGTGTTAGCTGAGAAGAAGTTCCAAGTTCTGGAGCAGGCAATGTTCTACAGTTTTTATTTAATAAACACACTAAAAGTTTGGCAGTTTCAACATTTGATTAAAATGAAGCAAGTTTCTTCCTTGGACCATATTCCCCTGCAGTCCCAGTGTGTACACCTGGGTAGGGTTGAGAAGAGAGTAGGGAAGTGGGGTGGTGCCTGGCCAGCCTGGGTTGTGGGCAGCATTGCCTGTGATGCAGGGTCAGAGTAGTCCACAACTGGAGACCTGTGGCTTGTTGCCAGGGCAGGGGCACTTGGAGCCCTTTTGCTATGCTAATCCAGGAAGGGTTCCTGGTCCATGTGGGTAAGGATCTACTCAGCCAGACTTTGGAGATCTGAACAGACTGCCTCTGTGTAGGGCCAAAACCACCAATGCTGGCAGGGAGAGGTGGGGTGAATACAAGTATATGGGACACATGCATGCACGCACGTACACACACACACGGTGGGCACAGAGTGTGCTAGGTGGGCATATACAGGACAGCCAGCTGGTGGCTCTTGGCTATCATGTGCTATGAGGGCACATACTATGATGAGCTACTGCCACTGCCACATCAGGTCCATGTGGGCTGCCATGATGTCTCTGCCAGTGAATCATAGGTGGCTTGGCCATTTGGCTCTGCATGGGAGTCTTTGGCAGCCTGAGGAGTCTGTAGGGTACACTGGGAGGTATGTGAGAGTCCCTCTACCTGCTGGGCTTGGTCTGTGCAGGCAGGATCTGAATCCCCCTGCACCCTATATGGGCTAACGTGTTCTGCTTGCTCATGACCTAATGTGGAGTGCTTAGAGTAAAGCTCAAAAGTTAGAGCACTCTTGACTTGGGCTTCCTGAATGTCTGTACTTAGCCTCTGATATATGCTTTTGAGGCCTCTACTCATCTTCCACGTTTATTCAAAAAATCCAAATGTTCTGAAATTCTGCTTAGATGATTATATATTTTTCTTGTTTCCTATTTCATTATCTTTCCCTGAATCATTTTTCCATTGTTTTTTATGCAAGGTAGATTATTAGATTTAGCCTGGGAAAAATGTATTCCTTTGAAGTCAGATTTGTTCAAATGTGGTCACTAATTGAGTGTATTCATGCAAATTCCAAATTCCATGTTTATTGAAACAATCAGGGAATTAAATATGCAAATATGTTAGTAAGAAATTCATGTTCATTGTTGTATGTTCAAATGCATACACAAACTGAAAATGGCTCCTTTTGGTTTAGGTTGCAGTGTAGTTTTATAATTCTACTGTTTACCCTATGGGTTAGAAGACACCAGACAGTATCAATGGAAGAGGCCGTAGATTTAGCTGAGGCTTTTATGGCTGCAGAATGAGAGACAGTGTGCAATAAAATTGGGAAAGGCGGAAGTGTTACAATGACCAGACTGGGGGATTCTGAGAACCATTGGTGAAAATCAGAAAATGCTAGAGGACCAGTTAAAGAATCCAAGAACTGGGAACCTAGAGAAAGAATCAGTTACAGATGTGAAAGTCAGGGTCACATTGCAAGGTTCTGTCCCAAAGAGGTGAAAGGGAATCAGGGGATTTACCCCATGAAGAGAAAATGAACTGTAGTTTTGGCAGATATAAAGGTCTATGGTGATGGACCAAACTGATAGTAGATGTAAAGATTTGGGGACTTTATACTTCCATCCATGGTTGAGGCCAGATGTACACAGACTATAAGAGCTGATATGATTTCTCCCCAGGCTGGAGATGAAGAACCTCTATTGAGTATGATTTGTATTCATGGAGGCGCATATACTTACTGCCGATGATGGCCGAGACTAACTGTTATGGGAAGAACTGAAGATTTAGCAGTGTGGGTGGGAGAAACTTAACCATGTCTGATGCTGTTGGAAGTATATTGGACCTACCTGAGAGAGAGAGGTGGTGGGTCAAACAATGGAGAGACCCAAGAAGAAATCTACCTGATGGCTCTATCAGACTGTGCGTGGACTATAGGAAAGTTAATGCTATGGCTATATTTGATGGATTTCTGATGCTGCAAATAGATGACACGATAGAAAAAGTAGTCCAGGCATGTTTCATATCAACTCTTGATTTAACTAAGGGATACTGGCAAATTCCTATGGCAGTGCTTGATAAATAAAAAACTGCTTTTGGCATGCCCTGGGGCTTGTTCCAATTTACATGCATACTCTTTGGGCTACATGGGGTGGTCACATCATTTCAACAGCTAATGGACATAATCTTGATTTCCCATCAATCATATTTCACAGCATGCATTGATATTATTTTTACTGACAATGGGGAACAACATCAACAACATCTGAGAGCAGTATTATGAGAGTTGAGAGGAGTGGGACTGACTGCTAATCCTAGGAAGTATGCTCTAAGGCAGAAAGAGACTCAGTATTTAGGTTTTCAAGTGGGACAGGGTTGCATTCAGCCATTGGCCAATAAGGTCATGGCCATAAGAAACTACCAACCACCTCAAAATTGTAAGCAACTTTAGTACATTTTAGGGCAAGTGAGCTATTATCAAAGATTTATCCCTGGGCTTTCTGAGTTGGTGACCCCTCTAACAGACCTGACAATAGGAAAACAGAAGGGTTTACAGTAGTCTCTGAGGGCTATGGATGCTTTTGAAAAAGTAAATAAGGATCTTTGTTGGGATTTAGTATTGTAAACTCCGAATTTTGGGGAGACATTTTCTCTACAAACTGATACCTTGGGGTAGCTCTCAGAGCCATATTATTTCAGTGAGTACAAGGGGAAGAGTGACCCATAGCTTATGCCAGTTGCAAACTCTCAGGAGAAGAAACATGGTATAGAGCAGGAATGTCTGGCTGTACGGTGGGGAATGGAATTCTTCAGATATTACCTTTTAGGGAGAAAATTCATTTTAATTACAGATTATGCTCTGCTTAAGTGGTTGTAATCCTCAAAAACAGACAATGCCTGCATTATGCAATGGTCTCTGGCCTTACAACCATTTTATTTCTCTGTACAGCACTTCCCTGGAAGGAAGAATGTAACAGTATCTTGTCTCCCCCTCCTTCGGGAAGGAAACTGTCAGAGCTAAGCAGTTAAGAGATGCCTCGGCACAGCTGCGTTCAGGCACATTGCGAGTCTCTGGTGCAGGGATTTTCCCTGTAAGGCGGGAAAGTCCTTGGTGCAGAATCAGAGCCCGCTAAAAGCTTGCAGCTGCACCATCGAGTGCATGCTCACGATTGGCTCGGTGTAAATTATGCACACATGGCGGTCAGCAATTGGCTCGCTGGCCATACAAAAGGCTTGGGTGGTACCCGCCCAAATTGGAGGAGTGCTCAAACATGCGTAGGGAGAGATCCCCACATGTACTTCGGAGCCACGGAGGGGCCTGATCAACCACCAACAACTCCCCATTGTGATTTCCATGACGTACCCCATACCCCACGTGAGTGCGTGAGCATTGGTGTGCCTGTCTACAGTTTCGTTTGTGTCTGTCTACAGATTGTGCCTACGCTGCATACCTCGTGTATACAGCTTGTAAGTAAAGTTTTTTTGTTTCAACCACTGCTGCCTCTTGTCCAGCTAATTCCACTCTATCAGCAGCCCCATTCCACCAGCGTTTCTCAGCCCCCACAGAAACAACAATATTGGCTGACAGAAGATTTTGGGGAAAATACAAGAGGCTGGACTCTATTGAAGAAGTAAATGATCCAGACTCTAGTAAAGGAAGGGGGGAACTTCTGAAGTAAAGTGGGGTATGTAACAGGGTGACTAACATCAGTCCCTGTTACAAAGAGAATATGAAGCGCTTACCTGTTAGGAGCTCCCAGATTGCCGCACAGAGAGATGCTGTCATCAGATGACAGCTCCCTTTTTGATAAGTTCCAACAAATCAAAAAAATAAAAGAAGCAGGTTGACCAGAGGAGAACAGGAGCTGGAGAAGCCTCAAAATAACCAGCAACAAGGTTAGTTTCCCCAGGAAAGGGACAAAGAGAGCAACTAGCTGTGGTTGCTGCAGTCTACATGGAGGTGCAGACATCAACACTAACTTACCTTACTGGGCTCAGAACAGATCCAGAAAGAGTGCGATCACCTGTGGAATACTGGTGAGTCTTAGAAAAATACTGACTATTGGGAAAAGATAGCGGGGACAGGAAGACATTGAGCCTTTCCCTGAAAGGTACATTATACAACAGAACTGCAAGAGAGAAAGAAAGAGAGGATTTTACATGGAAGTTTGGGGGGCTAGGTAACAGTCCTTGAACCTATCTGGTGGTAAAATTACAATTAGTTAGCAGCCAAACAGATCTGCTGAAGATAAAAGCTGAGTGAACAATCTGGCTTGCTGCCAAAAAATCAGACCTGAATTTCCAGACCAAATGAGCATGGCCAGGGTTTGATGGGAGATGGGGCCCTGCAACAATGATCCCAAGGCAGGATACCTGTCATTGTATGCATGCACGCAACCTTTTCTTTGTGATCTATTTATTTTCTCCCATCAAGTTATGGCAGAAGAGTCTCCAAAGGAGAGGTAGAAACACTCATAAAAAATCAGAAGGGAGGAGAACCACAGAGAAAGAAGATCTATAATCATACTGTAACAATGGTGAGAAGATTAATTAGTTTAGCTTGGTTAAACATGGAAAATGAAAAGTTTTATATCAGTGGTAAGTATGAATATCTTTTTTTAAATAAAGAGGATAAGATTAGAAGGAAGAAGAAAACAATGAAACTGAATAGTGGGTAGCTTTATGCATTACTTTGAGGGATCACTTTATCTTGTAAATTCACATTGCCTCCATGGGAGGTACACAGAACATAAGTCAGCACAGAACTGCATTTCTGAATAAACTATTACTATTATAATAAAGTATTATTTTTTGCCTGTCTTAACAATACATGACTGATTGTTCACACATATTAATTACAAGAAATTGCATGTTCCTAATGTATATCTGTATCCTGAACGCTTATGCAGTTAGTTGAATCAAACTAGATAAATGTTCTCAGGCACAGTTTGCACTTAAATACCTCTGACATTTGATTATTAGTACAATTATAGATATGTTACATTGTAAAATAAAGTTTTGTTAAGTAGAGTTTTTGATCCATGTTATGTTGTGATCACATATGATAGTTGAAAACACACCCTCCTGTTATCTAGGATTCACATGTAACTAGTATAGTAGGACATTTAATGAATATTATTTTCTAAGTAGAAAAAGCAAAATAGGTGGTATCAAAATTTGGATCTGGATTAGATTAAAATTGGAATTAGTATTTGATTTGGAGATTTAGATTTAGACTTGATGACCTGTGTCCAGCAGTTGTGAGAAAATAGGTCACTGCCAGTTGTAGTCCAGCCTGAGTCAAAGACTATTTTAAAGACTGTGACCCCAGCACTTGTTTCCTGCCATTGGCAGGGGGTCAGACTGGATGGCCTGCTCTAGGCCCCTTCTGACCCTAGTTACTATGAAACTATGGAACTATAACTTAAGTGAGACCTGACAGTCTCACATCCTGGAGGTGTTCACATTCAAAATTTAAGCTCATCTTGGCTGTTGAAAAACTGGTTGTGCTTGAAGAATTAATGAATGTGGGGAGACATTCAGATAGAGCTGTTTCCAAACAGAATATTTTTCAAGCTTTTCCATGAAGCATCAATTGTTTTGTAAGGAAACATTTTTTATCATCCAGTAATCCACTTATGACAAAGCATAGCATTCTTGTTCAGTTATTTTACTAGATTTCTTATTTGTTCTCATTTATTTTAATGTCAATATCTCATCACAAACTGTAGTCCAGTACTAATTTGCAATGTCTGGTTGCTCCCTGTACCTTGTTTTTTGCCTGTCAAATTCTTGCTTTGGTGCTCTCAGTTGGCTTCTTGTTGTGTTCGAAAAGCTGTATTCTTGATGTTGATGAGAGGTAATAGTTCTGCATTTTCCTTAAACCAATTCATATTCACATAACTACATGTGAATTCTAGATGGTTTCTTTTCCCCAAATGTAGCTTTAGTTGTTTCATGGATTTCAGTTCTTAAACTTTTCTAAATTTTCTCTGCCTTCTTTGATAGTGACTTCCCAAACATGCTGAGTTTGAAAGCCTTAACAAACCCTTGGCACTTCCTCTGGCTTTTGGTGTTAGTGATATTGATTTTGGACTTGCTCTTAGGTTTTGCTCTATGTAGTTTCTTGGCTGTAATCTTCACTTTGCTAATGATCAGGGAGTGGCTAGTGTCAAAATTGGTACTGTAAAACATGTGAGTCTTCTGCACTCAAGGTAGATCTTTCCTCCTAACAATAACAAGATCTAGTTGGTGCCAGTGGCTTGATCATGGATGGCACCATGACACTTTGTGGTGCTCTTTTCCAGCAAAATATGAATTAGTAATACACAGTTGGTTTTGGGTGCAGAATTTAAGAAATGGTTGACCATTTTCATTCATCTTGCTGATGCTAAAATATCCTAGGCAATTTGGCCACGAGTTGATGCCTGCATCAACCCTTGCATTGAGGTCCCTGAGGAGGAATAGTTGCTCAGTTGATGGTATTTCTTTGATAATTTGGTTCAGAGTGTTGTCAAATTTATCCTTCTCTTCAGGGATGGAGTTGAGTTTTGGTGTATAAGTACTGAAGTTGTTCGCAAAGTCGATGGCCATCTGAAGTCTAAATTAAATGATGTGTGGCCATCTAAGCTCAAGATGCTGCTCCTGAGTGGTTCAGGGCTTGGTGTTCCTTGCCTGGGATTTCTCTTTCTCTGACACTAATGTCCGCTGAGCAGCATCTCCGAAGGGAAACCCCTGTTGTTCATCTGACATGTCTTATTCTTAGAAGTAGGTGCAAGAGGCTTCTGTTTGACCCAGATTAACTTGGAGTTGCCCCATATGGATGATCACTGGGGCCCTGCCTCCACTACACCCCTTCCATGCACCAACCTGATGGTCTCTAGCTGCATGGTCAATTATATGGGCTCTTCCACGTTCCTACGTACCACATCACCCCAATCAAGCCACCTGTGAGTTCCAGCTGGGTTGGGTGGCTTGTGTGGTGGCTGTGGGTCTGCTGGTGAATGGCCAATTACTCTCTGTCATGCTTGGCCTGTGGAACTCAAAGAATGTGAGGAAATGGTCTCACTCCCTCAGACCATTTCCCTTGGTTGGATGGGCCTTCTGGCCCTGCCAAAATGCAATCTTCTACTCCCAGAGTCCCTGAGAGCTCCTGGCTTCTCAGGTCTGGCAAGGGCATCAAAGGAATATGACCTCTATCTCAGGCCCCAGGATTAACAAACAGAAGAAAACCAAAAGTAGGGAGGCAGTGGTTTTCTCCCCACTCTTGTGTCCCTGATGTGTGCTGAGCCCTCAGATCCTTGGCACCATTCCCTTCCTTGGTCCTGAGTGTTGCTTCCCTGGGGGGTAGAATCTCACCTGGGATGTCCCCAGCATCCCCGGAATGTAGCACAGCTGGGCATGCTGGGTGGGAGCACACAGCTATTACGCCACTGCTCCCTATCTCTCTTTCTCATGCCAGCTTTTGTATCCAGTTCCCAGTGCTGGCAGATGACATCATGCCTCTACGCTATCCTAGCCACACCAAGAGGTTACTTATGAAGTGTCTGGGTGGTGTTGCCCACTGCTTCTTGTTTTCCACTGCTGCATCTGCACCAGGTAAGTTTTCCCAGGTCACAGCTCTTGGCCATCTCCCTGGGTCTTTGGGCTTCCCCTGCCACTTCTGTGTCCCCAGCACTGGGGTTTTCAGCCCCTTGGACTTGTTGCCCTGTGACACGGTCCACTCTCACTTACCAATGAGTGTTTCTATAAGCTTTTCCACCTTGTTGCTCACAGAGAATCTGATGTCATGCAGACAATTTTCTTTAGTGCTTTTATGTTGCCAAAAGAAAGTATAATTGGCCTCTCAGATAGAACTAGCATCTGCAAGTCTTGTTTCCTTGAGTGCTGCAATATCAATGTTGAGTTTGTACTGCTCGCAGTCAGTCAAGACTTACTTCCATATTCTGCTCATGTACTGTAGGTCATCATCATGTGTCAGGTCAGGGCACATGGTCCTGATGTTCCAGTTTCCAAGTTGGAAAGTTCTTGGTTTCTTGTTTCTCAACATTCACGATCTGGCCACTGGCACCCAATTACACCTCAGACAGCCTCAGACACAGGAAGCCTAAAAGTTATGTACGATAGTCTGAAGAAAGCTCTAGGCCCTACTGTCAACAAGGTTGCCCCTCTGAAGTTTCACCATAATGAAGCCATTACAGATAGAAGCAAGCAGATGTCTTATGGTGTCAAACACTACTCAGAGCTATACCCACAAGAAAGAAACATCACCAGTGAATCACTGGACCAAGTACCAACTCTACAAGTCATGCCAGAGTTAGATGTAGAAGAGTTAAGCAAGGTCATTGATTTGTTACAAAGTGGCAATGCTCCTGGAAAAGATGGTATTCCAGTGTAAATTCTCAAGTGCAGGAAAGAAAGCCTACTACTGTATCTTCATCAGCTGCTGCTCAAAAGCTTGAAAGGGGGTAAGGTACCACAAGGCATTTGTAATGCAAACATCATCACTCTGTATAAAAATAAAGGTGATAAGGGCAACTGCAACAACTACAGAGGTATCTTGCTAATAAGTACATCATGACAAATTTTCACAAGGGTCATCTTGGTGCATCTACAACAGCTGGCGAGTTGTGTCTACCCTGAATCTCAGTGCAGATTCAGGGCTGGACAGTCAACCATAGACATAGATATTGTCCCTTTGGCAACTTCAAGAAAATTAGAGAGAGCAAAACCAACCATTTTACATCACCTTCGTGGATCTAACCAAAGCATTTGATACTGTCAGCAGAGGTCTATTTGCAGTCCTAGAAAAGATAGGTTGCCCACCAGTCCTGTTAAATCTTATATGTTCCTTCCATGACAACATGAAAGCAACTGTTCAACTTGGGTCCATTTTGGACAGCTTCAAGATGAAAAGTGGAATGAAGCAAGGAGGTGTTCTTGCCTTTACATTCTTTGGAATCTTCTTCTCAGTCCTCCTGAACTGTGCATTTAAAGACATGGAAGGTGGAGTGTACCTTTATACAAGATTGGATGGGAAACTTTTCAACTCATCATGACTTAAGGCAAAAATCAAAGTTAGAGAGGTGCTTATCAGGAAGCTTCTACACATTGATGATGCTGCCCTTATAACCCATGACAAAGACCTAGCACAAGAACTCATGGATTACTTTTCAAGAGCTTGTCAGGCATTTGCTCTTACCATATAAACAAAACAGTTGTGCTAGGACAGAGAGTCCCACAAGTTCTATCAGTCATCCTTAATGAGAACCAGCTAGCAGTATTCCAAACGTTCAGCTACCTATGTTCCACAGTGACCACGAACCTCTCACTGGATGCAGAACTTAATGTTCACATCAGAAAGGCTGCCACCACCTTCAACAGGCTAACTAAAAGACCATGGAATAACCCAAAGCTTACCATGAAGACCAAAATGCTAGTGTACAAAGCTTGCACGCTCAGCAAGCCCACACGTCTGGTGGGAAAACATGGGCAACTTACGCACATCAAGAGAAAAGGTTAAACAGCTTTCATCTGCACTGTTTACAACACATACTCAACATCAAATGGCAAGATAAAGTTACCACTGCAGAGGTTCTTCAAAGAGAAAATTTACCAAATGTGACAGCCCTACTCAGAAATGGCTGTGCTGGCTAGGCCATCTGAGCAGATTGGAAGATGAACATATGCCCAACGACATGCTGTATGGCAAATTATCAGAGGAAACAAGAACAACAGGATGTCCCAAGCTTCACTACAAAGATACATGCAAGAGAGATATGAAGTCATTTGGAACTGATCCTGACCAATGGGAAACCTTGGTAAGCAATCAGAATAAGTGGTGTCACTGTCTCCACCAGGGCATAAAATTTCACAAGAGGAATTGACTCCAACAGCTTCAAGAGAAAAGAGTCTTCAAGAAGCAAGCAACTCTTGAACCACCCAACCACAGGACATATACTTGCAACCACTGCCACAGATCATGCAAATCTTTGATTGGACTATTTAGTCACTAGAGACACTGCAAACCATCTATGGCATAGGCTACAATATCCACCATCTCTCGCAGATGGAAAGATGCCAGTCATTTTAATGTATCCCTCATTTAATCCAATTTCAATTGAGCAGAGGCTTAGTCACTAATTTAGTGTCATAGAAGTTACTTGGAGCAAACTAGAACAAGTACATTGTTGTTCTTTTGAAAAATTAAGTGTTAAGAAAATTATAGGAGACAGCACCAACCACTGGTTATAGCACTAACCACTGAATCTTTATTCTCTTATAGAAAGTATCAATTATATGCTACATAGGTCTATAAGAGCCCAAAGAAGTCTAAGCTCAGCTGGGAGGAGTTAATATGGAAGCAACATGGACCATACACAGGTAAAATTCTGTAACGCCTTGTGGCTTTCAGATGAAATCTCCATTGTAGGCTTCCTGTCTCACTATAGGGATGGAGTGATAGCAGGGCTAATTTGCACAGCAAGGGAGCAATGGGCCATATTCACTACTGGGTTTTTTCTCCAAAATGTTGGTTTTAAAAAGAGAGAATCTTTTAAGGGAAAAATATCAGGTTCAAACCAAGGTCCAGAACTCACATGGAATTTAGGCATTGAATAGCTTGTCAACATCATAGTGTTGGCAAATCACAATGAGGATGAGCCTGTAGGTTTGTTCCAAACAGAAATTTTCCAGTGAGCCTGCTTTGGGCTTCTCCCCAATTGCAGCTCTTAAACTCTCAGTCTCTGAAGTGCTTGAAGAGCAGCCATTGGGAATGAGCCTGGAGCAGCTTCATTGGTGAATTTCCAGTTTTAGAATGAGTCAGTGGACAAAGGTAGGAGGGGCATGCTTGAGCCTGTTCTTCTCCATTCTAAGCACTGGGTCATAGACAAGCCTTATGACTGGAAACAGACATTACTTTTGTGCTTTGCTTGGCAAAAAGGCCAAGCAAAAATCATTAAATTAATTGAATTGAGAGTGACATGGTTTACGGTATGAATGTTATGAGAGGAGAACTTAGACATGTTATTGAACACCTACTGTGCATCTTGGATAGATATTTATTTTTCTTGGTTTTAACTGCCAGCTGTGAAGATGACTTCCCTGAGCAGATGATATTGCTTGCCATGAACAGGATTTCCTTGTAAAAACATAGAGAGGAATATATTTAAATGTATGACCCAAGAATGTGGAGGACAGCTTTTACTGAACATGAACAATGAAGCAACAATAGACAAATATTATTTTAACTTTTTTGAGAGTTGCTTATGCCAGAACTAATAGTTTCTTACTTGACTAAATACCTAATTCATACAAAACTAATATATATTATTTATCTATAAGCTATTACAAATAACGTTGCAATACTATTTTCCATCAAATGGTATCATATAGTTCAAAGTGTGTATGTATGTGCATGTGTATGTATATATTGATCTATCTAGTCTATCTTAAATCTACATACTTTGAACCAATTATGTCATAGTCAAGCTTTATAGCTGATATAACTTATTATACTTGTGAGTTGACCTCTCAGTAGCGAACAAAAAATGATAGGTAGGGAGAGAGAGAAAAAATGGTAGCATTCTGCAAGGATGTAAGTGGGATAAGAGTAAATGTGTCAAGGACAGAGGAAAAAATGTTGCTGTAATTGGAATAAAAGATAAGGGTCCGGTTGAGAGTTTTATCTTTGTGATAAAACTATACCTTAAAAATGGTATAAACAAAGAACGAGCAAGATTTTTTCCAAGCCTGATTGTGAGAATCCAGAGACAAGGCCTGAGTTGAAGATGATATCTAGGTTGTAGGCCAGACTAATAGGTTAGAGGATGATGATAGTAGTCATTTAGGAAGGAGATATTGGGGAGGTTATAGTAGAGAAAATGTAAGAACTTTTGTCTTAGCTTTGATAAACTTGAGCTGACTGCTAGACATCCATGAGCAGAGGTCAGAAAGAGAAACAAGATATTTGTTTGGACAGAAGAAGACACTTTTGGAAGAAATAAACATCTCTGCGAGTCATCATCAAGGAGATGGTTGAGTTTCTCTGAGGATTAGATTCTCTAGAGATAAGATGAAAATAGGTTAAGAGTCAGGCCCAAAGAAAGAACTTTTTGGAAGCTGGAGGGGGGAAAATTGAACATCAGAAGAACATGCTGAAGGAGGAATTAGAGAGGTAGGACAACTAGCTGAGGAGAGAATCGTAGAAAACAAGGGGGAAGAGCAAAAAGAAGAGCATGTTCATAGTTGATGTTCATGGTTCTTATTACAAAGTTTCATCAAGGAGGAAAAGGATAGAGTTCTGGTTTTGAGTTTTGAATAGAGCTGAAGAGACTGATGAGCAACTTCAGTGGAGTGACAGAGACAGAAGCTGCATTAGCAAGGGTCTAGAATGGAATTGGAGGAGGAGAGCTTCAGACATCAAGTCTAAACAACATATTCTATGAGCTCAGAGATGAAAGGAAGCAGGGAGTTTGGGTGGTAAGTGAAGAGGGAAGTGGGGTCAGCAGAATAATTTTTTTAAGATGAAGGAGTCTAAACCATATTTGTATTGTTCATGAAAAGAGCCAGATGAAAGTGAGAGGTTAAGAGTAAAGGACTTCTGGGAATTGTCTTATGCTGTACCTGTCTCACATTTAACATACAACTTTACAACTCTTTGCAGTGAAATAAGCCATGAACAAGAGAAAAACGCAACAGTATTTTGTAGAAATACAAAGTTTTATTGCCCCAGTTGCATGCTAGTAGAGTGAAGCTGGTTCCTATTATTTTTCCCATTATTTTCCATGATTTTTTGCCACTTTCCCCCCTGTTTCTTAAACTAATACCATATGTTACGTCCCTTATCTGTCTTGGAACATTTATTTCAGTAAATCCAGTCAATCCTATTGCATATGTGTGTTAGCTTCTGACTGGGTGCATCTACACATGCACATTTATTGTGCAGCAACTGAAATTACTACATAGTAAATATGGTGACTTATGCCAATTTGAGCATAAATTTGATACCTGAACCATGCAGGTATCAAATTTATGCCTGATTGTTTACTGTGCAGTAACACACATGTAGACACCTTACTGTAAAGTAACGTTGTGTGTATGGACTGACTTGGGACTAACATTAGTCCCAAGTCAAACCACACACAGTGTTAATGCACTTCAATGCCTGTATTGGCATTGATTATGGTCTATTCTTCCTATTAAATTTACTGTGCAGTAAATTTAAGCCAGAGTAAATGCACATGTAGACACACCAACTGAGATACAAATATATAGTTGCTGATTCTCTTCTCATGGAATCTGATAATTTTGTGTTTCATGCTTAGCAAAATCAGACAATGTATTTAGGTACCTAAATATAAAATTCTCTATATCATTGTAGGCCTTATGGTAAAATTTTCAAAATGACTAAGCCAAACTGTGTTCCACGGAACTTGTGTTCCAGGGATTTTCACAATACATTATCAGAGGTTCACAAAGATATGGTGGAGTTGGCTGGAAGGCAGTGCACAGCCACTGCCAGGCTGGGTCACCTGGCTTCATATCAGCTCATGTGGCTTGTAGAACCAAGGGTAGGACTTCCATGTTTGAAAAAGTGATATGAAAGTGTTCTGTGACTTCAGGAAGTTTGAAAACCACTGACCTAAGTTACTTATTAACCTAAGCCTAAACTGCTTGGGCAAAATTCAGATGCAGATGGAGGCAAGGCAGAATACATTTTTCAAAAGTATATAAGGCCCCTGCCACATGTTACACCAGTTAATCACATCTTAAGTTATGACTTGTCACCCGTTCAATCAATCAATTACTGACAGGATAAAATGAAGAATAAGCCACAAAGTTATTCTAAAAAACATATAACAGCTTTGTGTCCGGTTTCTATCATGACGTTAATTCAACATGTGGTCAGGTTGCACCCTGTGGCTGGGAGCCCCATCACTTGAACTGGGTGACTCCTAGGTGTAGCTATTATATACCCCTATGCCTGAGAGCCCCATAAGCTGCAGGTTCCAAGATATGGGAAGTTGCTACTTGCTGTTTTAGGGGAGCCTAGGTTTGCAATGGCATCTGACATCCAATCCCACCATCTCACAATAAGGCATGATGGGATTTGATATGCAAGTGTACCTTTACCTGCTTATATAGCAGGAGCCTAAAAAAATAAGATACTAAACTCCCAGTATAATAAATTATTTCTTCCCAATCAAGCAATTCAACACCCTCTTAAAATAAAATATATTACTTTGCTACACTGGTAATATATATTGCTTCATTTTTTCCCTGTAAATTTAAATAATATTTTTATATGGTCTCCATTTTTCAAAGCTTAGAAGTCCAAAGTGAATCTTCTGATTTCATATTCAGGCATCTAATTTGTGGCTTGATTTTCAGAAGACCTACAAGTTGTAGATGTCTAATCAATGTAATTGCACTTCTGATTATTAATATTAGTATTATGTTATGCAGCCTTAATAATACCAGAGAGTAACTTTTGACAACTGCTTTTCAAAATGTTCTTACGTTACTCTTTTCTTCTCTCTTAATCAGTTGTGAGATCTAGCCTGTTCAAATCGCAAACAAGAAAACAAGAACTATTTTGTAATTAGAACTTTTTTTCACTCATTATTTGAAAGCTTTTAAAAAATAAACAGGAGGTATAACTCCAAACTAAAAGGATCAACCTTTCTATCTACTCCACAGTTAGTTTAATCCTGATCTGAGTAAAGGCTATTTTCTAATTTCAGCTTGGAGTCATCAAATTAGTTTCTTCATAGACTTTCTCGTGATTAGAAAAAAATTCCTTTCTGTCTCAATTGTTTACATTCCTGCATGGCCTTTTGTCAAAAGATTTGCAATATTTGCCAAATTTACTTCCTGAAATTTTATAACTGTACTTTTATTTCCTATACCCCTTCCCCCCTCATATGCTTTGGCTTTCCAAGATAAAAAAGCAAAGTTCTTGCTGCTGAGTTTAGGTGTCTGCATGTATTTTTCGGACTATTATGGAAGTGAACCAACTTTCTATTAACTTGACTCAGGAGAGGAGAAAGAATTTGCTAAGCAGGAGGCATACAATCTTTGGAAGAGAGGAGCAGCCTCCAAGGAGGAGTACTCCTCTTATGCTCGGGAGTGTAGGAGGGCTATTAGGAAGGCCAAGGCAGAAGTAGAGCTCTGCCTGGTGACTAGGATCAAGGACAACAGGAAGTCCTTTTTCAAATATGTGGGGAGCAAAAAGAGAGCCCCGGGCAACATCGGGCCCCTGAGGGACTCATCAGGCAACCTGGTGCTCGCAGCCAATGGGAAGGCTGAGATCTTCAATGAGTTCTTTGCCTCGGTCTTCCTGAGGGGGGACCAGGACTTTCCTCCCGCTGGGAGCCTGTATTCCCCCCTCAGGAATCACTGCTAGGCCAAGGTTGAGGGTAGACCTGATGGAAGGGCTTCTGGAAGGGCTGGATGTCTTTAAGTCGGCAGGTCTGGATGACCTGCACCCAAGGGTGTTGAGGGAGCTGGCGGTGGTGACTGCTGAGCCCTTGGCTCGGTTATATGAGTGCTCTTGGAGCTCTGGACAAGTGCCAGAGGACTGGAAGGTGGTCAGTGTGGTTCCCATCTTTAAGAAGGGGAGGAAGGAGGACCCAGAGAACTACAGGCCTGTCAGCCTCACCTCGGTTCTAGGAAAGATCTCTGAGAAAATTCTCAAGTCCCACATCTGTGAGGGACCAGCAGGGGACTTTATGCTGAAGGGCAACCAGCACGGGTTTGTTAAGGGCAGGTCCGGTCAGACCA
>JAGPOW010003642.1:94689011-94707393 GCA_030014935.1 Caiman crocodilus | reverse complement strand
CAATGGTCACAAGTTACTGGAGAGCAGGTTTAGGTTGGACATTAGGAAACTACTTCACAGTTAGGGTGGCTAGGATGTGGAACCAGCTTCCTAGGGAAGATGTTCTTGCTCCCACCTTGGGCATCTTTAAGAGTAGATTAGATAGGTACTTGGCTGGGGTCCTGTGACCCTGGCACTCATTCCTGCCCTTGGCGGGGGTCAGACTAGATGGCCTGCTTTAGGCCCCTTCTGACCCTAGATACTATGATACTATGAATTATATTGATGGCTTCATTCATTTAGAAGAAATGAAAGAAAATGTTCCTTCTTTTCATGGTATGAAAGTACACCTGTGTAACGTATTATCATCAGAAGCTCCTCCAGTCAAATATTGTGGCTGAATTTTAAAAACTGCTAGATAAATATGTTGCTTAACAATAACATCTGTAATGATAAATGATAAAATCAGAGTACTACGCTTTAGGGCATAAACTGATCTCAGTAGGAATCATAAACAAAGTTGCATAACTTGATAGGAGCATTATGGTTTTGTTTTGCTTACTTTCTTTTGAAAGATGAAGTATCATGCAGTCCCAAAGGGAGGATACCAGATCTGCTAGACCAAAGGTCTGGTCTGAAATTCCATGTTCATATGTTCCTTCTAGGGAGGTCATTTCTGTTTTTGAAAAATAACATTCTTTGCATACCTACTGCCATTTGAAAGGTACTAACTGCAGCATTAGGGGAGAAAACAGAGAAAGGCTATTAAAATAAATTGTACTGTTATGTGACCTCATGGCCTACTTAATGGTGGGCTAGTACAAATTGGCAGTGTCACCAGAATAACTATACAGGCCCAAGTTTAGGAACCAGCATTGTTCATTGCTGCAAGAAGGCATAGAGTCAGCTTTCCGCTAGTCATAGCTGCTGTTTTAAACTGTTTTAAAATAAGATCTCTTTTTCCTTTAAAATGGCTTGTTAGTCTCTGTCCCCTTTTCAAATAGTGAAATGTTTGGGCCAAACTCCTGATTTAAGAAGAGAACCTCCAATATCTTCTCAAAGCTCTTTTCTCAAATAGTATTCCTTTCTTTGGAAGGAGCAACACACTGCAAAGCTTGTCTGTTGTGCACACAGAAATAGCCAGGTGTCCCACTAGCACACTGACTGTTACATTACTTCTGGACAGGTAGAGGTGGGGCAGATTGGACAGTATTTTGGAGAGCTCTCTGGAGGTGTAGACTGAAAAAATAAATGAAGAGATGGGTTCTATGTTAAGTTCAAAGAATTTAACTATTCAATGGAAGTGACATTATACAAAGTATACCAGTGAGACAGAGAACTACTGGCTTTACTGAAGAGGGTTTTGATAAGATTGGCTTGTCAAGATGAACCTGTAAGTTGCATGCATCTGTTAGGCAAAGAATGAAGGGAATCAAACAAGGCCTCTCCTGTGGCATGTTAAAGTGATGATACATAAATAGCTCCCAGTTAAATAAAGATGAGCCCAGTTGTAGACTCTGTCAATCTGTTTGCTTTATAAGGAGAGTCTTTGGTATCTCTCTAAGAAATGGGAGCATAGTTTGGTGCAGTGATTAACCTAAAGTGCTACCAAAGCCACAGTGTGTTTTATGGCTGTGGAACTGTGTCTGCACAGAACTGCTGCTGCCACTTTAACTATAGTGACAACAATAAGACAGCTAGATATCACCAGAAGGATGTTTTCTACTACCAGAGATGTCCCATTTGGCCTAAATGACAAAAGAAGTTTCTGGCAGGAGTCACTTTCTGCTGGCAGAACTGAGTCCATGCTTTAGGTAATGCTGACACAGAGAGGTTGGCTATGAAGTACACTCTTCTAGTTCTGTTAATCAACATAGCTTAGACATGGGGCTAATCTAAGATGACTAAGCTTACTTAGATTTCTATCAAGCACCTAGGTTTATATTTTCTAGCAATAAAAAGCTCTTTGGAAAGCTCTGCTGCTGCAAGTCTGACTATTAGAATTTCAATTGAAGAAAACTAGTAATTTATAATTTTATCTAGGTGTATGCTTTAGTCAATTAGCAGTACAAAAGCTTAGAAATGCAAATAAACAAAGGAAACTGTAGATCTCTAATTTTAGAAGCTAGCGTTTGTATTCAGGCTGATTTACATATTTGAAAATTCCTTTTTTTCTCCTTGTGCAGTGCATTGTCGTAAATACTTATACAGGCATTCCTTGCACTTATGGTGGGTTATGTTCCTGGAAAAGGCAGTGTAAGTCGAAATGATGTAAGTCAAATCTGATTTTCCCATAGATACAATGTTATAATAGGGGGTTACATTCCTGATCAAGGACCTGATGCCCAACTTTTTATAGAAATGACCATAAACATCATATTTAAATCAACTATTCAATCAACTATAAATGATAGTCACTGTACAGTACAAAGCTTTCTAAAATGTACTGTATATAAATCAATTAAACAGGGCAATACAGTAACTAATCCCATAACATTTTATTTAATCAGAAGGTAAAGGAACACCTTCACCAGGGTCATGTAATTCAGACGGGCTTCTTTGGGGAGATATTGGGGAGACTTAGGACCACTTGATGACTTTTTGAGAAACTGATCCAGGGATGTTTGTTTTGCTGCTCTTTTTCTCATTGTAAATTTCCCTGTAGTGCCAAAAATGCGAGGCCCCAGAGCCATAAGTAATAACATGGGTGTAAATGGCAAAGAGGTGCAAGTGCAAATTGCTGTTAATGGCAACACCATAAATCGAGGACTGCCTGTAATGCCCAAAGTGCTGTGTCCTTTCATTCTGCATATGTCAAAATCCAGCATGTGTAGTGACAGGTGTAGAAAATGGTTATTTTTACCATTCTGTGCATATGAAGCGTGAAATTTAGGTTTTATTTATAGTGTAGTATTCTTCCAAAGGCAACTGTTTCAAAACAAGACCCCAGGATGACCCTCATATATTTGGAAAACAATTTGGAAAAAACTTAATTAGATCCAGTTTACCTGTATACCTAGTCCTGGGGATGACTGTAAACTACATCTGACTGGAGGGCCTCATGGCGATGTAGTGGGGCTTCTTGTGGTGGGGTAGCTCCTATAAAATGCCACAGTGTTGCAACCTCTATAGTAAGGTGAGTACAGGGTGCCTTAAAACCCTTGTCCCCACTGCCTGTGGGTACTCCTTGGTTGGAGAAAGGCTAAGGAACACCCTGACAGAAATGCACCCTCTGAAATGCCAGTGAGAAATTAAGCAGTCAGCAACAGTTCTTATCTGTTTTTCTCTGGCAAAAGCTACAAACATTGAGGCATTGGATGTCTGGATTTGGTCTGGCCTTTGAATTCTGTCTCAGTGGTGTAAAGGAGGGGTATTAGCTCATGGGCAGCTTCCACTCCATACTTTTGCTTAGGCATATGCATCAGAGGTCTTGATGTGATGGTTGCAGGACTCAGTACAAGCAGATTTATTAGGTACATGAATAGACTTCGTATGCATACACCACGATCCAGAGGATCAGTAGTTGCCTACCTGGAGTTACATTCATGAAGACAGAGGGTCTGATGATGTTCTTTCTCTAAGGCAGTGGCGGATTTACTGTGAAACAAACTGTGTGTTGGCACAGGGACCCCAATGACAGGGCCCCCCCCCCCACTGTTGCCGCTGGCAGACAGCCTCCAGCATTTGGTTTGTGGCCCTCCCTCCCACTCAGCTGGTTGTAGGCATCTTCAGCCATTCCAGTCAGAAATTCCAGCTGCCACCCCTCCCCTGTGGCTGGTGTGCTGTGCTAATTCTCCCATGGATGTGCCATGGTGCGGGAGGTCGTGCCCTGCACCCTGCTTGAATCACAGGGTCCCACTAACCATAAATCCACCACTGCTCTAAGGTACCTTAATTGGCATTGCACAGGTTTTTTTTGACTTCCAAGTCACTTTGCACAATCCTAATCCAACCACCCAGAGTTCCTGAATTTTACTTACGGTATCTAACCTTCTTATATGTCTCGTTTTAAATTGAAATGACCACTATGGTCAAAGTCCTTTCCCACCTCTAAATCTTTTCCATGACTAGCATAAAAATGGTGCATCTCACTTCAGGAGTGTGATCCAAAGCTATCCAGTAAACACACAGCTCTCATTTTTCTCTCAGCGGGCAGGCCAATACATCAACAGAGATGGGAAAGCTTTGCTGATTCTCATCCACCCAAGAAAATACAGAGCTCTCTTGTTCTTTTATTGGGAGGCCCTTACCTGGGCCATACAGTCATATAGAGAATCCATGTCATTCTAAAAAAAAAAATGTCTAAATGACAAAGGAGTATCCACCTACATTAGCCCAATAGTCTCATGGTTAGGCACTTGCCAAGGGAGTAAGACACCAAACTTCCATGCCCTTCTCTGGGTTTGACCCCTCATCTTCTGCTTTTCAGCAGAACACTATAACCACCAAAGTTATGGCTAGGTAGGCCTGAGAACATTTTCTGTCTATTCTGTTAAAGCTGAGACACTAAGCAGCTAAGAAGGAAAGAGTCTTGGTGCTAGAAGGACAGTATGTAAAAGGGAGTGCCTCAGTGGGTGCCGACCTAGGAGGGAGGCTTTGTTTCTGGCTGTTTTCCCCCCAGGGCTGTTTCAACATTTTGCATTGAATAATAATTTTTTTTGCAATGACCTCAGTGGTCCCCCACTTCAATCCCTGGCATCCCACAGAACCACCCAGTGGTATCCTGCTCTGTGGGAGGAATTTTTGGGAGCTCCTCCAGGTTGTTCCACACACAGGCATTCAGGACATGGTGCTTCTGGATACTGAAAATTGGGTGATATTAGGCTTGGGCAGCAAAGTTGGCATGACTAGGTCCATAATTTCTCTCTCTTTAAGCCTTTAAGAACGTGTTGGAGCAGACTCAATTGCTAGAGCTATAGCATCATGTGTATTAATAGATTTAATAGATTTCATAGATGTTAGGGCTGGAAGGGACCTCAAAGATCATCAAGTCCAGCCCCCTGCCAAAGGGGCAGGACGTCGGTTAGGGTCATAGGATCCCAGCAAGATAAGCATCCAAGTGTTTCTTGAATAAGTCCAGAGTAGGTGCCTGCACCACTTCTGGAGGGGGTCTATTCTAGGTCTTGGGGGGTCGGACAGTAAAGAAATTTTTTCTTGTGTCCAGCCCAAAATGGTCTTTTAGGAATTTATGACTATTGGTCCTTGTTTTTCCTTGGGGTGCTCTGGTGAACAGACATTCTCCCAGGTCCTGAAGTACACCTTTTATGTACTTGTAAGCAGCCACCAGGTCTCTCCCTGAGCCAGTGCTTTTCCAGGCTGAAGAGTCCCATAGCTCTCAGACTCTCTTCATAAAACCTATTCTCTTGCCCTCTGATCATGCCCATGGCTCTCCTCTGGACTCTCTAAAGCATCTTGACATCCTTCTTGATTTGTGGAACCAAGAACTGGATGCAGTACTCCATCTGCGGCCTCACCAAGGCCGAGTATAGAGGGAGAATGACATCCTGAGATTTACTTGAGAATCATCCATGGATGCAAGCCAGAGTTTTGTTTGTTCTATCAGCTGTGACATCACATTGGTTGTTCATCTTGTGGACAACCAATGTGATGTCACAGCTGATAAAACAAACAAACATGACCCCCAAGTCTCTTTAAGCAGTGGTGCTAGTAACAGTAGCAATGCTGAGCCTATAAGTATGCTGTGGATTTTTTTCCTCAAGGTGGAGCATCTTACATTTATCGGTATTGAATGTCATCAGGTTTATGTCCACCCACTTACTAATTTTATCCAAGTCAGCCTGGATCACTAGCCTGTCCTCAGGTATGGACGCTGTGCCCCAAAGTTTAGTGTTATTGGAGAACTTAGCCAGTGCACTTCTAACACCAATGTCTACATAGTTGATAAAGATTTTAAAGAGAACAGGTCCAAGGACAGAGCCCTGGGGGACACCTCTTGTTATAGAGCACCATAATGATTCACTAGCATCCACTTATACTCTCTGGGTCTGACCTTGGATGTAATTTCCCAGACATTGGACGGTGGTGTATCCGAGGCCACAGTTGACCAAATTTTCCATGAGGAGGTCATGAGACACCAGATCAAAGGCTTCTTTAAAGTCCAGATATAGGACGTCAATCTCTTCACCTGAGTGCCATATGTTTTTGAATATTTTAGTCAATGGTTGGGCTATGATGCCTGCCAACTCCAGTCTGGGGTGTAATCTGTCAGGACCAGCTGACTTGAAGGTGTCCAGTCTCTCAAGGTGATCCTTTACTATATTGTTACCAATGCTGGATATAAATATGCCCTTACCGTGGCCGTCCCATGTCTTGCTAGGCAGGGCGGTCCCATTGGACTGACAAAAGACTGATGCGAAATACCCATTAAGCAGGTTGGGTTGGACTCCTCTTCCTGTCAAGTTGTGGTCCCTTAGGGCCTTGACAATGAGCCTCCTGAGCTTGTCAAAGTCAGCTTTCCTGAAATTGAGGACTTCTGTATTGCTGACTGACTTGCCAACTTTGTAATAGATAGTAAAGGTGATCAGCTCATGGTCACTATCACCCAGCTTTCCACTGATTCTTAGGTTGCTGACTAGGTCATCCCCTTTGGCCAGTACTAGGTCCAGCAATGCTTTACCTCTTGTCAGCCCGTAGATTTCTTGAGTCAGGTAGAGCTCATTCATGCATGTGAGGAAGCTTGGTGATTGATTAGATTTGGCTGAGTTCTCTTCCCATGAGATGTTTGGGTAGTTAGTCTCCCATGACAACCATACACCGAAAGCGTGTAGCCTCAGCCAATACGTTGGTAAATCCTGGTCCAGCTCTTGTTTCTGGTTAGGAGGTCTGTAGTACACCCCTACCATGATATTCCCTGTACCATGCTCCCCATGTATCTTAACAGATACATGTCAGAGAAAGTCCAGTCATCCTTCCTGGGTGCCCATGTCAATTTGCAGGGATGTGTAACTGTCCTTGACATAGAGAGCTACACTCACTCCCACCCCTTTTATCTGTACAATCTTGCCTGTGTAGCTTATAGCTATCTATGCCTATGGCACATTCATAGGTGGAGTCCCAGCAGGTCTCTGTTATCCCTATGAGATCATAGTCATTCTTGTTTAGCAGGAGGACCAGTTCCTCCTGTTTATTCCCCAAGCTCCTGGCATTGGTGTACAGGCAGGTAAGTGTCCTGTTAGGGGCCCCTGCCTTCCCTACAGATCATTCCAGGGCTAGGGTAAGGGTAAGCTCCTTTACATGCCTTAGCCTGCTGGATTTACAAATGTTGCCCAGTGGGCTTGCAGTGGTGGTAATCCCCACAACCCCCAGTGGGTTTAGTTTAAAGCCCAATCAAGCAGGTCAGCCAGTTTGGCTGAGAAGAGCTTCCTCCCTGGCAGAGTGAGGTAGAGACTGTCTGCTCCAGACAGTGGGCCCCAGAAGACCACTGCCTCTCTCACCAAAGAGCGGGCTGTGTTCATGGAAGCCAAAGCCTTCACGATGACACCAGCGCTGAAGTCTTTGGTTGACTACCTCAACCTGTCTCTCCCTCCTCAACCCATGACCCACAACTGGGAGGAGTGAGAAAAGACCACCTGCGCCCCCAACCCCCAAGCCCCACTCCCAGAGCCCTGTAAGTCTCATGACCCAGCTGGGATTGTTCCAAGCTGTGCCATTCATGCCCACATGGATAAGGATCATTGGGTAGTGGTTAGAGGGCCAGATAATCTTTGGGATCCTCTCTGCTATGTCCTGGATTCAGGCCCTCAGGAAGTAGCAGACCTTCTGATCGGAGCAGATTGCCTCCTCTGTCCCCCTCAGGAGGGAGTCTCCCATGACAACCATTCTGCTTTTCATCTTAGGGAGAGTAGAGGTGGGTGATCCTCCCTTGCCTGTAGGAGCTGGCATCTCTGCAGGCTCAACTGGGGCTGCAAAAGGTTCGTACCTGTCACAAAGCCCCAGAGGGGAGGGGACCTTGGCGTGGGGGGCCTTAGGACCCTGGGCCACTTTGGTCCAGTCCTCTGGCTGGCTAGTATTGGAGATCCTCGGGTCTTCCTCTGTCCTGGAAGGTAACCTTTGTCTACCCTCCACCTCCAGAGGAAGAAGGGCCTGGCAGTAGGAGCCTATTTCCTGCTTGCCATCCCTGGTGGCACACAATCTCTGGACTGTGGCCTGAAGCTCCTCTATCTGTCGCCCCAGAGACTCCACAATGGAGCAAACCTCGCAAGGGGAGGTGGCCATGCTTCTGGTCCCAGGAGCCTGGAAACATGCCAGGGAGTCCCTGCAGCTGAGAGCCAGAGTCTCCATCTGCGTGGAGCCCAGAACCATGGGTTCTGTCTGGGTGGAGGCCTCTGAGGTACCAGAGGAGGAGGCTGCAGACTCCAAGGGGACCCTCAAGGTGCGGCATGTGCCCAACCTCATTGTGTCACTGGTGGTCCAGCTACTGATGGGACTACCTTCCCTGGGGCTCACTGGCAGGGCCTCAGGCCCTCCCGCTCACCCTCCTGCATGAATCTCATGTTTCAAAATGGTGGCAGGGGTGCTTTAACTAAAAACTTCTTGAGTGAGCTTTAATTTAAGCACCCCATGTTCATTTTGAAATGTGAGATATTGAATACACGTGATACACTCCATTTTAATTAGAGCGGCTATCCAGGAGCCACTCTAATTAAAACATCCCCCGCCTCACCTTGAAGCACATGTATAGACACTCTATATCCCTAATAATTCAATATCTTTCTATCCTCTTATTGCACTAACTAAATGAACTATATTTATTATTAGTTCATTCAGAGACACAGGCTTTTTGTTGATGTGTACAATGCAAATGTTCATGTTGTGTACCATTAAAAGACCAAATTAAAGTACATTTAATTTGATAATATTTTATCAATCTTTAATGTAAAATATATAAATATAAATCTTTAGGAGGCTTCAAACTTCCATAAGTTCATAAGGGTCATTTTATATCATATAAAAGTATATCATCATACACAGAACCTTAGGCAACAGAAGTCAGAAATATACCAATCAAATTAATCAAGAGAAAAGCTTAATTCTGGCAGTTAATGAGGCAAGTTACAGTCAAGTGTAAATCCTCAGAAAGTGTCATTTTCAAATCCAAACCTGTGCAAGCCTTGTGTCTGAGGGTAAGGAGATCTCTGATCGTACATGTAAGTGAACAGAGCTGCTTCAGCTGTGTAAGCTATTGGCCCAGAATACAGCATTTTATGAAAAGAAAGACGTACAGAGGAAGAAGAGCGTTCCATTTGTATAAACTTTGTACCCAGAATCATTCCAGTAATACTTTTGGAGTCACCATAACCTACCATAACCACCATAACAGCATATACAAGCTCAGAATGGGTTGTGTAGTAGAACTGAACTGATAGAATAAAGGGTTCTTGCCCTATGACCAGGCTTGTGTTTAAAGCTCTGACTCCACTGTATTCATGAGACTGTGCCATTAGCAAGGCCTTCTAGTGACAGAGGGTATAGGGTACCAGAAGTACCCAAGGACAGCAATGTACCCAGATTAGGGAAGGGCAATTATGTTGGGCAGAGGGTCGGTTACTGAGTTTTGGCAAGTCATTGAAGGCCACATGACAGGCAGCCACGGGCAGATAAATATTAATTTTCTAATTTTTTTAGGGGCCCTGTGGGCCAGATAGAATAGCCTGGTGGGTCACATCCAGCCCATGGGCCGCATTTTGCCCACCCCTGACTCAGATGAATGTGGGGCAGGGGAGAAGGAGATGCAACCTGAGGCTGGGATCAGGCAGCACTTCCCAAGCAACTAAAAAGTGACATACCTGACTGCACCTCAGGACTTTGGGACTAAAAGTGTTACTGACACCAAACTATATATGAAGTTTTGCAGGTGTGGAAGTTGGAAATGATATAGTATAGGAATATCTGTCTACTGGATACTCACACCAGCACATGGCAAATGGATGACTGCCAAAGTTACTATGGAAAAGTACTTTAAACGTCTTTGCTTACTTTTCATTTTTTATTTTTATATAGGTGGTTGACAAATTTCCAGTAAAAATTTTTGTATTGGCAAATAATACTTCAACAGTTTAGAACATATATGTGAGCTTGTTATTTAACTGATGTATTTCTGACACAAGAACACATATCACTAGGAATTTTTTAAATTTGAAATTCTGTTTCAAGTCAAAATGGAAGAAATGATCAAAGTGACAGAATTTGTGGTGAAGTGGAAATTCAAGTTTTGACCATTTGTGCTTTCCCAAATTAATGTCATGTTCCTTTCCCCAGTAAAGTGTTCCTTGTTTCTTACACAAACTCCTTTCTTGTCTATGGGGAGGTATTACTTATAAAGATCAGCCACTCAAGTTACTGAATTTAACAATAGCATCCAGTCAAAAGTCCACCAGAGCCTATCAGCCCTTTGTCTCTTGCCATTCTCCTTGTGCTTACATTGTATTAGAACAGTTTCTTGTTGAGCTTCCAATACTGTGCCCCTTACAAGGTCCCAGAACTCCTGGGCACCTTTATCCTTCAATCTATCCTCCCATGACACCAGGTCTATTAGGTCCTTGAGTTAGATTAAATTTACCTTTTTTAAATCTAGCATCCTAATTTTGCCGACCTCATGCTTACCGTGTCTCAGTATCTAGAATTTTAGCTTATCACAATTGCTTCCTCCCAAGTTACCCATCATCTTCACATCCTCCACTAGTTCTTCCATGTTGGTCAGGAGAAGATGCAAGATAGATAATCCCCTAGTTGTATTCTCCACTTCCTGGAAGAGAAAGTTGTACTCTACACAAGTTAGGAACTGGCTTGACATTTTATGTTTGGCCTCATCGTTCTTTCAAGATATCCAGAAAACTGAATTTTCCCATCAAAGCCATCCCTCAGCTTTTGGATAGATTTGTCATCTGCTTGCAGAATGCTTCAGCCACCTTCTTTTCTTGATTATGTGACCTATAATAAATCCCACCCTTATATCATTTCTGCTTCTTTCACGTTTTCTGTTTTTCTGTCTTCTTCCTCCTGAATCAGGGAACACGTGTATGTGCTTTTGACATAGAAGGCAACACCACCACCTTTTCTCCCAACCCTGCCTTTCTGAAACAGGGTGTAACCCTTCATGTTGACATTCCAGTCATAAGAGCTGTCATACCAGATCTCAGTAATGTCAATCAGATGATAGTTCTTTTCACAGACTGTAACTTCTGACTCATCTTGTTTGTTCCCCATACTTCTCACATTTGTATACAGGCATCAGATGTATTTTGCATTTTGACTTCCTAACTTCCTTTTTGTGCCACTTATTGTAGCCCTGCAGCTTTCTGGCCCTTTCCCAGAGTTTAGTTGCTTCATCAAGAACTTTCTCCTCTGGACTGCATGCTCTGTTGGTGGAGGCTTTTCATCACCATCTCCTGTGGTACCTAGTTTAAAACCCTTCCTACTAGTTTGGTCAAATGATGCCCACAGATGCTCTTTCCTAGTCTCATCAAACAGATCCCATCTCTTGGTAGCAGCCCTCCTCCCAAGAACATCAGCCCATCTGCCCATTTTTGAAGCTGAAGCCTTCACATTGACACCACTGTCTCAGCCACACATTCACTTCCACGATATGATTGATTCTGCCTGAACCCTGCCTTCCATGGGAAGAATTGATGAAAATGCCATTTGTGCTTCAAATTCCTTAATTCTCTTGCCAAGAGCTTCATAGTCACCTCTTATCCACTCAGTGTCATTCCTGGCAGTATTGTTGGTGCCTACATGGACAAGCAGGAAGGAGTAGCTGTCCAAAGGATGGATGGGCTTTAGCAGACTCTCTGTAATGTTCTGAATTTGGGCTCCAGGCAGGCAACACACTTTCAAGTTCCCAAATTTGTGCTTCTATCCCCTGGTGGCACAAGGAACTTTTAAAATGTGTCAAATGCAAAGGAAAGCATATAGGCAATGGAAGAATGGGTAAGTCGCCAAGAATGCATACAAGGAAATAGGAAGAACCTGCAGGGAGAAAATCAGGAAGACAAAGATAAATAATAAGCTGCACCTGGCAAAGGAGGTTAAGGACAATGAGAAGAGGTTCTATACATATGTTGGCCAAAAAAGAAGGACCAAAGAAGCTATGGGTCCTCTGTTAACAAGCCAGGGAGAAATCCTAACCAAAGATACAAAGAAGTCACAGCTACTCAACAGCTACTGTGCCTCAGTCTTCACAAAAAATAATATTAAGATCCCATAACCCAATAGGGATTATCTGGGTAAGGAAGGGGGCAAACTGAAGAAAGAGAAAACAAAAGAGAGAGTCAGAGGGCTTCTGTTGCATCTGAATGAATTCACATCAGAAGGGCCAGATGAACTTCATCCCAGGTTCCTGAAGGAACTGGCAGAGGAGCTCTCATCTTTCCTGTTATGTATATTTGTCTTCAGTATATGTCCCTAGTTGGTGTATACACAGCATTCTTGATTTATTAACACAGGAAGCAGAAGTTACAGACGGCAAATTTGAAAAGGTATGAGAGAATTAAAGGTCAAAGGAAAGTTTATAAATTTACTGATTGCTAGCATTAGATGTTTTAACTGATATGCAACACTTAAACAATACATTTTATCAAAGAGGAGGTAAACTAAATTAGTTTAAAGTATGTTGTCAAGGAGCTATTACTTTCCATTTAGTTAAGTGCAAGGGTTTGTTTTGAAAGATTTCTCTACAGAATGTGTCTTCCTGTAGAAGCCTGAAAAATTATTGTTTAGGAATCCACAAGCAAATGCTTGCCTTGTGACATTTTGTTACTTTACTGATGAAGAGAAATGAGTAAGGGGGGGAAAGGAGGGGTGAAAGAACTTTTATTGAAAATATTTAATTTTTGTCAAATATTGACATTTCTTCAGAATTTTCCAGTGATCTCTATATATGATCCAAAGACAAATAAAAATAAATGTGCCTATTTTACCAACTTTCATAGAAATTAAAAATGTATAGCTTGATGTATTTTGAGGTAACTCCTTGTGAAACATGCTAAAACCAAATACATGAAACAGAGGTGAGCCATAGATCGATGTAATATTATGCAAAAACTCAAATAAGGAAAACAGAGGTATTCAAATACATTAATGACACATAAGAGTTACACAGCAGTTTGAAAAATACATAATTGATTATGATATATATACATTTCTTTGAGTTACCATGACCACAGACATTAGAATTACATGCATGGATGCTATTATTATTGCTTTTATGTGTTATTCTTTCCCCCCCAACCTTTAAAGCTATTGATTCTTAGCTATGCTTCTACAATATGCTGAATATAAAATGATTTGCTCTGAATCTTTATGTTTATCATAAATTATAAACAGATCTCTCATTTGTCCTGAGAGAAACCATTTTCTTCTGGAACAAAGTGCAGTCTTTCAGATGTCCATATGAGTTGTCCCTGGACAAAACTTTAAAAGGTTCAGACGATAAGAAGTGCTAACAATTTGGCTCAGCACACCACAAAATGCATCTGAACAATGGCAGAAAAGGGGCAATGCATTCAGCTGCTCAGAAAATCCCAATAAGGGGGGCAGTATATACATGCCAAACCCTTGTTTTTTGTGTTACAGGACAAACACAGGCACAATCTAAAAAATGTTGTTAGACTCCTCAGGTGCTTGTACATGCCATAGGGGTTTAATTTGGTTTAGTTCTCTCTAAATTGAATGGTGGGTTTTTAAAGTTCACAAAGAAGTGACAGAAGCCTTTGTTTAACATGCAGTGAATTATATCCCATTGCTTGCCTCGAAGCTCAGCACTTTTGTGGTATATTGTATTCATGTTATTCCTAATGATGACCTTTGCTGTTGTGTGTTTAGTTACAAGAAGAGTTCATGAATTTCAAACATAAAGCTTTAAAAAGTAATTTCTTTCCCATTATTTTTCAACATTTTCTCTCCAGAAGGCCCCGGTTTCCTGTCTGAACTCTATTTCCTTATACACTATCCACAGGTGAATAGATAGTGTCTGCTAAGTGGTTTCTAGATAAATGGAAAAGCCAGGTCCCTGTCCCCCATGAGCATATCAAATGCACAGAAAATGGAGGAATGAGGAATGATCTGAAGCAGAAAGTAAAGTGATTGAAGAGGTGATATTTGGCACACAACATACTCATTATATTTTCTGTGTGTGAATATGATTAATCTTTATAGTGCTGACTAGAATTTTTACATAATCCAGTGTTTTAAAGGGGTAGAAGTTCAAGTGATATGTAGATTATGTGACTAAGGGAATGCTAAGCAGATATAGCGGCAGGAGTGGAAGGAGGTGAAAGGGATGGGTGATAATGTGAGTTTTGCAGTGAAGTATGCATTACCAGGAAGGTAAAGCTGAAGGTAGCAGAAATTAAAATGTGGATCATCTGGATGGCAAGGACAAAATTAAATGTATATCAATACAGTAGTGTAGAAGGGTTGTGACTTGGAAAACCCCAGGTGTGGCCTTTGGAAAGGGGTTGTAAAAATAGACATCACTGCAGCTGGTGGCTGACCATGCTGCAACCACTGGTAGCACAGCAGTCACCATTGTCCCATGCGCTGCCACTGCCCTGTTATGATTCTGTGCCAATATCAAAGTCAATGGGAGTTTTGTGAATGATTTAAGTGAGGTGGGGATTTCAACTGTTTCTGTCTCGGGTAAAGGGAATCTCATCTCTGTGGTCAGGAGAAGTCAATGAAGCATCAAGATTAAGTGGTAGCATTAGGAAGAATTGTAAAGAGAGGAGACAAAATGCCACTAAAAATGAAGACTGATCAATACAGCAAATAAATTAGAAGGTATATTATTCAGTGAGCTGGACAATGATTGCCAAAGACGTGCCCTGGGCTTTAATTCATCTCTGCCAGTGTTATTTCTGCAGTAGTAATTGTATAGTATGGTACTGGTATTGGTATTAGTATTAGTATTGTATTTACTGTTCACTGAGGCAAAAACAAGCTAGGAGCCACACCTCTTCCTTTCTGGGGCAGTACACTGCTATGCTTCTGATCTCATATAGCTTTCTGGTCCCAGATAGCTTTTTGGGCCCTGTGTCCCTGTACCTTCTTCCCTTGTAAGCTCCATTGGAACAAAATGATGACAACTTGAACTGTGAGCTCTAGGTCATCAGAGTAGCCTTTGGGGAGTGGCAGCATTATCTTGAAGGGGTAGTCAAAGAGTGCAAATTCTCCTGCCCATAAGAACCTGGACTATGTCCAAAAGGCTAAAATGCTGAACCGGAGATAATTTTAATGGCCACTCTTCTCCTGATTTGACTTCTAGGTATCTTAACCAGCCTGGGTCTAGAAATAGAGAGGCAGATGCCCTTTCCTGGAAAGCCAATTATAACAGAGGCTCATCTCAAGGGTTATCTCAACTCAACCATGTTCTGAAGCCCCATAAATTCATTGGCACTGTATTGCTGGTTGACCTGCTCTCCCTGCTTTGTGCTGCCACCAGTCAAATAATATCCCCAGAAGACAAGACCATTTTCACACAACAACCGTACTGCATCCAAGATGGGGTCATATTTACACAGGATAGGATCTCTGTACCCCTGGTCCTATCTAGGCTATCTGTCCTTCACTGAAGCCATGGCTTCCTACTAGTAAGCCACCTTGCAACCAAAAAGACTCACCAGTTCACCTCCCATTACTTTTGGTGGCCACAACCACACAAGACAGTGCAGGCCTTTGCCAAAAAATCCCTTTAAAACCCTTGTGGATTCTTCCAAACCCTCTGTATGTGGTCTCAGCCATGCTCCACAAAGTCCCTTGACTTCAGCATAGACTCACTCTAATGGATCAGCTTACCAAAATGGCCAACTTTATTCCATGCATGGACCTTCCATGAGCAAATTACCTTTCCTAGCTGTGATTGGACCACATGGTATATAACCTTGCAGCCTCCCAGACTGTATCATATCAGAGCATGAGTCCCAATTCATCTCCCAGTTCTTGTACAAAGCACTGAGCCTACTGGAAATCTATACCCATCTCACATTGGTTTACTCTCCCCAAACAAATGGCCAGGCTGAGAAGACCAATTAGGTGTTAGAACAATACCTCCATTGTTAGCTTAATTTTCAGTAGAATAACTGGTTCTAACTCTTAATGATCACACATACAATAACTCCAGATATGTCTTGACTGGACAAAGCCTACTTTTTGCCAGCTATGTGTTGTACTCCAGATTACCACAGATTTTGGTAAGACCATGACTGTGAAGCAGGTAAATCACATTCATAAAGTCCAGAAGGAAATAAAACAACACCTGGGAAGGGCAAAAGAGGCATATAAGCATTGCCAGCCAGTGCATGTCTATTCTGTGGGACAGAAAGTATATTTGTCAGCTCAATACTTCCACATGGAACAGCTGTCATAAAAGCTGGACAACTGCTTCTTTGGCTCCTTTCACATCATTTGCCAAATTAACCTGATAGCCTTTGAACTACAACTCTCCTGTATGCTGAAGATCCACCTGATATTCCATATGTCACTGCTCAGATCACATATAAATGATTCTTTCCCACACCATACCCAACCTCTATCACCACAGTAACAACCCAGGGACTGGAGGAATACGTAGGCCATAAGATTTTAGATTCAAAGTGGAGAAATTTCACTACTCAGTAAATCTGGAGGGACACAGGCCCAAAGATTACACACGGAAACCAGCAAAAAGTATCCTGACTTGCTGAGAATGTTCCCTAAGGATCACTCTGGATCAGCAGTCCTGAGGGGCCACCATTGGGCTGGGGGCTGAAGACAGGACATGACCTTGAATCTGGAGCTGCATCCTGGCTGCTCATCAGAGTCTGCCACACCTACAGCTGATTTCTCAGACTAGTCAAGGCTGGCCTGAAACCTTCCACCCTCTTCCAGGTTACTAGAGTGCCTGGCTGAGGCCAGCTCTCCCTCTACTTCCCCTATGTAGGGGCAGAAACTGTGGGCAATAGAGCTTTATCTGACCCATGACCACGCTGCTGTTCCCTCTAGCTTGCTCCTAGACTTTGTTCTTGGCTTGATCTCCTGGCTTTCTGACTCAGTATATTGGAAATCTTGCTCCCTGTCTACTCTTCTTGTATCCTTGACTTATTCTACTTTTGGACTTCACTCTCTGATTGACCTCCCAGTTACCTGAACCAGTTTGTCCCCCAGATTCTGATCACCATCCTGAGCTGGGTTGATGTTTCAGCCCCTGAGTAGTCCCAGACGTGGCTGCCCATGTCCTGCTTTGACATCTGGTAGTTAAGGCACTTTACTGGGAAGTGTAGGTTCCAGCCTCTCTCTGCTTGAGAGAAACCTGGAAATTGTATCTCCTACTATGCACTAACCTGTAGGATATTGGGTTAAAATGTTGAGGGAAGGACAGCTCCTCTTTTGTATAACAGTTACAAAATATTATATGCCTTGTAGGCATATAGGATTGTAGCATCTAAAATTTACGTCACGTAAGTGCTACTTAGCCATCTAAATGTGGAGTTGGATTTGGGCCTCTTGCTTTTCAATAGATAGTTGAAAAAAGTGCAACTCCATGCTGACAAGGCAGTATTTCATAGCTTTATCAGGAGGTTGGGTGTGCTCCAAATAGCAGTGGTTTACAGACAGTACTAGGAGAGATAGCTGACATGCTAATTGATAATGCACAGTGGAGCTTTGAGGTTCTTTTCAAAATGATGGTTTCAACATCTGGCAAAATACTAAATGTTACAATACAATCTGAAAATCTTTTGAGCAATATAAAGTTTCCCCCTAACAGCCTGATTAATTGCTGACTTTCAAAGGCAGAGTTGCAACAGAGTAGGTATGAATTGAATTAAATAAAATATTAAGTAATCCATGGATGTATTTAAATAGCTATATTACTTTAGTTGTGTTTCCCCCTAGATGTTTGTCTCTTAAAGGGGCATTTATGTATCAATTGGTAATGATATTGGAAAAGAGTCCTTGAGACATTTCTTTGCTCATTGGAGTAAAGTAATGGAAGTGTGGAAGCATGCTATGTTATAGATTATACGTGTATGAGAATAAGTTAATATCATCAAACTAAATGCTCAAACCTACTTCTACCATGTGCTACCTTTCATTTAATGCCTGCACTAAAGCCCATTAAAATTTACAGAAAGAATCCAGTTGTCTTTGAAATATTCATTAGAACTTAATTTGTATATGTATTGAAAACATATGTGCACCGGTCAGTTCCAAGTGCAGGATTTACCACTTGTCCTCATTTCATAGTATCATAGTATCATAGTGCCTACGGTCAGAAGGGGCCTAGAGCAGGCCATCTAGTCTGACCCCACGCCAATGGCAGGAACGAGTGCCAGGGTCACAGGACCTCAGCCAAGTACCTATCCAATCTACTCTTAAAGATGCCCAAGGTAGGAGCAAGAACCACTTC
>JAGPOW010003642.1:94587182-94672710 GCA_030014935.1 Caiman crocodilus | reverse complement strand
TGGGAAGAATCCCACCAGGTTTCAGATAGCCCTACTAAGTCATAGGTGTTTTCTGCAAGCAGGAGTGCTAGTTCATCCTGCTTGTTCCCCATGCTCCTATCATTAGTATATAGGCACTTGAGCCCCATGACTGGTGCCTTTTTCCCCCAGCTCTGATTCCCAAAGGGCCCCTTATTGCTTACCTGCTTATTGCTTACCTGTGCTGTATTGCTGGCCACCCCATGGATTGCAGGTTCTTGATGTTCTCCTTCTTCCGGCTGGGCTGACCTAGTGGATGCCACATGGTTTGGTGGTCCACGACTTCTCCCACACTCATCTTCCCCTCCCCCCGACGAGTCTAATTTATCAGATTCATGAAGAAGGCACATGACCTCCTCTTCCTTCCCCAATATGAAAGTTTTTGGATGGAAATAGCAACAATTGTGAGGTTTTTTAATTATTCATTTTATTTTTTAAATAGGAAAAATGGGAAAGTCTAGGAATAGTAGAAACCTACTCATGGGGAATGGTTAGCGGATAGAGAAACCTGTACTTTGAACACTGCTACAAGTATTTATAACACTGAAGGAAATAATGGACCATTAGATCATTTCAATTTATTTCTTGTATATTATAACCATTATTTACTCACTTAATTCAGTATGTACCCAAGTATATGCACTTCAGCATAAGATTTTTTCATTTGGAAAGGCTTTTAACAGGTCGATTTAGTTTTGGGTATTCTTTATTATTATTTCATTATTTTATCAGTTCTTTGATATTGTGAGCTTCTCTGTGACTTTTTGGGGAGGATGACATAAAAACCTAATCCATTAGGCAATAAATATTGATTCCAGTTATCTTAATTTTAATAAAACAAACCTTTTATGTAGCAAAGAATATCTTCCAGGACTACTCAGACCTGAAGAATTTGTGCATATGCACAACAAATTATTTTCTGGTACAGTTGAATAGAGCACTTAGGTTGCCTATTAGGCAACCTAATAGGCAACCTAATAGGCAACCTAAATTGATAGAGAATTTTTGAGTCAGTAACGATGGCTGATTTTTAAGGAGCCATATTGGCTGATACCAATCTGATTCCAATATGCAACCAGGCAGCTTGGAGACCAGCATCAGACTGGTAAGTCTGGTGTGGGGGAAGGGGCATGTTGGGGGCAGATTGAGGCTCCTATGGTGAGGGAGGGAGTGGGGCTGGGGCAGGTGCTGCTCAGCTGGGGCAGGGCAGGCGGCAGTATAGAGCAGTGAGCAGCTCGTCTGGGGGGCATGGCGGGGGTGGCTCTCACCCTGCATGCAACCTGGGAGATAAGTGGGGGGGGAATGTGTGCCCCCGGATCTGTGTGCAGGGTGAGGGTGGGTTGCCACTGCAGACTGGGGCTGGGGCAGTGCCGGGCTCTTTCCAGCGTGAAGGCTGGGCCGGGCTGTGCTCAGGACACTCAGCAGTAGAACTGGGAGGTGGTTTCAGGGAGGGGGCTACAGCCTTTAATTAGAAGAGGTCTCAGGCCGCTTTAATGAAAGTGCCTCCTCCCACTCACAGAGCATATGTATAAATGTAGTTACTGAACAAATATAAAATGTACAGGTTATTTTTCCATATGTTCAACATGGAAATATGTACAATCAAGCCTAGGCTTTGTAAAAATTAGTGAATATGCCGAATTCTGCCTATACCAATTTTGCCTTACATTATGCTAGAATCTCTGGGAGTGTCGTCTTCATGTGCATTAAAATGCTGGACTAGTTAATGCGCATTAAAACTAGTACTTACATTGGGAGGTGCTAGGAAAATGTGCAGTAGCATATCTTACTCCACATTAACTAAAGAGAATGCTTTTTAAGTGATGCTTAATGCGCATTAGCCTATTTTACTTTGCATTAAGTAAAATGCATGTTTTTTATGTGATGCTTTCATGCACATTAAAATAGGCCTATGCACATTAAAGCACACATCCTCTGTCAATAATAATAAAACCAACAGAGAGATCGTAGCATTTATAAACTAATGCTATTCTTCCCTATTTTAGCTCATGCAGGAAGTGTTGAGTTTTTTTTCCCCATGAGAACATGGTTCCTATGGTTCATTCCTTTTTAGTTTAAAAGCCTTTAGAAACAAGACTGTTTCACTTTGAATATCATTTCCAAGGTAGTCACCTTATTGTATTGTGATGGCGTGACAAACTCATTTAAATTGTAGCTGTTTAATTTGTTTCTGGTATGTGAAATATTTAAAGGGTTTTAATTTAAATAAAAAAGGATGTTTCCATGGGTGGATCTAGAATTTTGAAAAGGGGATGTAGTGCATCATCACGGATAAAAAGACACATTCTTTTCTCCAATTGAAAATAAACTAGAAGCATTACTAAAAAGCTAGAGGCCTACAGCTATATTGTTTAGTTTAAGATTGAAGCAAAAACAAATATAACTTCTTTGGAATTAGTTAAAAATGATCTGCAGGGCTGTGAAATAGGAGCTTCATTACCAGGAGCAGCTAACAGACAGCAGAATTGCAGGGAAAAGGATAGCTTGATTAGTGGAACATCAAGACTTAAAAAAAGAGGGGATCATTAACACCTGCAGAATGAAGAGATCAGGGAGATTATAATGAATCATGAAATCAGATAAGTCCCTCAAAACTGCCTGACTAGAAATATTGCTGCCACTGCCAAGCAGTAGGTTTTAAACTTTAGGTGGACCAGGAATCAAGGGATGCAGTGTAAATGCACCAGTGAACCCTCCTGGATTTGCCCCTGTGTTTCTTTTGACAAATTTGATTCTTCATAGGAAAATGTCTGATCACCAAAGACAGACAAGGTTCCTTGGGTGAATATGATATATTTTATTAGACCAACCCAAATAGTTGGAAAATAATTTTTAAGCAAGCTTTCGAGTTCAAAAACCCTTTGTCAGGCTAAGGAAGTTTCAGCAATTGGTGTGTGCTCTTCCTGGATGGAATGAAAAGTAAAGAAGCCCACAGCTGGTCTGGTATGCATACAAGACAGGTAGTCAGTGAAAATGTAGACTGAGGAGTCAATGGGTGAGAGACTGGTGGGGGAGTGGGAAGAGAGAGAAGGGGGATGAAAGTGAAGAGATACTAGGGAGTCAGATGTCAGGCAGGTTATGTGTCATAAATCCAATGTCTATATTTAGTCCATGATTTTTAGTATCCAGGAGGTTGATATAGTGGAGTTCATAGCCTTGTCTATGGGAAGTGTTTTGTAAGTTTTCTTTGAGAATCAGAACTGAGAGACTGGCGATTTCTTGTGAGAAATGTGCCCCCACAGGTAATTGAGTATTTCTGTCTTTGATAGATTTCCGGTGTGCATTCATTCTGGTGCGCAGTTGTTGTTTGGTCTCTCCTACGTATTTTCCATCAGGGCATTTGGTGCTTTGGATGAGATATAGTACATTTTTGGAGGTGCAGCTATAAGATCCAGGAATGCTGATGGCTCAGTTGTGGGGTGTAGTAATGGTGGAGGTGGTGGAGATGTGTTGGCAGGTTTTGCATTTCTTGTCATGGCATGGTCTGGATCTTTTTGGTGTGTTCTGGGCTTGAGGAAATTTGCTTCTGGTGATAAGGTTAGTGAAGTTCGGTGCTTGTCTGAAGGCTAGGATGGGTGGCTCTGGGAAGACCTTTTTAAGAATAGGGTCTCTTTCTAGTATGGGTTGCAGTTGTTTGAGGATTTTCTGTACAGGTTCAAGGGAGGGGTGATATGTCATACCAGTGGTGTGCGATTTATGAGTTTTTTTCTTTTGTACTACAGCAGTTCTTCACATGGTATCTGGGTGGCAACCTACAACCTACACCCCTGATCACCAAAGAGAAACTATTAGAGAACTACTGTTCTCTGGTTTTCAATTTTCTCTCAAGTTAACATACCAACTACTGGCCCTCTCTTTCTTTTCCTTCAGAAGGCCTACTTTTAGGTAGGTAAAGATACAATATAAACAACCAAGAAGACCTTCCGTAGAATTTTTAGATAATGTAGTGAACATTTTGTCTTTCTTGAATATAAACTGAAAGATGATTTAGTGAAGTGGAAAGACTTTTGACTAGACCCTCTAATGTGCAGTGACTGCTTCTTGCAACAGAAATGCTTTTACAGATGTGGCCATATTTTCAACTAGCGTAGTTTCACTTTTGTGAGACTACTTATCAGAACATCATCTTAAATGCCGCTTGAATTGTCTTTAAGACAGGGTACAGAAGAGACGTGATTTTACTTGTCCTAAGACATGTCAAGTAGTGTTATGAATTTAAATAGCGTTTCACCATATAGTTTAATTGTCCACAATATTTTTCAGTGAGAAATTCTGTACAGAACGCCCCCTGAGTGTCAGGTATTAGCCAAAGGGCAGAAGTGCCTCAATGCTGAACAGTAGCATAATGAAGGATGGGCAAATGGAGTACTAGCCTCCCACTTAGACAGGATGCAAGAATGTCAGGAGAATGACAGCTGCTGGTCCAGATGCTTCCGCTGTTAGCAAAGCCACTGTCAAACTGGCCTGGCCCGTGCTATTTCTGCTGCTCAGGGTGCAGATCCTGGTACTTAGGCCTTTCCTGCTAAACAAAATTGTTTGCCACATTCACAGCCAGAACAGATGTTTGCAGCAAAAGGAGAATTACTAGCTTTTCCTTTTTGAAAAGAGTTTGCAGCAAAAGTGAAATGTTTCACTTCAGGTCTTCAGAAATCCCATTTTTATTCAGTTGGGACATCCTGGCTATGTTGAAGTCATTTGCTTCAATAGGGCCAGAATTTCATCCTTAATGTATCCATAGAGAAATAAACTCTCTGGTTAAAGAAAATACATCAATCATAGTCAAAACTGTGTTGACAGGATTTCCTTTCTCCTCCGCACAACTTTGCACTCCTCCCTTTTTTTTGGTCCTGCCTTGGAAAGACATCACTTTTAAGTGCCTGGTACTGCATCACTGAAGTCAGGCCATGATGCCTTTTTTGTGTTCATGTCACACTATTGTGCCCTAAAAACTGACATTTTAAACAATATACCTTAAGATCCTCGAAGGTATGTAGGTTTCTATCTCTTTCCTGATGATTTCAGGTATTTAGACACTGAAATAGCAGTTAGATATCTAAATACCCTTTTGAATCTGACTGATAGAACTTAGTTAAATCACAATCCTTAATCTAACAATCAGGTCAAAGCAGGTGCCCCCCTTGGCCATAGGAAGCTTACCATAGGATTGAGACCGCAGTCATTAAAGATGCTCTCAAAACACCATGTTGTCTGAAATGATTTGTCTGCACATTCTTAGGTTTTTAAACATTAATCTTATAAATTAATTTATTCAATTAACTGTAGAGATATATGCAGAAAACATTTTTTCTCCAGTAAAAAAAATATTTTTTTACAGCTTCTGCTATATTTTTAACTCAATTTTTCAGCTAGTTCAGTGAGGCGAGTTAGGGAGTATACCAGGGATGGGGAAAATGTGGCCCATGGACCAGATGTGGCCTGCCAGGCCATTCTATCTGGCCCATGGGGACCTTATACAATTTAGAAAATTAATATTTATCTGCCCCTGGCTGCTTGTCACATGGCCCTCAATGGCTTGCCAAAGCTCAGTAAGTGGTCCTCCGCTTGAAATAATTGCCCACCTCTGGAGTATACAGTACATTTTGGATGCATTTCAGATTGCAAGCATGTACACTGCAAAATATATTGAGTAGATACTATGTACTTTAAATGTTCATTAGAGAAATAGATGAAATGCTACATAATGACTCTGAAAAATAGTTTGGCATTACTTACAGATGAAGACCCTATTCTATGAAGAGATAACAGGAAAGATTTTTAAAAATTTGTATATGCTAGAACATTTAACAAGCAACTTAAACTCATGAGAACAATTCCATTATGCTGTTTTGAAACTGCAAGAGAATATGGCCATTTATATTAATTATTTCTTGGCCAATGGAAGATACAGCTGGAGCATATGAAATGTATAATTATCTCAAAGTCTGGAAAGTTTGAGGTACATCAATCATTTTAAACAAACAGGCAAGTACTATCAAAAAAGTGTATGATGAAACATTCAGGAAAACTGAATTTTTCAACTTAAACACCTGCAAGCTCTCCTTATTGAATATGATGTCCCCTAACATGTTTTAGTTAATGAAAAATGGATGTGAGCCCTCTCTACATTTACATCAGTAACTATAGATATTGGCATGTAAAGTCAGTTGGAAGTGATAAGTCAGCAGATGTAAATTGCTGTTTGCCTTTTTGAATTGCTCATTCATAGTTCACCTGAGTTCATTTATTCTATATGGGTAAGAGTGTAGCTCTGCTTGGTGCTACAGTGGCTGAGGGCAAATTACTTCTTAGGCATAAAGAACATATCTTTTGTCATACTGTGTGCCTCTCTAAACATTCAGATAAAGGTGTGGCAGGATCTGATGCACGATCCACCCAATCATCTCTTCTGCCATGCCACATGGCAGGAGGTATGAGTTTGGGATCAAGCATCAAATACAATCATGCCTTATTGCTGGTGCCAGGGGAGCCTGGGATCATGGTGCCAGGCCTTCCTCTGCTGCAAGCTCTGCACGTGATGGGGCTCACAGTGTGGGCAGCATTGCACATGCTACCCCATTTTGAGCACCATAAGCTGGCAAGGCGTACAGGGGGCAGCACGTGGAACTCTGGCCCTGTTGCCAGTCTGGTCAGCTGTAGGTCTTGCAAGCTGTGGGTGGTGCAACCTTGTGGCTGGGTACCCTGTCAGCTGATGAGGGTCCCAGCCACAGGAAGCACATGCCCACCTGTTCAGTTAATTACATAATAAGAACAATCCACAAACTTACTACATGTTTTTTGCAGAATATCTTTGTGGCTTATTCCCTTTTTTATCAGGCTATTAATTGAGTGAACATGTGACTGGGTCACAGCTTAAGCTGTGATTAATTGGTTAATCATTCTTAAAGTGTAACACGTAGATGGGACCTGGGAGGTGCATGCACTCACCTCTTCTAGAGGCTCATGATGCACTCCTATAGCACATTACTTAGGATAGCACATCTTTCTAAAAGCAGACTTAGACCACCTGCTCCCAGTTGTGCCCCTTTGAGACATCTGGTGCTGAGGGCAGCACCCTGATCACTCTATACCTTCTCATCAGAATGCAAGCCATTAGGACCAAGGAGCAACTCCCCTATGCACCCACATGGGATTAACCTGAATTTGTCACTGCAGCTCCCCAGTCCTAGATTTCATGATACTTATGGTCTCCAGATTATCCCCAAACAAGGTTACTTACTAGGGGATAGCAAGATGGCTGTCTATGGCCTTCCTTACATAGAGTGTTTGCTAGGGCTGTGTGAAGCTTCAACCCCTGATTCAATTCAGTGGAGATTTGGCCTGATTTGGGGGCCAAATCTCAAAATCCAGATCAAATCAGAGGGCACTTTATTCTCTCTGAATCAAATTGGAACCCTCCAAATCGATTCGGAGAGATTCAGAAAGATTCAGTGATTTGGTCATAGACATGGCTTTAAATATTTTTTCTACATGCTTCTAGGTAGCAGGTGGCTTGTGAGTACTGCAAAAGTGGGGTACATGGAGTTTCCCACAAAAGCGTGAGATCCCCAGTGAAATATTTAAAAGGTTTTAATTTAAATAAACCAATTGCCAAGCTGGAGAGGTTCAGAGGGGTGCCCCCAGCATGCTCCCTTGCGGACCTGGAAATGGATTAGAAGTATATCTGGTCCACTTCCTGGTTCACTGCCAAGCATGTGGAGGGCCCCCCACACTCCTGTGGGATGCTCCATCTGGCCCAGCATCACAACATTCACAAGCCATGCTGATACCTCAAGGTATGTGAAAAAAACATTTAAAGCTGAATCTATGTTCGAATCAATAATTCTCCAAATCAGCATCGAATCTTCAGATTCGGATTTGGCCAAATCAAATCAAGGACAATGATCCAAATAAATAAATTGAATCACCGTCCCTGATTCAGGCAGAATCCAAATCTAAACTGAATAGAGCCTGCTTCACAGCCCCCTAATGTTTGCCACATAGAAGTTTGCATGTGGATCATGTTTGACTGGAGATGGGGCCTGGAGCTGTTCAGGTCAGAGAGGCAAAACGGGATAGAGATTCTGTTGAAGAGTGGGGCCTGGGTGTGAGCAAAGCACTGATTATGGTAACAGAAAACAAGGGAGAGAAGTGAGCAGGAGAGACACTTCCTAGCTTGAAATGCTGACAGACCTTGGATTCCCAGAAAGGGTGAGATCATGCTAGAAAACATTTTTTTAAGGTCTGTAATTCTCCAGTGCTTTTAGCCAAAAAGTGACTGTGGTTAAGAAATTCCTTTACTAAGCCTGGCAGACAAGGTTCTTTGTCTGCCTATGTCCTTAGACCAACACGGCTATAACCAACACCCCCTTTGCTAAGCCTGTGCTCTTTGCTTTCCTGCCCACGTTGTCCCTGAGGAGGTTAAACTAGAAGCCCAGAGAAACCATAGCCTAGAGGTGGAATTCTGAGAGATCATACTTAAGTGATCAAAAATTAGGGGAAAGGTGGTTATGAGCTCTGAGACATTGAGTTTAGCATCTAGGACAGCTGAAATGTGGATCTTGTGTCCCAAAAAAGAAGGGGTCAGATGAGATGTCTGAGTCTGGAAGTGCATGTTAGAGACCCAAAGCTAAAAATGGTGACTAGTCTTGAGATAACCCCAGCTGTCTTAGAGGCACATGGGATCCAGCAACTGAATCCACTGCCAACACATTAGTGATTGTCCAAAATGCTACTAATCTTAGGCAGTAATCCACTCAAGAAAGGACACTGCAGAGGCTGCTCTTTCTTAGCTTCCCAGGAGGCAGGAAGAATTAAGGAACATGAACTTATCCCTCTGATTTGACCCAACAATAATTTAACTAGCTATTGATTTCAAAGGAAACCGGCTTGAACCTTACAACTGTAGAAAGAATGTAGCACCCTGCTCTGCTTTGGTGTTAGAGGTACACCATCAACAGTTGAATGACAAACATGGATTCCTTGAACTCAGGACTTGGCAACTAAAACAGTCTTTCAATTCACTTTTTAACTAGGGAACTGAAGCAGAAAGCCTGCTCTGAAGTAGTTCAATTAAGTATTCAGTTGAATTTGGCTTTGTACAATAGAAATGGTTTCTTTGGTGGGACTGCCCATTTTTACAGATCAAAAATACAATTAAAGTAAATTAAGCGCATCTAATCGGTGAAATGAATCTGTCACAGTTTCAGAGGAGTCTGAGCATTCTAAATAAACAGCTCTTCCCATGCCAGAACAAGCAATACTGCTATCAAGAGCTTCCCATGTTTTAGGGGAGCCAAATGCCATCAATTTTCATGTTAATAACTATAATTGTTTCTGGCTAGAATAGATATGAACTAACCCCTTACAAGTATTGTCTCACATTTTTCCTGCTGCTGGTGGTAGTGTTCATACACAAATGAATTATTTTGTTACCTCTGCTTTCTTACAGCTGTGCATCACTTCAGTCTTCTTCTGTTAAACCAGACATGATATTCTGGAGGAGCGGACTGAAGCTGAGATCTTACATTGCATTGTTAGATTATCTGTTTGGACAGCAATAAATGATTGCTGGGCAATGTCTCATGAAATCAGTGTTGGAGAGAATATTCTAAGTTAAAGCTCTGAAGCAGATTGAAGAATGGCAGATGTTCTGCACTGGTATTTCTGGAAACCACACAGTTGTTTAGAAATGATGGGATGTGCAGGGCATATCAAAGACTGCTTTGTATTATTTTTGTAATGAGTAATTCCTCGGTGCCTCAGTCATAGATTAGGCTGGTGGTGCTAGGTACCATACAAACATATATCATAAAGATAGTCTCTGCCCTAGAATGCTTACAACCTAATCGTAAGTCAAGACAAAAAGGTGGATAGAGATAGATGGGTGGAGAAGCATAAGGGAACAAAAACAAAATGTGTGTCTTCATATGCATGCTGCTACTTACAGTTTAGTTCTCTGAGAAGAATATGTTCACAGAGGAGATGAACAAGGCCAAAATAGTTCAAATAGTCTGCCGCTGATCATCTTTGTGAGAAAAACTTGACCTACGAAAATAGCAGATATAGAGATGAAGTTGCATAAGAAATAGCAGGTTTGTATACGAGGATTTGGGGCTTTAATTCACTATTAAACCACTTTCTGAACCTCTCTAAGTTGGCACTGTGTTATCTATTTAAGTACTGCAAGTACTTAACAATAGTTCAGTTTTGGATCACTTCTACTGAAGTTTGCCCTACACCTGTGTTATATTACTAATACATTGAAAAATCTATAAAATATATCTTTGCAACAAACAGGTTGCAAAGTTGAGCATTCGAAGTCAAGCATTCAAAGTTCAGAATTCTTACAATGAAAGTTATTTATGCCACCTTGATTCATATACACGTTATGGGAAAGTATTTCCCAATGATGCGGCGTGGAACTGTCCTGGGTTCCAGCTCAGTATGTCAAATGCAGGACTGTATTTTTGCCCTTCTTGCAAATCTTTGCTTATGCACTAGCCATTGTATTTAAAACAAATACAATGGGGTCTTATAGGAAAAATATTTAAGTTTTTAATCATGTCTTGTAATGTATATGTGCTCAAGGAAGCTGATTTAACGTTTCATAGGCGACCTGCATTCTGATATTTCCTATCTGACTTTATTCCTGGTAGTAAGTGTGACAAATCTGTCTGAAAGGGGCCTGCAGAACCTGAAGTTTCCCACCTCTGCACTGTGCTGCTACTTGTCCGAGGACCAGACCAAGTTTGTCCTGCAATAATTCCTTATCCCGAGAAACTTCAGATATACTGCTCTTATACGAGGCCCTGCAGCTGCAGCAGGGGGATCTCTGACAGCCCAGGTGGTCTCCTCATTAGCTTGTGAAACAAATTTTAGGTCCCCCTTAATGTAGAGGGCTTGCCCATAATATTAATTATTAAAATTACATAATAATATGTAGAGGATTTGCCCAGCAATCACTGTTTCTGCAAGCAATCAGTAAGGAGACAAAAGAGAAAAAAAACCCAACAACCTCAAAAAAAAAAAACAGGAGAAAAGACTTATATAAGAAAAATTGATCATAAATTTGAAAAGAGAAATAAAAAGACAAGTATGAATCTCATATGGCTATACCTTAGGACTCCTGAGAGACCTGACAATACCTCCAAAATTAATTTTTTCTGCAGTTTCTGCCAGCCCTGGCTGCTGGGGTCATTGAAACTTGAAAGCCTGGGATCCATAGATGAAGCATAGCTGGCTAGCTTCCATACCACACCAGCATTCTCATGAGTAACCAAAATCCCTCCAAAAGTTCATGTGTCACTGAGACACTTGAACTTCTCTGGTTAAAGGGTTAATTTTCTCAGTTGCTAATTGTCTGTTTTGGAGTTGATTTCCCCATTGCATGCAGACAATGTCCTGGGATCCCAACCCAATAAATCTCCTTCTGCCTAAGTCTGGGAGTGGCAATAGTCTTGAAGCATGCATGTCTCAATCCCTTGGCTGAACCATATCCAAAATTATAAAGATATGTGCAGGCAACATAACACAATCTGTAAGTAATAACAGTAGCATAAATAGATACAGCATAATATGTGCTTTCCAGTGAGACTACATATGCCGTATCAGTAAAATAAAGAACATAACAATAGGAACATTCAGTGATATAGAAACCTAGGGGAAAGACCATGTCAGCCAAAGTGGGAGTGGACGGCAGGTTTATATAATGAAATTTTTTCTTTATTCACCTAGATAGTTTCAAATTTCATGTTGAGTAGGGGCAGAGGCAATGTTGTACTTGGGGATAGGCAAAGTTCTGCCTTTTGCTTTTTAGGGCAAATTATCAAAGAGATGGAAACACAGTAAGAGAGGGAAGAAGGAAGATACTCAGTAGAAAATGAGGATGTTGTTAAGGCCAAATGAAAACATTTTTTCCTGATAGAACAGGATAGCTGGATTCTATGTTGCCATCCAGATTTTCCTTCTGAGTTAAGCTGGGTCAACAATTTTTAGTTTTAAAGTGTTCTTTCCATAACTAGCAAAACTACGTATTTGTTTTAGTGCCACTGCTACAAACGACTATTAGTGGTATAGCTTTGTAGACTAAAAATATGGAAAAGTCATGTCAGGGCCAGGCTAGTGACGTATTTATATATATTCTGCACTATCATGCAGGAACCCAGCATTTGATTCCAAGTACTGCTCCTTGGGTTTGCCAAAGCTGGCTGAAAGAGTGCATTCAGATCTGTGAGGGAGAATTTACCTGAGAAGCAGGGTTTATTAACTTGTGCAGAGCTCCCTGGTGCAGCAGCTACATTTCTTCTGAGCTAACTGGCCTATCTCTACAATACACTAAAGAGTGTAGTGGGCATATGCCCATTTCTTATGGTCAGCAACCCAAATGATTGGTTTTAACTGCCACATTTAGTAACTGGAAATCAGTCTAGTCCTTATCCAAGAATATTTTTCAATGAAGGTTTACTTCTATCTGGTGATAAGATTTCACAGATTTCATAGGGGTTGGAAGGGACCTCGTGAGATCAAATCCAGCCCCCCTGCCAGAGGCAGGAAGTCTGCAGGGATCAGATGATCCCAGCAAGGTAAACTTCCAAATGCCTTTTGAAGGAGTCCAGAGTAGGTGCTTGTACCACCTCTGGGGGGGAGCCTGTTCCAAACCTTTGCCACTTGGACTGTAAAGAAGTTTTTCCTTATATCAAGTCCGAATTGGCCTTCTAGAAGTTTGTGGCCTTTAGACTTAGTTATCCCTTGGAGAGCTCTCATGAACAACTGTTCTCTCAGATAGTGATGCACCCCCCACTTATGTACTTATAGGCAGCCACCAAAGTCCCCCCCTGAGCCTTCTCTTTGCCAGGTTGACAAATCCCATGTCCCTCAGCCTCTCCTCATAAGGCTTGCTCTCTTGGTCTTTCATCATACATATGGATCTCCTTTGGACTCTCTCAAGCTTATCCATGTCTCTCCTGAAGTGGGGGGCCCAAAACTGGATTCAGTACTTCAGTGCTGTGCTGCAAAGGATGTGTGAAGAGAAGACAAGATATGTAAAGATATGACCTCTGCAAAACCCTTTATGCTTAGCAGAAGTTAGTCTCAATCTCCCACAACTCTATGCAAGGTTTGAATGGCACAATATGTAGTAAACACAGAATTGGAAGGCATCGCCTGGGTCACTGAATCCAATCTCCTCCTATCACAGGCATGTTCTATAAAGCGTGAGACTATCTAAGAATACGTAGGCTTCTAAATGATCTTAGGCAACAAATGAGTGCTTAGAAGAAAACAGATATGGAGAATTGAGGATGACAGAAATAGGTAAAGCATGATGCCAAAACTCTCAGTAACTTGGTAACACAGCAGCACTCTGATTGATGTGGAGTGAGGTCCAGCTGAGTTCTGCCTTCACCTATAGTTACAGCAATCTCTGTCTGTACTGGCTAAAGTATGACCCTGGAGTCTGTGATACAAAGCAAGCCAAACTAGTGGAGGGTAACTTCAATATGACACCATTGTTGCTCAGTCTTTGTCTTCAGAATATTTTCACATTTGAAAGCTTTCATAAATACTTTGCTCTTTTTTTGCTTTAATTCATAAAATGCCTAGCTTGACTAAGTTACAGTATTAGTATCCTAAATTTCAGCTCTGCTCAATGTTATGTAATCATGCTTTGTTGTAAGGCCTCAGTCCTTCAGGGTTCTGAACAGCCTTCCCATAGTGAACAATGTACATAAAAGCATTTACTTAAAGTTAAGTACTGGATCAGTGCTACAGTACAGGACTCAACACCAGAACTTTATAAAGATCTAACATAAAAACATATGTGAATCAGATCCAGCAGTGGTGTGGTTGACAGCCCTAAGAGAAACTTATTTTATTTAATTTATTTCCTTTCTTTTTGGAGGCTGACTTTTTGATGATTCATGTATAAGGCTTTCTGTATGCTTTTTTGTTTGCCATTTAGGGCAAAACCCTATCTATCTTTACATGCCCAATAGACAATCACTCAGCCATGCAATAGATTTTTTGGGGGTATAGGCTGTAGCTGTGTTGGCCTAAGGACATAGGAAAACAAGGTTGTTTGGGTAAATCTGGTATCTTTCATTAGGCCAACTAATTTTCCAACTATTTTAGTTGGTCTAATAAAAGATAGAGGATTTACTCAAAGAACTTTCGTCAAGAGATTTTTTTGGCATTTCTGTATAGTTCGTGATCCTACCTCCATGTACACTGTATTCACACACCTACTGAGCATACTCAAGTAAGCTATGCACTGGCCAGGTTGGGTTTCAGCTCTGTATACCCATCTTGGGTGAGTACAAGTCACAAAATGGTAGCTGGCAAAAACACATGGGTATTAGAGAAATAAGAGGTGGCATCCCATTGTTTAGCCTAATAGCTTAGTAGTCAAGGCAGTTACTAGGGCAAGATCACAGGAGCACTGGCCATGGGCTCCAACATGAGCGTGGGGGGTGTAAAAAAATGGAATTTACTGATGCCACACAATTGCAATCTGTAATGAGGCCAAGCCAGAAGGCACAGGCATCAGGCCACATATGCTCCAGCTCTTGAAAGCCAGGCCCATCCTGCAGACTCGTCTGGACAAAGGGAAAAATTCTTGCTTCTGACCCTTCGTGTGCTTCCTTGCTTTGATTCCTGGATCTGACCCCAGCTTCCAATTCCAGTAAGACCCTTGTCTTCCCTTAATTCTAGTTCCCTGCTTGTTTGACCATTGGCTCTGGCTTCTGGCTTCAGATCCCAGTTAACCCTCAGTATATCTTGTCTCTGTCTTTGGCTTCTGGCCCCAACTTACTTGACTATGGCTATGGCTTCTGAGTCTAGTTCAAACACTAGCTACACTCCTCTGGACCCCAGCTCCATGGGGAACCAGCCTGGACTACACTCATGCTTTGGGTAACTAACTTCCAGACAAGACCAACCACACTTTGGTGCATAACATGATTGTGGCTGTAGTGTCAATTGGAAGTTGCCACTGACCCTGTGTGCAGCAGCTGTCTCAGGTGCCTGTCTCATTGGTTTGCTGCTAGATTAGTTTATTCATCCAGGAAGAAGGAGACCCAGGTTCTAGGTGTCCTCACTCAGGAGCAGTTTGGATATATATCTCTCTAACCCAATGTGTATCTTCTCAGCCTAATGTGCTAACCACCAAGCCACAGAACACACATTATCTAGTCCATTCTCCAGCCCTCCTTTTGAAGTTGCCCTCTAGGAAGTAAAAAATGTGAGATATGTGGGACTAGGAGGAAGAGAACAATCTAAACGTTATGTGGTCCAGTGAGAAAGATGCCATGTTGGAAGGGAATAGGACCTAGCCTGTGCCTCTTTCCCCCACTGGGGCTGAAATGACCCTTCGGCACTGCTCTCCATCCATTTTATTCAGTGGGCGCATCTACACGAGACACTTAACTTCACATTAGCACAGTATACTGCTAAGTAAACATGTGCATCTACATGTGCACATGCTTAATTCACAGTAAATTCTCCCTAATCCCAAGCAAATTTACACAAGATTAGTAATGGCACTGTATCATTCACTGTAGACACCTGACCGGGAGCAAAATCTGCTCCTGGTCAGCTGTCTATCAGGGGGCAGGAGAGTGCTTCCTGCCACAGGGAGCTGCCTGCTGATTAGAGTGGGTGCCGCCACAGCAGCCTGGGTGGGGCTATGGCTCCCTGCTCCAGCAGCAAGGAGTTCCAAATCCCCACTCTGAGATCATGATCAGGGAGCAGGGGCCAGAACTTTATCTCCCAGCTCCCACTCCACCTTTGTGATTGTGGAGGGCTAGGAGGCCTTTATCTCTCTGAACCAGCTCTGCAACCCTAGGGCTGGTGTTGGGAGATCCTTATTTCCCAACCCAAGCTCTACAGTCACAGTGCTTAGGCTGGGATACCCTTATCTCCCTTATCAGAGGGGTTCCTGTCCCCATCCCCAGGGAAGGGTCTCTGAGGCTACCATGGACTAAGGGCATACAACCAGCCTGTCTCAGGCACCCCACTGGAGTGGGGTGTGGGCCTTGGCATCCCGCCTTCAGACTGCTAACATCTAAGAGAGAGAGAGCCTCAGAGTGGAGACTGTGCCCTGGCCAGATGTACTTTGACTTGGATGATGGGCCTAGGATGGTTGCTATATAGAATTGTTTGATTGTTTATATTGCTTCTTTTGTGTTACCACTGTGTATCAATAAATTTGCCTATTATTGAATGGAAAGGTCGTGGTCGGTCTGAGGGTGGGTCCCCCCTTGGAACAAGGTATCTGGATCCTAAATCTGGAGCCAACACTAAGGAAGGCATGCTAACATCCAGTGCCACTTTTTAAAGTATTTTTAAGGAGGCTTAAAAATACCCTGACACATGTAGCAGAAAGGGAGAGAACAACCAGCAACGCCCAGAAGGGTGAGAAATAACCATAGTAGAACATAGGAATAGCTACACTTATATTATCCCCACCCAGTGGCTGTCCAACCTTTTCTTGAACACCTCCAATGACAGAGAGTCCACAACTTCCCTAGGCAGTCTATTCTACTGCCTCAGTATTCCAACAGTGAAGACATTTTTCCTAATACCCAAACTAAACCTACTTTGCTGCAGCTTCAAGCCACTGGTCCACATCCTAGTCTCTGCAGTAAGAGAGTAAAGGTGTTTCCTTCTTTATGGCAACCCTGCAAGTATTTGAAAACTGCTATTGTGTCCATTATGCAGAGGGAAGTCAGTTCAAATAGCTTCTCATTTTAGAGCTGGGGAGAGTGCCTTACCTACGAGGCCATTGATAGTGAGCATGGATTTTGCCAGATCAGAATTTTGGGATATCTGCTCAGAGGTGTCCACATAGAGCTGCACACCTGCCCAGACAGTGTACAGTACTGAATGTAGCCCTGGCAATGCCATGGGAATTTTTATGTGTCTATACTGCCACTGGCCAGTGACCTGGATGGGTGCGTGGGGGGAGCATCCCTACTTTAGCATAGCTCTGAAACCCATTTGGCAAATATTCCTTTTATTCCTTGCCCAGCTGAAGATAAATTAATTCCACTTTTATATCCTGTTATTGAAGCTGGTTGCAAATTCTGGAGAATTTTAGTCCCACAACCCATTCTAGGGAAATACCAGATCAATCTTACAATTAAGTTGCTTATTGTGTTTACAGTAGTTTCTAAGTCCAAACCAAAGTAGAGCAGGAGTGTGATCTCTCTGAAGGTCACTGAGACACTGTCTAAAGGGTGGCCTAGCTTTCAGAAGTGCTGAGAAATGACTGAAAATGCTTGAATGTGGCTTGAGTCAGTGTTTAACTTTGGGTATCAAAGCTGAAAGAAAGAAAATATCAAATATCAAGGGAGGACAACAGAGAGTTGGAGATGCAGTATTTACCAGGGAACCCCTAGAAGTAACTAGGAATAATGGGTACAAACTAGTGGAGAGTAGATTCAAGTTAGACATTAGGAAAAAATTCTTCACGGTAAGGGTGACCAGAATCTGGAAAGGGCTGCTGAGAGATGTGGTACTATCATCTAACTTGGAGGTCTTCAAGAGGAGGCTAGATAGGCGCCTGACTGGGGTCATCTGACCTCAGTCTTTTTCCTGCCAGGGTCAGGGAGTCGGACACGATGGTCTTTCGGGGTCCCTTCCGACTCTACAATCTATGAATCTGGTATCAAAGCTGAAAATAAGTGGCCCCAAAAGCAGTCTTGAACCTTGTTCTTAATACATTAGTATTATGGAAGAAGCCGCCTTTGCCACAGAGTCTAGATCCTTCCATTAAAGTCTGTTTCATTTTAATTAAGAAAACTTTTTCCTAAACTCCTCTCTCAGCTGATCTAACAATCCAACCTGCTATTACCGTGTTTGAAAACCAATCAGCCATGTGTCACTGACAGGAGACAGGTTGCTTGTTGATTTATTTTTCATGCTTATTTTGATTTATTTTACATAACAGCATCAGCCAAAAAAGAAAAAAGAAAAATAAAATTTGGATTAGACACAGTACTCAAGTTAAATTAACTTTAGTGGTAGTTTTAAAATGTCCATATTTAGAAGCAGAGCAGTACAAAATAATCTTCTTTTCTTGCCTTATTAATCAACCTTCTTTTTTCCTGAAATGTGATGTTAAGACTGATTAAAGAAACATTTCAGGGTTGAAGTATTTCCTGATGGAGTAGAGGAAGAAAGCAAGAGTTCAAGTCCATGACCTCCATTCTTTTCATCCTCGATACAGTAGTTCACATTGTTTTCAATTCTTAGCACCGTTCCAAACCTTGAATAAGTTGGCCTGTTCCTACTCTTAACAATGAATAATGCATAAAATTCTAACAAACACACATAACTACTAGTATAAGCCCCAGATACACAGGGGCTAAATAAATATATAAATTTGAATGTAGAAAGGACTTCAGTATCATGATGCTCAGTTCTCTCATGACTAACTTTTAGGTGCCTTGCTCCTGCAGTAGAATTAAATTCACCAGTTAGGGCTGGAACCAAAGTTCTCTATGCAGTTCAGGTGCCAAGGAGTGAGATTCACAACAGCCAGCACATTGAACCAGGAAAACCCTAGGGCTGGATTGACAAGATGAAGAAAACCGTGCCCGTTTTCCAGACTCTGACATCAAGCTCAAAGTTAGGATTCTATGTCAGAGTAGAATTGTCCAGGAGATTGGAGACCAAGGCTCTTGGCTCTCTGCAGCTCAAAACTATCTTTCACTTCCTAAGAAAGTGTTGCAATCTAACCACAAAGGCTGGACTGGGGGAATGCCACATTTTTTTTTCTATACAGTAACTTGACTCCAATAAGAGGAGTGAAAAGGTCCACCCTACCATTCCCCTATCCATCCCAGTGTAGCCTGCTGCCTGGTAGGGAGGATACTCTTCTAGAAAATGACAGATACAGGTTTGAATTCCCGATGACTGATGAGGGACACTGAAATTTTATGGGCACGTGCTCAAGCCTTCATGCTCTGATACAATAGACATATGCCACCATCTCCTTGTCAGGCTGAAAAGAGTAAAAACAGTCATGTGGTTGGATATTCCCTAACCTGGGTACTTATGCCTGGAAAGGGAATCAGGCAAGGAATCCTAGTTTCACATGCTTGCCTACCTCCAAGAGAGAGCACATTTCAGACAAATCTTTGCATTTCCTTTTGGCTAGCTTTGGGATCCCCAGTTCAGAAGGCTGGCTGTTGTGGATGGTATTCCTACGTGCTTAATTCTCTTGAGTACATTACATAGGAACAGCCTAAATCAAAGTTGTAAATTCTACTTCAAAAACCTGGCACCAGTTTAGTGTTGCCCCTTATAAATTCTGCTATAGTTCCCGGCCCTAGTTGGTCTTGAAAAAGAGCTGTGAAATACTGAATTAGAAAGGAACTCAATTCAAGTCATCCCTTCCCTCCTTCACTTCAAAACTGGAATAAGCTCAGAATTAGGATCTATTTCTGAGTTTTGCAGCTGGACCCTATTTCTTTCATGGGACAAATAAAAGAAACCAGTTCACTACCCCCTGTTGATTTGCCTACTGATCAAGCAACACCGGAAGCCATGTGCTTAAGATTATGCTTGTGAATATTACCAGCAATCCTACCTTTGGTTGATCAAGGCTGAAATCTGAAAGCCATCTTTGTGGCTTAGATCTATATTAAATCAAAAGGTTTAAGCAATGTTCTCTTTCTTTTCCTAATCAGGTTTTCATAGCCCTCAAATCAATATGCACTATATATGCTTGTTTGCTACACAGACCATCCTAATACTAAAGACCCAGGATACATGGTGTGAAAGACAAGTCGAAGATCTGCCCCAGATGCTTGTGAATAGGGAAGAAGTCTGTATGAAAATCTTAAACAAATTTGCATGAAACAAAATAAATGGCCAAGGAGTCATGCGTTTACATTGATGGTGTCTTGGGGTTGTGCTTAACTTTATGTATTCAGCTCTCCTTAAGTAGGTAACAGTTAGTTTGACTTGGCAAAATTAATTTCCCAAATATTTCAGCATTAGTGTGTGCCTGCATAGAGTCAAGCCCTTTGAAAGGGGAGTCTCAGTGCAAACTAGGAAATTTTGTTCATTTTCTTCGTTGGAAGCCCCCAGCATTCCTTGTTTCCCACTCAGAACAATTTGTTTAAAGTTGCTGAGCCAGCTTCTCACAGTTTTGCTGACTTTCTGCCACAACAGAACTTGTGCTTGATTCAGAGCTCATTGAAGCTGATGGAAAAACAGACACTGACTTCATTGAACACTGGGTCCCAAAGACACTGATCAGTTCTATTAAAAATAACAATTTATCTTCTGAAGCGTGTTTATGCTTAAAAATTATCTTTTGTCCTAATATTTAAATTGATAGAGCTAGTGAAAAATATTCTCTCAATGCAGTCAGTTGCAAAACTGTCAGAACAAATCCATAATGCACAGATTTCAATACAGCAAAAATGCTATCAATACACAGAGAGCTGGGTTCTATAAACCAGGAAGTTTGAAAATCTGAAAATCTCAAGCTGAAAATAGTGTAACATTTTGATAGATCCTAAATTTGATAAACTTAATTTTCTTGCATTATTTTTCATTTTCACATGTCTCTGCACTTCTGCATTCCAGCTGGGAGAGGAAGCAGAAAGTACTTGAAATCTGGCAAAGAGACTGCTTTCATGAGACCTCCAGACCAATATTGCAGATCCAAGAAAAATGGATTAGCATCCAAACCTTTGAGTGTGTATCTCAACCAATTTATTAGGGCTCGCCCACTGCTTTTAAAGTATCAAATTTCCTACCCTGTCTCTATCTTTTTTATGAAGTGTTGACAGTTGTACTTGCATTTTATATGAAGTGCTTGCCTATTGTTTCCAAGCCAAAAGATGAAAATGTGCCTTTTCATTGCATTGCCTTTTCCTTACATTTTGTTTTGCTAATCATGATTTTGAAAAGATCTACCCAATTCATTGCCTTGTTTCAGTGTGTTTGGAGCCAGCTCATGACTCCAAACTGAAATCCTCTGTGTCCCTGCATTTATTTAAATGGCGTTACAGTGTAGATTTATTTGTATCCAGTTATGGCATGTTCAGTCCCTTTTCAAAGACCGCAACTGGGAAGCTGTGAATGGATTCACAGGAGATGTTAATCTTGTCCAAGGTCATCAAGAATTGTCATTTTTTGATGTATACTACTGCTGGGCGAGCAGCTGGAGGAATCTGGAATGCCCAGTAATGTATTTGCCACCCTGCAAGGGCAATCTATGCCTGGCCTGGTTTTTTAGTGCATGTTCAAGTCCGCTCAGTTGCTACCACAGTGTGTTGTCACAGAGATTGTGTATTACTTTAGATTACAAATGCCTCATAACTTGTTCCTTTCAGAAGATGTATAGTTAGTTACTGCTCTAATTCTATATTTCAGGTAGGTCTAAGCTTTGCTCTAAACATGCACATTATTTAAAGACATTCCTGAAAATATCCCTTTGCACTAATAGAATGATGCATGAAGTCCAGCTTCTTGTGTGGCTGCTGTTGAATTCCCCCGTTGGAATGCGACTTATTTTAGAGCAAAAGGGCTTCCTCATCAAGAAGAATGGTTACACTTAGTTGGCCCCTATGACTATTCCAGTAGGCTCAAGAAAGATGAAATGATTTTACTCTGATATAAAATTCTTACTTAATCTGCATCTATATTATTTCCATTTGCCATCAAGTTCAAATTTGTTGACCTGCACTATCTATATATCAACTATACTGTAAACCCCTTACCACTCAGAGGCAGATCAGGATAAACCTAGATGTTCTGCTATATTTCTGGGAAAGGGTTTGACTCCACCAGTGTGTTTGCAACTTGCCTGCATGCTTCAGGCTTTAAGCACAGAAAACTCACAAGCAGCAATTCAATGATTTCTTATTCTATAACCATCGACCCTTTTGATCCCCAGTGTTGCTCTTTTGGCCTGTATATAAAGGGAAGACCAGAAGTGAAAAAACAGATAGTCCACAAACCTGATTAACAGACAGACTTGCAAAGGAACCTGGGATGCATCTCAGTATCATGACCAAGTAATAAGAAGCACAAATGGTTTTGGTGAAGGCTACAAGGCATAATCAAAGAATAGTTGAAAACTAAGGTTGGATGGGACCTCAGGACATAGGTGCCAACTTTTGTTTTTGCTGGGGGGGAGGGAGGGCTAAGATGATGCCCCACCTCACCCCCAGTGTTATAGTCAGAGCAGAGCTGATCAGAGCCCCTGGGGGTGTGGGGGGGGATGTGGGCTACCCACTGTGGGCTTGGGGCTCCCTGCCCTGCTGTTTTACCCCAGGAAGCCCCTTGCTAGCTGTGGCATCATAGCAAGGTGCCCCCTGTCTTCCTGGCAGCAATGGGAGCCACAACTCCGTACCACTGCTCCCTGTCCTTCTGGGTAGGCAGGCAGTGCCTTGCCATTGTGGTGAGGCTTTTGTAGGGCTCCTGGGGAAGGCCAGAAGGGCAGGAAGCCCTGAGTCCACAGTGGGCAACCTACATCCACCTCTGCCCCATTCACAAATCTGGAGGCACGTGCCTCCCATACCCCCTCCTTGAGAGTCCTCACGGTGGCATGGAGCCAGCCTTCCCATGCCCCCTGGATGAACTGCCCATGGCTCTGTCCCACTCCCAGCCCTGGCCCCATGCCCCATGAAAGTCCATGAGCAGTGCCCACAAGCCCATCCCCTGCCCCAGTCCCTCCCTCAACATGGGGGTCTCAATCTGCCCCCTTATATACTTACCCAGAGGCAGCTGGGGAAGATGTTTCCCACTGCTGCCTGGGGCTGTATTCCTGGCCCCTGCATGTGTGCACATGTATACATGCATGTGGTGCCCCTGCATCCTGCTCTCTGCAGATTCTTGCAGGCTGGAACTCTTAGTCTGCAAGAGGAAACCCATTGTTTCCCAAGTTTTTCCATGGTGAATGGAAAACCCAGATCCCTGCATGATACTGAGAATCTAGGACAAATCCCAGAGTCATAGATTCATAGATTCATAGAAGTAGGGTTGGAAGGGACCTTGCAGATCATCAAGTCCAACCCCCTACCCTGGGCAGGAGAGAAAACTGGGCTCAAATGACCCCAGCCAGGTAGACGTGAAGCCTCCTCTGAAAGACCCCCAGGGTAGGAGCCATCACCACTTCCCTTGCAAGTTGGTTCCAGATCCTAGCCTCCCTGACTGGGAAGTAGTGCCTTCTAGTGTCTAGTCTAAACCTATTCTCTAATGATTTATGGATGTTATTCCTTGTTACCCTGGAGGGTGCTAGGGGGAGCAGAGTCTCTCCCAAACCCTGCTGGTCCCCCCTAGTGAATTTATAGACAGCCACAAGGTTCCCCCTCAGCCTTCTCTTGAGAAAGCTGAACAGGTTCAGGTCCCATAGCCTCTTTGTAGGGTCTGCCCTGCTGTCCCTGGATCATACGGGTGGCCCTCCTCTGGACCCTCTCAATGCTGTCCACATCGTTCCTGAAGTGCTGCATCTAGAACTGAACACAGTACTCCACCTGCAGCCTGACCAGTGTTGCATAGAGTGGGAGGATTACCTCCCTGGCCCTGCTTGAGATGCATCTGTGGATGCATGGCAAGGTATGGTTAGCTCTACTGACCGTGACCTCACATTGTAGGCCATGTTCATTTTGGAGTCAATAATGACTCCAAGGTCTCTTTCTGCCACCATGCTCTCGAGAAGGGAGTTTCCTGGCTTATATGTGTACTGCTGGTTCCTACTGCCCAAGTGTAGCACCCTGTACTTGTCAGTATTGAAATGCATCCTATTTTCATGAGTCCACCCCTGTAACCTGTCCAGGTCCTACTGTAATCTGTCCTTTCCTACTAGTGTGCCCACCTCACCCCAAATCTTGGTATCATCAGTAAATTTAAACAGGCTGCTTTTTACCTTGCCATCCAAATCACTAATGAAGAAACTGAACAGTTCAGGTCCAAGAACTGAGCCCTGGGGAACTTCACTGCCCACTTCCCTCCAAGTCAAAAAAGACCCATCCGCCACTACACTCAGAGTATGACCAATTTGCAATCCATCTGACTGTGTAGGCATCAATGCCACAGTCATCTAGTTTTTTTTTTCCATGAGAATGGGGTGAGAGAGTGTCAAAGGTCTTGCTGAAGTCCATAAAGACTACATCCACTGCCACACCTGCATCCAGTGCTTTTGTGACCTGATCATAGAAGGCAATCAGACTGGAAACAAAGCTGGTCAAGGCCCATATTTCAGATTGGTTGGCCTCCCCTCCAGGCACCTCAATAATATGCCTAGGGAGAGTCATTTTTTATGATAATGGGGTGGGAGACAGTGTCAAAGGCCTTGCTGAAGTCCAGAAAGACTACATCCACCACAACACCTGTGTCTGTATTTTCATTTATGCAGCTACACTGTGGGAGTACAACATGATGGAAAGCCATCATCATCATTATTTAACATTGGCATTATGACAGATAAATGGATATTTAGGGAGAAATCATCATATTACATACTCCAGTAAAACAAAGCTGGGAACCAAAGGAAAAAGAGAAATCTTTCTACATAATTGAATGGTTTTTAAAATGAGAGCAATGATTTAAGAGAAAATAAAATGGCAGCTTTTCATGAGTTCTGCATGACACTCAGGACACAATGCAAGGAGGATAGTTCTTGACAGGTATGATCATGGTAGTAAAAGAGGAGTATAATAAACTGGCCAGCCTAATGTAAAAAGGCTAAAGATCATATCAGCAAAAATACAATCCTTCTTATGAATGTCATATTGATCCAGTTATTGCTGTAAATATTGTAATAGAACCATTGTAAGCCACTATATACTGGGCATATAATTATAGATGGTTTTAGGACATTTTATAGGGGAATAAACAAAAAAAAAGAAGAAAGAATAGGTGTATGAAATGGAAAAGGACAGCAGTATGTTAATAAGCAAATGCTGGAAAACAGTCATATGAAGTTATTTTTTCTCAAACATTTCTCTTGAAAAAAATAATATTGTAACATGACATTGACGTAAAATGTGCAATACTAGAGAAAGGGTAAAAAGCTACATGAAACAAATCAGTACTGAGGGTATGTCTGCATAACCAAATGAATTTATGATGGTAGCATTTGCCAGCATATTAGTGCCTGCTTTAATTTAGCTAACATAGGTGATTGGCATGGGCGAGTAACCACAATGCAAACTCTCCAGGAACCCTGGGTACATACATTGGTTATATACATGGGTACATCTGAGTACACTACCACTATTGTTCATGTTCTGGTTAAATGAAATTAGCACAGGTACACACTATGTCATGCTCTCTTTTTGTTAAGTAGACATACCCAGAGTCTCATTCTGTTTCTAGTGATTTCCATGACTGTTTTCAGTAGGAAACAGATGAAGGACCAACGGTTTGATTAAAGGACAGAGATTTGTTTATTACATTTGATAACAAATGTTTACACTTGTATTACTGTTTCAGCCATATGACCACCTCTGAAAGAAAGCACTGAAACGGCTTTACACTGAAATTGGCATTTCCTGGGAGATGAAAAGTGTTGTTGAATAGGACAATTTTGCCATCAATTGATAAAAAAGCTATATAAATTGCTGTTGCAGTTCAGAGTAGAATGAGGCCCTGTGCTATAATTTACTAGATGTTTTTTACTGTTGTGTAAAAAAACCCAACCCATTCTTTATCATTGTGTAGCTGAGACCTGGGCAACAGCAACTGCATTTGACCTCAAGAGTGGTTGCTTTCCTGTGCTGTATACCAAATAGGTATATATGTTGGATGCTTAGTGTATAAGTTTGAGGAGTGCTCCATGTAGAATGTGTACTTGAATATTCCCCCATTCACAGAAAGTCCATGAGCATGAGATAAAAAATCTAACAGGAGTTAATTTAGGTCACCCTACATTTCACCACTTCCCATTTCTAGTGCATGATAGTCCTTGTAAAAATACATATGCAGTGAACAAATAAAGTAAAACCCACATGCAATATCCCCCCTAGGAAGAAGAAAAAAGAATGAAACATGCTAGTCATTTGCTAAATGTACCTCTGGAAGATGATCAAATAGCCCAGTAACAGGCACTATGTGAACATCTTAAGAAAACAGAATAGGTACAACTCATTTTTGTTCACAGTAATAACGCAAAGGCCCCAACCCACCTCCTGTCAGGTGGATTAATGGCATTTTGAGGCACTTAGGCAAATTTTAGAAATTTTCTCTCAAATTTTAGAAATCCTCCCTTCTCACCCCAATAAATTAGCCTTCTTCTTTTGACCATGCTCAAATGGGATCCACTCTGAATGCTTATGTTTTATTGTAATCCTACTTCCCTGAGAAGGTTTTTAAACTCCATGTAAATTCCTGAAATGTTAGTAAGAGAAAAAAAAACCATGACCAGCAAAGGAGAAGCGTCCCTCCCTCCTTTTCACTTAGTAGTTAGGGCACTTGCCAAGGAAGTGGGAGACCCAGGTTCTTGGCACTCCACCTAGAGAAGATGTGAACATGAACCTCACAATGAGCTTCTCCCAGTTAATGCAGCAGGCTAAAGGCACCCTCCACCCTTTTGTGGAAGTTGGCTCCTTAGACAGTTAGGAGGGGAAGATGGGGAATAAATGTGAGGCAAGAAAAAAACAAGCCATAGGGTATGTAGTTTAGTGAGATGGGCACTTGCATGTCATCTGGCCCTCTGGAAAGCTCCATGGTTTGGATCTGGTTCATGGGGCCCAATAAGTTTGACACCCCTAATATAACTAGACAAGATGGGACCAGGGTAAGGAAGAGAATGTATTGTAATGCTTTTCCACTTTTGTTAGTTGTAGATTATTAGTTGGAGTATGGACTGAGAGAGAAGTTGAAGGGTAGGGATTGATGTTACAGTAAAGTTATTCCACGGAAGTTTAGGGAAGATGAATAAATTGAACTCTCATCTCCTGAAACCCTATCCAGTGCCTCAGTCAGGGTCAGGAGACCTTTTTGTTATATATAGTAGATTGGGGGCTAAAATGAACTTTATACACTCCCCAGGTGTCTTTACTTTAGTATTGAAAAATTAAGAACAGGCAAACATTAAAAATACCAAAAGCATTTAAATGAAATGCATTGTAATGTACATAGGTATGTGTGTGTGTGTAGGTGGTATAAAATATTTAGCAGGAAACTCATAAAAACAGAAACATTCTTTTTGGTTGGCTCAAACCTGAAGCTGTCTTTAACCTACTGGTGATACCTTGTGCAGAGATCTCAGCCATAGTCTATGTGTTATAAATGCTAAGGGATAGGATCAAAATGAGTTTTTGGTTCACTGTGCTATGCTGTTTTGTCCAAAGTCTTCCTTAAGTAATGCCAGTATTTATTTTCTATGTCATTATTCCAGTTTAAATGTGAGATTATGGTTTCCACACCAACATCAAAGAATGAAAGGAAGACAAAAAACTTCATAAATCTCGCAATAGAATCTGCTTTCCAGATAATTTTCCACGACTGAAAACACTTTTGTTAAACTTTTTTGTCAGTATCATTTTTCTTAGAACAGCTAACATATCATTATTGTTTTTCTTGTTTTAGAATAGTTGCTTGCCAAAAACGTCCAATCCATTCTTGAACTAAAAACAGAGCACATCTGAAGAAGCCTGGCTTCCTTTTTGTAACTATAATGTTCTCTTTCTCTTCCTTGCCACCTCTATTCTATTAAATGTTTCCAACTTTCTGGGAAGGGAAGAGGAAAGCCCCAAAAGCACTAATTTCTTCACCAGATTCCTGTCCAGCTGTGTGGGATCATTCTCACTACAATTAACTTAGATCAACAGTGGATCTGTTCTTCATTATCACTATGATCCAGTTCCCCTCATTTCCTTTCACTATGTTTTTTAAAACTAAGATACCCTCTAAGAATCTGACAGCTCTGATGCTGCTGCAATTGTGTCTTTCATGTCTAGGTTCAAATAGCTTTTCTCTTATATTCAGAGAAGACTATTTAGTACATTAAAAACTCGTCTTAAGTAGCCTCTCTTTTACTCTATAAGGGTTGATTGTTTTTAATGTGATAACATATTCATTTTTTTTCCTGGAACCACCCAGACTATGTTGGGTTCATGTAAACATAAAAGATTTCTTGCCTCTTGACATCAAGCGGGGTTTTGCCATTAATTCCAACAGAGCCAGGATTTCAACCAAAGCCGACAAAGTTTATCCCAAGGCACTTTTACTTCTAAATTCTTGTTCGCACACTATAGTTAAACACAATTTCAACCTTTCACCTATTGTATGATTTCCACTCAAGGCATATTTTAATTTTTACCAATATATTGAGCATATTGGACAACACATATTAATACAAGTATGATTATGACTACCAAGCAAAAAAAAGTTTGAGCCTTACTTTAATGTTTTGGAGTGATTTCTATTCTGCCACATAGTGAGGTTGGTTTAACTAGAAAACATTATGATGCCATCGGAGGCATAATGAGTTCTTTTAGCCCCTGGGGTGGGGGAAGAGTGCAGGCTAGGTGGAGGATGTGAGGGGTGAGCAGAAGGGTGGGGGTGTGTAGTCCTATCTACTGATGCTCTCCGTAGAGTGAAGGCTGCTGCTGCTGCTAGATCAGTGCTGGCTCCAGTGGGTGCAGCCCTGAGCCAGGGTCCCTGACAGCCATCCCTGTTGCCCTATTTGCTTCCTCACAGGGCCTCCAAATATGTTACTGGGTGAAAGGATGCAGCTGTGGTGTGAAAGACTCCTCCAAGAGTTGGGAGGGAACATTGATCTGTTCACCCCCTGCACCCCAGATACACTGCTTGCAGTACTGCCCTGCCCAGCTCCTATGGCAGAACAAAGGTAGTGCAGAGCTGCATGTGCCATGGTAAAGATTCCCAGGTTTGGGAGGTGACTCTAGTGCCCACTCAATAACTGGTCCCCAGGGCTGGTGCCCTACTTGCCTTGTCCTAGTTGTGCTACTGAGTGTGATGATGTTATAGTTGTGCTACTGAGTGTAATAATGTTATGAAGTTATTTTATGCTGCTTGATTCTTATGTGATTCTTATGTAATGGTACCTTCAGTGTACAGTCATCCTTAGTTATTCCTAATGCATTTGTTTCTAAATTTTATTTTTGCTGAACTCTGAAGCATCAGAGTCTTGGTGTAATATATCTGCTCTGTGGAGACACACAGGTCTCACCTTCCTTCAGTGGGCAGTTGTATGCCTTAGGCCAGTGGTGCCCAAACTTCTGGCCCTTGTCCAAATTAAGTGCATGTACCACAAAGTTCCATAACCAAGCCTGAATAGCTTACATATGCTGTTCTGACAGGGAAATAGATGAATAAATGAATCTAGCTTTTTATGTAGCTGATTAAGTAACAGAAAGTTGAGGACAAATTAATCAGCAGTAATGACACCCTAGCTTGACACAGAAGCATCCATTATATACCTTCTCTGTTTTCCTAGCTATGTCAACATTTGGGAATATCATTGCATAATAGGGTAAACTAATCTCATGACATGAATACAACATTTAGACAAGATTAAGACTCAGCATTTTTGGATCCTCTGCTGCTAACTCAATTTGTTACTTAGATAGCTCATGACCTCTCTATAATGCCATTCTCTCCCCCAGCACAGGAAAATGCATAAAACCACCTACTCTCAATGGTATGTATTTAAAGTATGTACATTGAGATTCCAAGAAGTACATTATATACATGAAAACTAGGATTGTATTCTAGCTGGTCCTCTTTATGCTCTGACAGATTTTACTATAGACCTAGCTGTGATACTGTTATTGCAAGCATATTTGTGATGCCATCACCCCAGGATCTAGGCTATAATGTTTTTGCGTTTATACACAACGCTCATTCGGTCCCAACTTTCTGAAGTACCTGTCCAAATTATAAGCTCTGGATTTCCATGACTATATAGCTTTACTCATTGGTACCTGGTACATATAATTAAGCATGCGTATTGGACAATTTGGACTTCTGAGTCTCCATTTTTACATTGCTGCAATTTGAGAAAAAACTGCCTCTGTTTTTAGTTGAAAGGTTCTCACTGAGCCATCTGGAAATGGATTTGGGACCCTGGAAATTTCAGTTGCTGTTTCTCTGTAATACTAATTTCTTGGCCTTTCCAGTTTTCTCCACACACACACAAAGTAGCAAGCTGTTGTACACACACACACACACACACACACCCTTCCTCCCCCTTGGTTAGTCTATAAGGTACATATCTACCCTGTCTTCTAATTGTTTATCTGTCCATTTTTCTGTGGAACCTGATTTTTAAAATTTGTTTTAGAATTTATGCATTCCTTTTACAGCTTATCTTGGATATTAATGAGGTCTTTACTGAGTGCTTTCAGTGTAGCTCTTCAGCATTATCACTTGAAAGTTAACACTAAGAAACAGAAACAGAAATTAAACAGAAGAAAATTAAGTGCTGCTCAGTGTTGGTACTGGATTTATGATCCCTTGTTCCAGGTGGACCCAAACCCTCAGTATGACCACAGGCTCTCCATTAGGCAAACTTTATTAATACGCAGTGATAGCAGATAAGAATAGTGCAAACAATTCTATATCTACTAGTCTTAGAGCTGAACAGAGTCCAGGTACATCTGTCCAGTATAGGAGCTTCACTCTTGAATGTCAGATGTCAGCAGCCTGGAAATCGGAGGCCCCATATCCACCCTTCCCCAGTGGGATAGGCGAGATGGGCTGATGGTGTGCTCTTTGTCCATGGTGGCCTTGCGTTTCCCACTTGGGGACCTTTTGATGCTCTGAAATCCCTCTTTTTGTATTCTTTCCCCACCTTGTGATGACTCTTCATCTGTAGTCATCACTGATTGGTCTTTTTGTGGTTGTCATACTGTCCACATTCTGTCTTGTCAGCATATTCCTTTGTTTTACAAACCCATAATATGCACATTTCGAAACTGTTTTTCACCAGTTCTCCTCCTAATCTGGTCTGTTCCCCAAAACAAGAAATCTCAAGGGCTCTGCAGTTGGGCACTATGACTTAATAGTACCTTATCTCATGTTATGGAATGTTGTGGTACATGCACTTAATTTTCCAGCCTGTGTGTCTGCTTGCCTGTTGGACATAGTGAACCTTGAGGGGGGGGGGGGGGAGTCATGAACAGGCTTTTTAGAAATCAATTATCCCTTGTGTGACAGGGGGAGTCCTGAGGCTGATTTATATTTCAGCCCACATACCTGCCTAGGGCTGTCCACCCACCTTTCTTGCCCTCCATGCCTGTCGATATAAATTAATAAGTTGTTGCTAGGCAGGAGGCTGCCCCTTTTATCCCCTAGTACAAAGGGTATAATACACAGCTCCAACCTTCCTTTTACCATGTCCCAAGCCTCATAGGTATTATATGACTTTCTGCTACCTCTGCACCCCTGTAGCTACACCCCTCCGGTGCTGGGCTCTTTGTGCCCCCATGTCTCTGTACCTCTGTAGCACTGGGCTCTCTGCACCCCCATGTCTCTGAACTCCTCCAGCACTAGGGCTCTCTGCACCTCTGTAAGCTGTGCCATGTAGCTTCACTCCTCTCTCTGGTGCCTGTCACTGGGCTTTACCTGAATCATATACCCCTTTCCTCCAGGCCTCTAAACTTCCCCTTATAGCCTCATCCCAGTCCTCTGGTGCAAACAGTAACATAAACATAAGCTCCTAGGCTATAACTTAAACAGTAGCAATGACAACAGCACTATGCCCCTTTAGGGCAAACTTCCACCTTAGGGCAACATGCCCCAAGCCCTAGGTACCTAGGAGGCTTCAGGAGTCTTGCTGTACTTGGGTAGTAAAGCTGCACCAGGTCTCAAGTAGCTTCCTCATACAGGAGCTCCTTCCCTACCAGTTGCCAGAGACAAATGCCCCTGCTAACTGCAGCCCTGGGCTTATATGCCCCCAAACCCTGCCTCCTTCTAGTCGCATGATACCTGCAGGTGCTGCCCAATTACCTACTTAGGGTGTTGCCCCTGGCAACACACAGCTGTGGGTCTCTGCTTAGCCTGTAGAGCTCCCTGGTCAGGCTGCTTCAGCCTGAAAGGAGCGGGCACATTTTAGTCTACTTTATGTGCAATCCAATTCCCAAAAGCAAACCTCTAAATACTATTTTCTAGCCATCACTCAGTTCATAAAAGTTAGGAACTGCCCAGAGTGGCTGTGAGGTTTTTTTTTCAAAGTTACTGCTAGTCTTAAGATACTTTATCATTTCTATGATTTTGGTATTATTTGATACTAGTTTCAGACCCTTAACCCTCTGCTTTACTGACTGATCAGCGCAGAAATAAATGGGAAAACATAGGAAGACCAAGTCCTGCTTCAGACTTCCTTGGATAAATTTGACTCTTGAACGCCAATCAAAAATCAAGAGCAGGATATGTACATCAGACATTGAGGGTGGCATTACATTTTTCTGTGGTATTCTAGGTGGCAGTTCTTTTAGTCATCTGCATGGCATTTTTGGCATATACACAGGAAGCCATCTTATTATGGCTACCTATCCATAAGTGCTAACTAAAAACCTACCACTCAGACAAACCCAGAGAAGTAAAATGCCACTCCTATAAACTTCCTAAAAGAGAAGTAGTAGGCCAGGGCTGCACCTGTGGCAACTGCCAATACATAGAGTGGTACCAGCTCCTGCCATGTTGATTGTAGTAGCATGGTCAGCCACTACCGTGGCAGCAGCTGCTTTTGTGCCCCTCCTCCCTACCCCCACACACAAAAGCAGCCCCTGAGGTTGCTGTCCTCACTGCTGCCCTCCCCCACCCAGTACATGGCTGCCTAAGTTTCCCTTCACCAACTAGTCTTGACTTAGACCTGTAAGCCTGTCAAAGGTTGTGTGCCAGTGGGAAAAGTGAGCTTTCTAAAAAATCACAGTGGCTATCTAAGGAAGAAATCTGTCCTCTAGCATTTAACCAGTGAATGCTCAGTAAGAACACCCTGGAAGCTGTTATGGAATAAAAGAAGCCATGTTGTTTTAAAACCACATTTTTGAAAAAGGAGAAAGATGGAAGGGAAAACATGGATAACTTACTACTCTGTGAAAGAAAGGGACTTTACCTCCCTCAGTGTTTGGATGCAAAGGGTGGGAAAGGGCAAGATAGCAATGTAAAATATAATACAGATTGGCAACAGTAAATAAAACATTAATTGAAAATGATTCTGTAGGCCAAGTATGTGTTTTTTAGAGACCAGTTTTTAGAGTCTTCCTAAGACTACTGGTCTCAAAAAACCCATATACGTGATCTACAGAATCATTTTTTTGTGATAGAAGACCATAGAAGAGTTGGTGCATCACATCCTTCAACATTCCACAACCAGGTTTAAGCAGGTGGCACTCTGCTCAAGCCCGAAAGGTTCAAATTTAAAATCACGAGATAAAAAGGCAGTCCACGTGTAGACTGTTTACCTACATCAGTGCTGGCTAAGAAAAAGGATCTGAGGGCAGATTGCTTTTGAATTGCAACACAACTGTCTGTCTGCCTTTCCATTTCATTACCTTTTAAATTAAACAGTGCTTGCAGAAAGAATCCTGGTGTTGCCAAGGCCTGTACAGTTTTTAAATAAAGCAGTGTTTGGGGGAGTGCATGACATTGTGTTTTTAAGAAGTGAGAGATTTTTACAAGAGCAAGCCAAAAGTTTTATTGGAGTTGGTGGAAATAAAAGCCCCTGTTTCCAATAAAGTAGAATAATACTGTATAGCTTTATAAAATACTTTTGTTAAAGAGATGCTGGCACTGCTGCTTTTAAATAATTAGGAGCTTGCCTCTGAGAACATATATTGAGGACAATAGTGCTCAGCCCCCATTGACTTTGCTCTTAGCCATCCCTATTGAATGTAATGCCTCTTCAAATTTTTCCAAGTCACAGGGATGCTAAACCAGGTATAATCAAAGACTCAAATCTTTAATGGTCCATCGAAGTTCAGTTTGGTAGACAAAGTGCAAGCCTAAGTGGGAAGGTGATGGAATCAAGCATGTTCCGACTTAAGCAATGATGGGTATTATATACCTACATAGCCTGAGTTCCATTTAACATAAAATATAAATTGCAAGTAGATTCAAAACAAATTGGCAAAATTACAATTGATCTTGCTTCCTCTCATGACAAAGATTATGGCCATGTCCACACATGCAGGCATGTGAGCTTACAGCAGCTCAAACAGCAGCAGCACAAATTTATGCTGGAGATTTGTGCCTCAGCTCACGTGCCTGAACGTGCACTTTAGTGTGGGGTGAACTGTGCCATTTGGGGCAAACTGAACTGGCCCAGAACCTCCTGGATCTTCAACCTGGGGGAGCTAGAGGCTGGGGGCAACACCTGCGCTGGTCCCAGCAGTATAAAAAGCTGTCTTGATGAGCCTTGGTGAGCAGCTCAGGGCTACTTGCCCACAGGAGCTTCTGAGGCCCAACCAGTTGGTATCTGGGGACACTACTCCTTGTGCCAGCTGGATTGCTGAAGCAGCTCTAACCTAGAGTGGCCCCTGCACCCTCTACCCACTGCAACACTCTGGCAGTGGAAGCTGCTGCCTCTCTGTGCCCTGCTGCCACCTGCGACAGCATCTGCCCCCTTGGACCTGTGGCTCCATGGCTGTGTGCTTACCGGACCCAGATGGGGTCTGCAGAGCCACCTTGGCTGTGGTAGAGGCATGCAGCAGAGCCTCCTGCATCTCTTGGCCAGCTGCCACTGGGCTGTGGCTGCACAGCTGGCCTTTGGGCAGCACTGTTGTCATGTATTTTGATGCCCCTACTCTACCATCTGGTCAGCTATTGCCCAGAAGATGTGCTCATTGTGGTGGGCAGCTTTGAACTGTTGAAACGTGTCCTCCTGGCCCCAAATGGCCAGGCAGTCAGCCACCTCATCTGCGCTCTGGCAGGGTCCCCAGTACTGGCCCTAAGCAGGCTCCTCTGCCTAGGTCCTGTCACTTGCCTCAACAGTAGGGACCCTGGTGTTCTCTGTTTAAAAATACCAAATTATACAATAAAACCCTCCTCAAATTCTTTCATTAAAATACCCCAAACCCACATTCTTCCATGATTAAAATGAAACATCACTATATATAGACAGATTGGTTAGGCAATGTTTTATTGATATATTTACAATTTTAAAGCAATTTGGAAGTCTACCAGTGCCTCTATCATCATACGAAAATGCATCTAAACATCTATATGCTTTGGCATTTGCTTTTGGTTATTTTATCATAGAAAAATCAGAGCTGGTCCTGGTCCTGCTGGAAGGTGTGTACTAGAGGACTGGGCTAGCTCTGTGTGCCATGTGCAGTCCCTGGGTCTGAGATGATGCTGTGCATTGGCCATGAGCACCCTGATGGTCCACCACTACTGCTGCTATGCGGGGGTGGGGGGCTAGGTATAGTGCAAAGGGTGGACAGGAGACGCACTCCTCCCTTACAGTCCCCACTCAGTCCCCTTCACAATCTCTCCCACCCACACAATCCCCGCACTCCCACATCCCTACTTAACGGGGACAGAGCCTGGGTTTGAGCAACTACTGCAGCCTTCCCTTACTTCTATTTCCCCCAGCACACTGAGGCAGCATGCTGGAGCAGCAGGGGCACATGGCAGGCATAGAGATGTTCTGACTGTGTGCCAAAGCATCTTCTGCCTCCAGTTGCCTCATGCTCCAGGAGTACACCCTGTATGCTTTTTTCCTGTGTGGTTTTCTTTGATACAGGGATTTGCCAGTATCAAATTTAGAGTCTATGCTGCAAATATGTAACACAGGGAACATTTTTTTGTTCATGTCATGCCTTTTGCAACATCTCAAACTGTTTTGAGATGCCACAACAGGCATGTGTTCGCTCATCTGGATGCAGCCTATAAGAGCAAAAGTTTGCATATGTGTCCTTTATTAATTGTACTGTGTTGTATCTGAGGCTATGGACACAAGTCATGTCTTTCAACTCTGCCATGGATGGACAGATGTACTAGGTAAACACCCAGAACAGCAGATGGTCAAAAACCAGGCCTAGGAACCGTCTGACACTTGTATGCATCCATTTTTTGCCCATTATCTTAGTATTTAAAGAAGCTAGGCTGGAAACACTTTGGGCATTTTTACACATGTTAGCGCCACAGCGCTGGGCGCTTTGAAAAGCACCTGGCACTGCAATGCTGGCAGTTATATAAGTGGCAAAATGTGCATCAGCACTGAGAAAATGGTGGCGGTACACTTTTGAACTAAAACACATTGGAGGTGCTTTAGTTCCAAAGTGCACCGCCACCATTTTCTGCATGCCAACGTGCATGTTGCTGCTTATATAACTTCACATGGTGCAGTGCAGTTTACATCAACTCACATGAAGAGCAAACTGGATTAATTGAGTCTGCTCTGAAGTGGCAGATCTCCAGCACATTGTGATAAAAAAAGGTACGTGTATAAATGTGCTTGGTTTCTAATTGCACCTCCCTTGTGGTAGATTTAAACTCTGACCTCTCACATCATAAGAGAGCAATGTACTAGGAGAAACAGGATGGAGAGCACCTTCCTATTTAGGGTATGTTGCTGGGCAGGCAAGAGGAAAAATATTCTGGGGACAGAAAGAAGAGGAAGCCTGATGCCACAGCTCAGGAAGATGAATGGTTCCCTAAGATGGGAGATGTAAGCCCTGGCTTCCACTTTTATTTATGCATTGGGAGAATTGCAGAAACAGCAGTGAGATAGAGAGAAGGCTTCTTCACTTGGTGGTCCCTCTACTTGAAATTCCCTCCTAACAGGACTGTAATAGATGCTCAGCCTGCATTATTTGGAAAGCATTTCAGTGGCAGTCCTCATTGCAGTACTTCATGCAGGAGGAGGCTGTTGGAAGACATGACTCATAACCCTTCACTGGAATGACTGTGCACCTATATCTAGAAGGAGGAATAAACAGCCAGTGCCTTGGTAGTAGCAAACCTCAAAATCTCCAGCTTTATTTCAGAACGTATAGTCAGCATTCTTTTGCTTTTCAACAAATGGTCTTATGGGACACCATCTGACTCTCTCCATTATCATCATCACAGAATCGTCATAGAAAAGTAGGACTGGAAAGGACCTCCAGAAGTCATTTGGTCCAACACCCAGTTTTAAGTAGGATTGTGCTATCCAAACCATTCCGTACAAATTCTTGTCTAACTTATTAAAACTGCACAAATTGTACAACTACAAGGCAGCACCCTAACCAACCATAAGTAAAGTGGGGGGTCAACAAAGGTCCTTGTTCTGATGCTGGTTCTAAAAATGCACCTGAGCATACTGATCTGAGAGATCAGATCTTTCGTGAAATCATGCCACATATCCAGCTTACACAGAAAGGAGTGGGCATGCTAACGACCGGCGATCCATTTGTTTGCAGCTCACTCTCTCTACTGCAGACCTCCGTCCCATCCTGCTTGTACTGGCACAACTCATTTTTGCTTACAGCCATGACACAGTTTTGGTGTAGAAAACATGCTAGCACCCAGGAAGTGTGGATCTTAATTCCAAATCTGATAGTGGGGCCAAGAATCCAGTCTCTAAATATCCTGCACTAGTGGTCTAACCAGTAGGCTATCTATGGAAGAGGATCCTTATGTCATTACCTGTGTAGATGTCTAGCTGTTCAGGTCAGAGGAAACCATGTTAAGATGCACTGACCTTATGCAGACAGAAGGAGCAGAATGGATGTGACTTAGTACAATATAAAATTTTCCACTGGAGTGGATGGAGAGTCACATGCCCCCTGCATAATATAGGATCTTTCTCTGAAGGTATCTAAGTGTTGCACATTAAAATGAATGGATGTAGCGAGCTTTGTGTGTCTTCAGGGAAAAGTGCGATTTGCTTCTTGGTCACACAAGCTGTATATGTACACTTACCGAATGTATAGGAGAACTCTGCATTTATATAGATGAGATGGGATGCCCCTCTAGTCCTGGTCATGTACATCAGAACCTTGCCAGCAGCTGCACATTTGAGGTCTAATGGGAGATACAGAGTTTAGCCCAACATACTGGGCACATTTTTTCTTGTTTATATTAACACATATTTGACATATATTGATGCATAGAGATATACCTAGCATGCCAAGCCTAGGAGTTTAACTATTTTGGATAAAATAGTATAAAAAGGGGGCAGGGATTTTTTTGGGGGGGAGGTGATGTATCTTATTGGACTAAATCTTTGCCTTTTGCATCATTCATGGACCATCAGAGGTACAACATTAACACTACTATAGAAGGGGTGCTTTTTTTCCAAACACAAGTCTTTGATTTCAAGTATAGCCCAGCACTATGTCAGTTTTCATGCTTATCACTTCTTGAACTATCTGATTAGCTGAATTTCATAAAGGCAATGTGTTGTTTTTATGATTTGTTATTCTTTGAATATAAGCATATCAAAATATTAATTTAACAATAAAATGTTTCTAATAACAGTTTTTGGAGAGGTCTTTAATATATATTAGCATTGTCACTCTCAAGTCTTTCAGAGTATAAAAAATGAAATTTCCATCTGAACCAATTCCAGCTGAATGCAGCAAGATAACGAGAGTTTAAATTATTAAAATAAAAGGGAAAAGAATGAAATAGGGAACAAGATTACATTTAAATGATTGAAACATGTTAAAATAGGAAAATGAACCATGCATCCAAAGAACTTTATTCTTCTCTGAAGTGACATGGGTTGTGTCTACATGAGATGCTGACTGCACATTAGTGTTGTGTGGCACAAAGCTCTGTGATCCTGAGGGAGCCTTGGCACCCAGCTTGCTGGACTTACAAAGGCCTTTTTCTGTTTCCCCCTCCTCCCCCCACCACCTCATCTAACCAGAACTAAGCAGAAGAAAAGTTTAATAGGCATTGTACATTCCCCAGTCCCAGTATGGGAGATCTATTTAAACTTGATTAACTAAAACTAGGTTGCCGGGTTAGGGAATGCTGATGCAAGAGACTGAGTCAGAGTGGGTATGGGCAACATTTGAACAATGGTTAAGGGTTCATCACAGCATCCAGCCTGTTGGAGCTCTGACCGCAAATGCTGTCATACTTTTATAGTCAAACTGGTGGTAATGGGGTGCATTTTTCCTTCTCTACTTCCCTTCCCCACTTGCTCTGCAGCAACAATGGAGGAACCCAGCCCCATTGAAACCGAGTCCTGCAAGATAGCTCCCTTGGGAGTGAGGACTTGCAGAAGAGACAGATACAGCTCCACATAGAAACACAAGTACCAAAAGCATCACATTGATAGAATTAAAAATACCCCAGAAACATAGCCCTAATAAATGAGCACACTCCATAGTGATGGGCAAATCTAGCAATACGTGATGTGATGCTACTGCACAGTAGTAACAAGCTACTGCGCAGTCAGTAGGCACAGCTACACAAGACACTAACCATGCAGTAGCCTAATAACACTGCACAGTAGTGAGCCAGGCAAGTGCTAAATGCTACTGTGTGGTAGTATTAAGCTACTCACAATAAGTGTCACTGAGTAGTCATGTGCCAGTGCTAGTGCACAGTAGTGCACATTACTACACATCGATTTAGTACTCGGTTAAGCAAGTACTGAACTTAATACACAGTAACTATAGCACATTAATGAATGTGTAGACACACTCAGTGTTACCTAAAAGCCATTTGGCAATAATACTGTGCAGTAACTCCAATTATTGAGAAGTCATTGAACACTTGTTCATACAAGTACGAAATGACTGTGCAGTAACAACTGCATCTCATGTAGATGTAGCCTCTGTGATGGAAAAAAATATTATAGTGTATCTTTAAATATCAGTTTTATCTAAATGGTTTTTTTCTTCCCAAAGTGTTTACTTAAACTCCTGATTGTTCTCACTCAGTGGCAAAAATTATGGATCCTTGTTTTTTAACCAACTTTGTTCTGTTACTGTAATATTTTTTCCCCTTGAACATGTATGTGTACACATATGCATGCATATACACATCACACATGCACACAAACACAAATGCACACAACTACTTCTGTTCCTGTAACAGACCTTAATGGAAATGGAATTACAATAAAGGGTTGTTTCATAAAATTATATAACTATAAGATGCCATATTATCAGCATATGTAAATTGACATATTTCCACTGATTTCAACTACCAGTAATTCACACCAATTGGTAATTTAGTCCAGAATATGGAAACATTAAATATTTCTAAAAAAGTTTCTATGAAGTAATAATCTTTAATAATAATGGTAATAGTAATGGTCTTTAATAATAATTTAGGGGGTAAAAAAAGAAATCCTTTTTGAAGTGTTGGCTAGGAATATTAAGATTTAAAGAAGAGATGGAGATGATTCAAGTATCTCTTTAAGCTGTCATTTTAAAAAGCTATTTTTGTTATAATGCACCGTATACATTACATGATACATTACGTTATTTATTAAATCATAGAAAGAAAGAAGCTGAAAAAGTGAGTGAATGAACTAGGGCTGGTAGTAAAATTTTGTACTGAAAGAAATAAGTTTGCTTTGGCTTTGGTCAGTTTTGCTAACATATGGAATTCTAAATCTTATCTTGCAACTCAGGGCAAGCAAACCAACAAAACAAGTCTACACCTTAAGATATCCTTCCACTTATGTTCAGTCTCTCTCCAATCATGGGTGTTAATGCCTGTTGATACCAGGAAATTGGAGGGCATATCCATTGGGAAAGAGGGTTTTATACATTATTTGCTGTTTCACCCAGAATTGATAACTCACATATTCCATTTGAAAAAAAAAATTACAGGTTGCTATAATGCACCACGATTTCAAGTGTTTTAGTTAGTTAATCTTTTGAAAGGATTATAGAGAAAATAATTGTCATTCTAGCATCTCTTGGTTAAGACAATACTTCCAAAAAGAAAAGTGTAATCAGTGAGCAAGTCTATATGTGCACTGTTACTATGCAGTAACCAAAAATTACTGCACAGTATGAGTGTGTGTCTACACATGTGTACCTGTACTGTGCACTAATTATGGTGACTATGCCAACTCAGGATGCAGGTAGCAAATTTACTCCTGAGTAGTTACTGCTCAGCAAGGCATGTGTAAACACCTTACTGCGCAGTAACCCCGTTTGTGTAGACTGACTCAGGAGATCCCAAGTTGGTACACACAAAGTGTTACTGTGCTGTAACACCTACATGTGTAGATGCTGGTTTAAAAATTGCTAACTGTGTAGTAAGTTACTGCTCAATATGTTACTGCACAGTAACTGCATGTGTAGACACTCTCATTAAGTAGCATAAGAAGCAAAAGAGTTCCATGAGAAATTCATTAACAATGTTTAAGCCATGAGAGATTTTCTGAACAGCTAGGGTTTTTTTTCCAATAAAAGGTGAAAGTAACATTGATTTATTCTACATAGAGTGTTGATATAACAATTTTACCAAGATAATCACAATATTAAAAGTATCAACTGGAAAGAGCTAAAATGGAGAAAAAAAAAAACCTTTTAAAAGTTCAAAATAAAATTGACAACACTCAGCCTAGGTCCACAAAAAATTAAGGATCTATTAAAGAACAAAGATGTATAAGTTCTTTCTTCCACTCACTCCAGTTGTCTAAATTTCATCTAATCTTTCCTCTAGTCTTTGTTTCTGCTTCATTAAATGCTAAATCTTTTCCTCTAATGCCTCAGATAGATGCTTGGATTGAATCCTTAGATGAGAATTTCACTTTCAGTAAATCAAGTCTGACCTTGTCTTTACATACTCTAATCATGTGCTGTTTTGACATCAGTTCAGTCCCTGATCTTAAAGCAACATGTCTCCTCTAATTTATACTGGCTGATAGATGTAGCCACGGGTCTTTGCATCAGACAGGCAGGGTCAGCTCTTCCTCAGTCTACCAAATATCTATAATGTGAACCCTTAAACCTGATCTCCTAGCAGCAGTCTAGCTTGACCCTGGCAGCTCTGCTGAACTACTTGATAGGAAGCTGATCACATCCCTTTTTGACTCCTAGCGTTCCCCTTTTTGTAATGTGTTTGAAACTTGCCCATGTACTTCCTGGGCATAAGAAGACCACCAGTAGCAACCTTAGAGTTCACTGTTCCTGCCCTTACTTATTTCAGTTTCTCTCTCATGCCTGCCAGTAGAGACAAGCCCAGAAAAAGAGACACATTGTTCATAGACTGATTTCTAAAAGGGTTCCAAAAGGGAATGTGGGATCATTTTGGTGTCATGATCAAATAATAACAACATGTAGATAGCTTTGGTGTGGACTCACAGTATGATGGGGGTAAGGAAGGGCAGCTTATATGGTGTAGCTGGTTAAGGACAGCCAGACAACCTCAAGATTAACCCTTAATATCTGTGTATAATTATCCTGAGTGCCTCCCCATCTTCCAAATATGTATTTATTTAAAATTGCAATGATTATCATCCCCACTTTATAGAGGGAAACCGAGAAGCTAACTGATTTATCCCTGGTCATACAGGCAGCTTGTGACAGAACAGGCACTTGAACTCGGGTCTCTAAAATCTTCAGGTAATAGCTTGCCCAATGGCCTCACATTCTGAGTTCTGCACTTGGTCTTCTCTAGACTGCCGTGTTTAAAGCCTTTTTTCATATCATTCTAAATTAGTTGTACAATTTCTAGCTAATTTAGACATGTTAAAATGCGGTAGTATACTTTAGATAAGCAAAACAAAGCAGTAAAGTTTGATATAAACTGCCTTAGAAGAGATTCACTGGTCTGTCTATGCTGGAATTATTATTAATATGATATTCCTTTGGTGTTCAGCAAACTCATGTGTAATCATTACATACCATTTGTAACTGCTGGATAAAGCCGATCTCTTTATACAAATATTTAAGGAGTTCTCACTGCCTGATACTTCATGATCTATTAACTGTAGCAAGTGTTGTAGATACTGCTGTATCTCTTTAGCCAGTGTTGCATTAAATATCCTCATTCTTACAGAAATCCTGCTTTGTTTTACAGGATTAAGGAAATCCAACCAACGCCCACATATTTATTAAATTACCTAAGGAGAAAAGAAGTTCCATTACAACCAAAGGAATGGAAAGATTTCAATAAATAAAACAAACAAAAAGAGAGAATTAAAACTTTGGATGTAGTATAGATATAGCAACTCAAGTAGAAATAGGTGGGGATCTTATTACAAAACCCTGTCATTCTGAAGTGATCCAGAGCAGTTTTTGGACAGCAAAAAATGATATGTCCTCAGTTAACCTGATGAATAAGAATAGGAGTCATATTTTGCACTAGTAAGAACCTAAGGGCACTGACAGAAGTGACATTTGTCATGCAATTGGCCCCTTGAAAGAGCTCTACAGCTGTGCTTTGAGAGAATTGACTTGGGTTTTGGAGGTTTTTGAATATTCTTTTCCTTTCCTCTTTAACTCTTATTCCCTTCTCCACTGAGAAAAAAGAGAAATTTAAAGAGAAAAACAACAAAAATCAGAATCAAATACTGAAATAAATGTTTTTTGCTTCAACATTTTTAATAAAAATTGAAAAATTTCAAACTAAAGAAAACTAAGAATATTTTCCATGATAACACTCATTGAAATTGAAAAACCTTTTGTAGTAAAAATACTTCTGACAAAATGTTCAGCCAACTCTGCTTCAGAGTTCTTTAGCAGTTGCTGCCACAGACACAAGGAGAGACTCTGGATGAGTTATGCTGAGACAGCATAGGAAAGTGTCATGAGGAAAGAGCAATAAACTTTAACATCTTTCACCCTGGTGCCAACTATTACTACAAACACTATACTATCCTGAGCACATCTTAGTGCCTCCCCAGGTGCAATCCACACATAATAAGGAGTTATTTCCCTTCTGCAGTAGCTAGCAGAGTTGTCCAGGCACAGAAAGAAAGTTTCGTGTCTTGGGGGGAAATTTTGAGTGATGAAGAATATTTTGCTTTTACTGAGAGAAAAATAACTTTCCAAAATCTAGAATTTAAGTACATTCATGGCATGTCAGTTTCAGTGTTCGGAAGTGACACTCATACATACTAACAAAAGACTAGTCTTTATTGGGCTTTAGTTGTCAGGGGCTGCATCTATACATGCAATTCAGCCAGGGTGATAAACTCCACACAACTTCGATCTGAAGGCAACTGCTCTTGGGTGCAGCATTTACATATGTCTGGGACTGCACCAATTTGAACTGGGGTGGAGCAGCCCCAAGCTAGCAGTGGGGCATGAGGGTGCTACAGTGCAGGGCTAGCCAGCAGCACCACAGCCAGCCGCTGTGATGTCTACACATGCATTTGATCGTGTGTAATTACTCCATCATAAAGAGGTACCATCTATGATCTGACAATAATATCTTATGGCAGAGTTAATCTACTGCATCCCAGATCATGTGTAGTCTATGATGTTTTACTAAGGATCAAATTAGTCTACTCTGCAGTAAAGCACATGCGTAGATGCACCCAGGGACAGGAAAAAAAATAATGGTGTCTCATGGCAGAAATGAATGTCCACTGACTTTGGTAGCTACTTTTGCAAAAGCCAGACTAAGAAGTAGAGTTGTGCTGGGGACAATGTGAAGGTAGATGGCCATGGACCTTGCATCTTTTCTATTGTATTGTTTTAAATCATCAAGAATTTCTTAGGGTGATATCTTTCCTTGGGCTAACTGAATAATTGCAGCAGAGTTAGACAAGCCTTCAAAGACATTCTTCTTCAGGTTTCTAAAGACCATGTGCCACCTTAGTCATGGGGGAGGGGGGCACATTCCCACCAGCAACCAGTCAGCAACTGGGGGCCAATCTCATCAACTGTAAAGTGGCCGCAGCACTCCCGGAAGCAGCCAGCCTCCCAGAAGTGGCCATGGCGCTTCATCTAGTGTTTCTGCTCTCCGGATGGTGCTTACATGAGGGGCACTGCTGCTCCCACCTGCCCCCCTGCCCATCACCTAAGCAGAGAGCATAGCCTGTCAGGGGGTGCACTGGCACTCTCAGGGGGTGCACATGTAAGGGGTGCCACTGCTAAAGACTAAACACAGATATTTGATTTATGGGCCCAACTTTTTTCCAAAATTTATCTAACTTGTGGTGGTGAGAAGCCCCCACAGACACTGGGGATGCTTAGGGCAAACCCAGAATTCCCAGAGAGGGAGAGAGAGTGCCCCACACCCTGGGAAACTCACCATCTGGACAGACAGGGGTGGAGCAGGAGCCACACAAGCCGGCATTGCACTGGCTCTTCAAGTGGCTGCTTATTGGGTGAGGTGGCGGCTGGCTGGTTGCAGCTGCTGATGCTGCCATGGCAGGGAATTTAGGAAGCCAAAGGAAACCAGCTGGGAGCATTCTTGCCAGGTGAAGGCTCCAGGTGCTGGCTGTGGCAGCATTACTGGTACTGCCCTGCAACAAAGGAGGAGGAACAGTGCCTGGCACCAGGCTGTGGATGGGCAATTCCCAGCCCCTCAACATTAAAATATTCAAGGGGCATCCTTCCTGTTGGAGTACATCAGACGCCTGTGGCTCAGCCCCTTTAGATCAAGGACTGAGGCCCTCAGGTTTACCAACATCCTGGAGGTGGGCCGAGTTATTGAAGTCAATGTAGGATCCCACAGTCAAGGAGCCAATGTACATTGTCAGGACCTAGACCAGAATACCCAAGCGCTGGCGAGTGGATGGGGTGTAGGGAAGGTAGAGCCCCGAGGAACAATGTGGCGCACCTGTGAGTACCCCATTCTTGCGTCTACATGGGAAGAGAATAACACTGACCCCTTCCTTTTTTTTCATTTACCAACAAGTCATGGCAGGAAAGTTGGGGGTCCCTGACCTTGGAGGCAGAGTGGTACTTGCAGTGCTTACTCGAGGCATGACACAACTTTTGAATTCTTTCCACACTGGGTAGGTGGGATTGACCTCCTTTACCCACTTTTAATAGGCCTCTGTTGGTAATCTGCTACCTGCGTGTTTGCTGCCCCTAAGAATTTCTCTCAGCCTCTCCCCTATGCTGTGCATCACTTGCTGTACCTTGTTTTCTGAAATCAGAGACCCAACAGAATGTCTTACATTTGAAAGCTTATCTAACTTTATACCATCTACAGAGCTGGTCCACTAAAAGATATCACTCTAAGAAACTGATACCTTGGGTCTCATTTCCAATGCATTTAGCATTCTTCAAGTCACCAATGCACTTGACAGGAAAAAGGGGCCACTCAGGAGAATTCAGGCACTGTAGTTATGCTTAGCGCTTGCACTGTGGCACAAGTGGTATGAAAGGTTCTCTGAGCCCTTTCCAATTGCACATCTAGCACTGGATCGAGGCAAAAACTGGTCCCACATGACTAAGCCATATATCTGAAGGGTAGCTGGTAGCTATTTCTCCAGAGGATAAACATGGAAGTAAAACAAGAAAGAATAACAAAAGAATTCAGTTAATTCTTCTGTCTGCCATCTCCTTAGTTCACCTCATTGTTTTAGACTTCAAGTTTACACTAATATCAGAGTTTTGCAAATGCATGCTTCAGTAATTTGGAAGAACAGAGAAAAGTTAATCCTTTGACACTTGAAGACAGACTTTCCTGGTATTAGACTTGTTGCTGACATTTGATGCACTGAACTACCCCACTTCAAGAATCAAGAAGCAGCCTTAACTATAAAGTTCCTTGATTTATCACTTTTAGTCAGGCTGTGAATACATCATCTTGTAACATTTTATATTTCCTATTCTTTCCACTGGCTTTATGGTATATATGATAACTCTGTCAATCGAGTTAATATGCCTGTCTTGCTTAACAATGTCTAGCCTGTTCTGTTCTCTTGTGCACAGCTCATCCCTATGATCAACATTTGCTTTTCTTGTAATTGGCACCATCCAGCTTTCATGGCTATGCACTGAGCAGTACTTTAGTTTCTCTTCTATCATATCATCCATAAACATTTCTAAAAAAACCTCCTGTAAAAGAGAATGTCCCTTTAGCCAGTTGTCCCAGAATGTTCTTGAGATATTCTGATAATAAATTAGTTAATCAGTAGATGGTGCTGTTTGTTTCAGATTAGTATAGCCACCTTTATTGTGCTTTATTAAGGAGGTGAGTCAAGTGCAGAGTAACATTAGTCTCTAGCTATAACAATGTGCCTAGTGGACAGAGAATGAAGAGCATTTCCTGATTTTGTCTCTTAACTCTTTAACTGAACTGCATTCTTCACATATACATTAGCAATATATTACAGTTGTGCAAAACGTCTTGAATTTTATATCAGACATTGTTTAGTTAAAAATCTGTGCTAAGCTCATCCTTGGCTGAACAGGGAGGAAGATGGCCTATCTTCCTATGTGACACAATACACTTTACTCTGGAGATAGCTACATAAAACTGGATGTGAGAATGCATAAAGTAAGATAAGCCTTTCTTACTCTTGGGCAACTCCACTGGATGCTAGTTCATATGCACAGAACTTGGAACAGAATTTGGCTTATAGATTTTATTTGCTTACTTTGTAGGTTAAGATTAATTTGAATTAACTTTTAAATATATAGATCCAAATCCCCACCTGCCAGATTTATATAACACAAGACCTCATAACCTCATTCAATGCAAGCTAGTGAGATTCTATAGAATAAACTGCAGTGCACATTTGATCCATAGTTAATAAATCAATACATAATACAAACCAGAACCTATGAACAGAGTATCTTGTTCTCCCAGAGCTACAATAAAAATTTAAATATGATCTTTCCAACTTGTGTTTTCAATTATTATTATTTTATTGTACTTTGAGTAGCAAGTAGGTCAACAGATCCAATCAGGATCGAGGCTCTGCTATGTTGGACACTATAAAAATGCACACGTTCGTTCCTTGAAACATTTGCAATTTGCAATAAATTAAAATACAGGCTAAATAAAATATGAATGATGACACCCTAACCCTATATCCATGGTCCTGCAAATTGCTTTGTATTGGGACAGAGATGCAGACACTTGGAAGAGCTTCTAGACCCAGTTGAATAGTATATCTGAAATATATTTTCACTACTCATACAAGTATCGTTCAGGTTCCAGAAGTGTACTGGACTGAAAAACTGTCTGTCAGCATCATTCTTTGCATTTCTAAGATTTTGGTCATCTATTAAACAATGAGGTTCCTTTATAAAGAAGAGGGAGCAGTGTAGCTGGTTTTAAAAATGCATTTGCTAATTTACTGAAGTATAATTATCCTGCTGAGTATAATTAATTAATATGTTCTCACATATTCCAGTAGGAAACAGCTCTTTTCATAAAATTTGTAACTTGAGGATCTCATACTGTATATGTGTCACAGGCCAAGTATCCCCATAGAACAGGCACCTATAGTTAGCTGTGGTCCCCTTAAATAACAGTCAAGATTTTTGTTGCCCTTGTTCATTAGCTTGTAAATTCAGCTACTTGGTTGTGTACTGAAACTTATTTTTTTGCTGATTACATATTTTAAACAGAAGAAGAAAATAACAATAATAGATGCATTTGTAATGGAAATTTTTTTTGGAAGTTTACTTTATTGGGAACTATAAAAAAACCGTGTTTTACTCTTTTTGTATTACACTCTTTGAATACGATACTTTCCTTGGAAAATATATTAATAGAGCTACTATCTTTGACAGTTCCTTGGCATTTTTTCGGGACAGTTGTTTCAAGAAAGCAAAGTATTTCCAGTTTCCTTTTGATCTACAGCATATAAAATACAGTCTACAATAACTATTTAATAGTAGCAAGCTATATGAAGCCATGTAGATATCAGTTCACTTTTGACTGGTGTGACCCTTTCTTCAAGTTACCTGTTTTCTCAGGAATATACAACTGGAAGGGGCCTCCTAGGAGATTCATGAGTCTCATCTCCTGGATCATAATCATAACATAATCAAAAAGGGCATTCTGTAAGCTTCATCTTTACTGCCAAGCAGAACGCTCTTTCTTGGAGGTGCTCTGTCAACTCTAATTTCATCAGCATCATTACAAATAATTAATGACTCATGAAACCACTGATTTGAGAAGATGTTAATACTGTAGCAATGAGTGGTGACATTCAGTTTACCATAGCCAAAGGAATAATTCAATACTCCTTAAGGACATTAGACAGGGAAAGGAATAAGGGCTAAGGGCAGCCTTATTTAGAGTTTAGGTTCTGGTTTTGTACGGGATGGTTTGGATAGGGCTAAACCTGCCTCAGGCAGCAGGTTGGACTTGATGAACTCTGGAGGTACCTTCCAGCCCTGCTTCTCTGTGATTCTCTGTGATTTTTCTGACTGACAGAGAAGCAGGAGTAGGGGAGGTGGCCGTCCCCTTTGGCTGTGCTTGGGAGTCTCCAGCACCCTGGAGAGCCAGTGGGACATTCTGGAGAGCATGCAAGAATGCCCCCAGCCTACTGGCCTCAGCCAGTGCAGGCAGCCTATGTGTCCTCCACCCCACAGAAAGCTAAATTTTGTGTTCTGTTCACTCCTGAACTAACCTAAGGTACTTAAATATGAAACATAGAGTGCATCTGTCTTGGGCTTTTTGAATGTCTGTATGTGACCATAGAGTCGCCAGGAAATTTGGAGCTTATGTATTTCCTTCATCACCACCCCTGCTGCCCCAGCAAAGATGGGCATGAATTTTGGCATTGTTTTGGGGAATTAGGCCTCTTGGTTCTTTTCCCAATGTTGCTGTTGGTTTTCTTTGTGAACTTGATCAAATCACTTAATATATCTGTGTGTCAAATGATTCACCCATGGTTCTAATCATTCGTAGTTGCCCTAGAGGAATGTTTTGAAGCTTATTTAAATTATGTTTATCCCATGCTTCTGGTATTGCTTTTACTGTAAAAGTTTAAACATATGATAAATGTTAGAAAAACTAATGTCATATGTTGTATGAAATATATATGCATGTGTTTTGCTTAAATTCAAAGAAGAATGAAAACTTTTGAGAACATATAATGTCACACTTAGCAGTCAGGGTTCAGTTGGAAAAGAATGATGGAATCTTAACTCTGAAACCTGAAATGTACATCTTAAGGGGATGCTTTAATGTTAACAGAAAACGAGTTAGCTAGGAATAAATCTTCAGTTAAATCTTATTCAGATTCATTTTAAGATGCATTCTTATGATCAAACTGTTGAATGCATCACATTTTCATTTGGTGTGCAGATGTGGTTGGAATGAGTCTGGCTTATATTTCAGGTTATATAGTCATAAATTAGTTTCTCTTGTGCATTCAGTCTTTGAGGTGCTAAAGCTGTAGATTTTAACTACTGACTCTGATGTTAAAAAATAATTTGAGATCAGTATCCTGAAGAGTTTTGTTTTCCCAGAAGTATTTGAAAAAATATCATTTTATGAACTAACGCATGGTCATATGAATTGCACACAAATTTTCTCATTTACTATATCCCATGAAATGGGCTTTAATTTTTTTTTAACAGTAATAAGACATGCTGTCATTTTGTAGAAAATGGCTTGGCTACTCTGGTATGGTGCCAGTTTACACCACCGTTCTTCACAAATATCCTTGGATATCCTAAAGCAGTAAGATGGTCAACTCATAAAAGTAATGAAAGAATAACACCAACAGTTCCATGTCAAATTTTCTGGGGATACTTGTCTTATAAAAAAAAATGTGTTTTTATGTAACCGAAGTTTTATCTCATAAGAATTCCAAGTGGGGATCACATCCATCCATCCTACACACTACTGCCTTAGCATTTTGTTCCTCTGTGGCTGAATATGCCTGCACCACCTGTAGAAAACTCAAGTCACAGTAAACAGACTGATGCTGACCTAAGTAATACATGCAGAATTATAACACACTGTCTAAAACCCACTCCTGTTCCCTACCTACACACATTATGCAGCACAGTATCCCCTTACATCAGGAGGAAAGTAGCAGGTAACGTTGACTGGTAGGTAGAAGATGACCCTCACCCACTATATGCAAATCTACTAGTGCACTATCATCTCTCATTGAGAAATAGCTTTTTGTCCTCAACCACACTATTGACCATATCACCAAAATTAGCCAGAACTACCCCCTGACAAAAAAAACCTGGAGAAACTAGGCAACAAAGCTGTTGAATAAAGCTGGTGAGGAATTACCCTGAGGAAGGAGTTAGCATTAGGCTCCAAATACAAATGCATACATGGCAGAGCCTGAACAGATTGAAAGTGGGTCTTGGAAGATGCAACTTTCTCATGAAATCATGGGGCCTCTATACAACTGTATAATGTGTTTGTCAGGAAAAAGAAACTATGGATCATCTTCTGAGATGTCCTGTAGCACCACCATGCAACCCACAAGATCTGACAACGCTGACACCAGAAGCAGTGGCCTGTGCAGAATACTGGAAACGGGCCATACAAAAAGACTGGATTGGAGACATGACAAAGAAGATGAATCTCATAAGAATGTGTGATTTAATTAGAAGCCTGTACTAGTGACTTCATATCTAAGGACATAAAGTGGTGATTCCATGCCAGCAAATAATGCTCCCCAATGTCTCAGTGCAGCAATGGATGACTGATTTACTTGATGAGAAATAAATACTCCTTGGGTCCCTGAGAGAAGGGAAAGGTAAGGAAATTTGGTTAATTTAGAGTTTCTCCCAAAATGGGTGTTGAAATTGTGACTGGGTAAGGAAATAAATGGATAAGGAGGAATTTTTCATCTTTCTCTTCTAAAAACTGACTGAGCTTTGAGGAGGAGGGAAAGTTGATTTCTCGCTCATCATGGTGGCCTGGCCTGGCCTGGCCTAGAGGTGGAATGTAAAGACATGTAGACAGGTAAGGATCAGGATCTCAGCTATGGGTAGACATCTCCCACAGCAGGTAGCAGTCTGTCTTCTCCATGAAGGGATAAATGTAGCAGAGGATTTTCTTAGAGAAAAGGAACAACAGAAGTTAGTCAAGAGGGCCAAATCCCATTTCACGTTAGGCACACAAATGGTAATTACCTAGCCATGTAACTACCATTTTTGACACTCATGAACAATTTTCAGTTCTGCTCCACATACAGTATGGATACAGCATGGATGGCTACTGAGCATAAGCCGTATGCCACGCTCAGGTTGGCAGGCCCATAGTTCCATATGCACATCTGAGAATAAGTTCCCTATATCTGGCTTGGCAAAACCCAGGAGGAAGATGGCCCTCTTATGTTTTAACCCAGAAGCTTAGAGCACTCATCCAGGAAGAGGGAGATACAGTTGTCAGGCTCCTTCCCCTGGAAAAAGCTTGACCCTGTACCTCTGCGGTTTTCCTTAGGGCTTAGTGGTCTAATCTTCAGCTCACTAGAAGGACTGGATAACGAAATGGGCAATGCCTAGATGGTAGCCTGGTGATTAGCTGACTGTGGTTAGAAGGCAGAAGTATATAATTTCAAATGCTTTCAGGACTGGCGGTGGGGTCATGTCCCACTTCAAGGACAAGTATCTTATATACTAGGTTATTGGGCTCAAACAGAGATATGCCCTGTTTCTCAAACCCACTAGTCATGTACTTTGGCTGGCCTGATTTTGTGACAGCCCCTTACCCAGCACAGGAGTGTACAGAGCCATGTACCTGCTCTGTCAGAGTGCAGCCTTACACATCCACACTGCACATGGAGCAGGATTGCAAACTGCGCATAAGAGCCAAAAACAGCAGTTACACACATGGATAACTGCCATTTGGGCATGTAACGTGAAATAGGATTCTGCTTAGGGTGTCAACTAGACCCTCCTGACCAGAAAAGGAAGCTCAGCTTAGGAATGGGAGGAAACCAGTCTTTGGGCAGAAGGGCCTAGAGGTCAGAATGATGTTTTGTATGTGAAACAGCAAAAATCAAGGTGTGGACAGAAATAACTTGAAACATTTCCAAGTGTAACAGAAATGTTAGCTTGCCAGACTGTCAGCCTGCCAAATTATCCATCCTGCTTCCCCTTCCTCTGCCATGGAGAGGGGAGGGGAAGGTGCAGCACTGTGGCATTCGGGATGTCCTATGGGTCCCCTATAGGAGCGCATATGTTTGTACAATCTGCCTCTTAAGCATTTAATGGTGTTTGAAAAAGTTTCAATTGTTACTTCTGTCAGCACTCTTGACAGGTAAGTGGAGATGCTAGAAGCAAGGGATAAACTTGAATCAACAGGACCTTTTTTTGTCACATCCCAAGAAGGTACTCTCTCTGCAGGTGTCAGGGCTCATTGAGGAAGAGATAAAGGATGGCCTATTATAACTTCTGAGAAGACCTATACTACTGCTGAAGATGTGGAAGTAAGGAGAGAAGTGTCTTTGATTATAGAAGGCATTTGGCAGAAATTGTAGAGGTTTATACACCAAAGAACTGGATGTACTTGCCAAAGAAGGAAATGGGTATCCTAGTTGCATCAAGGGATTCTTTGGGAAACATCTTCAGGAAACATTACAGACTCCCAGGATATCAAGAGACTGTGGCCAGGAGTGGATAGGACTCACTCTTCAAGCAAGGCTGAAAAGGAAAATTTGGAAGGAAAATTAGGATTTTTTTTCACTTTTTTTTGTTTTGTGAGAGTTGGGCAGAAAAAAAGACGCTGTAGGTCCTAGGCCCTGCCTCATCTAGAGAGGGTTTGAAATTACATTTGACTTCCAAATGAACAGAAGAGGAAAATGTCAGAATAGTCTCCAGATCCTTTCCTGCAGTGTTGCAGCCTAACCAGTCACTTCTCATTTTGTTCTTGTATATGTGCTTGTTCCTTCCTAAGTGCAGTTATTTGAAGTTGCCTTCAATGTATTTCATCCTATTTATTTCAGACCATTTCCAGTTTCTGAAGGTCAATTTGAATCCTGGTTTTGTTGTCTAAAGTGTATGTTTCCCTACCCAGCTTGGTGGCATTGGCCAATTTATTAAGTGTGCACTCCACTTCGTTATTAAGCCATTAACAAAGATATTGAAGGGTACTAGATCAAGAACAGACCCATGGGGAGCTCCACTTGATACCACATCTACCTTTGATATATATGGTTGTGAGCTTCTGCTTCAAAATCCATTCCTGTGTCTGTTTCATTCTCTTGTGTATTTTGATCAATAGATATAATTATTAAATACATTGTATATGCAAAAAGCTGACATTTCAGTTCTGCTTATTCAACTCCAAAGCATGCTGACCTATAACATTTAAACTAAAGCTAAACTAAAGTTACTTGAAGTAAGAAGTCCCTTACTGGTTTTGATTGCCTATAAAGGACATCAGAAGCAGCCACGTATAAAATGAACTGCAATTTTACATCAAACTAGTTGCCATTGTAACCTGGGCGGTACTCCAAAAGGTACCCCCTCTCCAATTGAAGGGATCAAAGCAGGTGCACAAGTGCTGTGGGAGGTGTAGGGGCTCTCCTCCCTCTACAGAGCAGAGCCAGACCACCAACGGGGACTTAACCATATACCTTTTACTGAGGGAACAATACTGGGGACATTACAGGCATAATCAGGGGGTATAGTGGACACTACAATGCCCCAAGGGGGCAGTTTTCAAAGGTTAGACACTTAAAATCATTGACAAAAGACAGGGTTAACAAAATATAAAACACAAACAGCAGAGCAAACAGTACTGGTTGGGGAAATATAAAAAGGCACAAAATACAAAATGTCAAAGAAATATAGGGCCTAGGTACCTGGAAGGGAAGAAACCACAATGGCCACTGCAAGAGGAATTTCTCCTTGTTAGTTAGCTCACTCACCCCAAGTCATCAAAGCTGGGACTTGAACTTGGATCACTCATGTGGTAGGCAGGACACTACCACACAGTCACCAGAACTGGTGTTGCTGCAAGCTGCTAGAAGTCTTGACCTTCCTGCAGCCCTGGCCTCATGTGGAGCTGCCTGGTCTCTGATTGGAGGAGCTAGAAGCTGAGCTGGGAACCCCTCAGGTCGCTGCTCAGAACTTGCTGAAGCAGGAAGCCTTTCTTGCTGGCCACAGCCTTTCTTAGGGGATCCTGGAGCCTAGCAGGAACCCTCTCCTGCTGGTCACACGCCGTGCTGCTGAGGACCCAGTGCTGCCTGAAAGTCCTGCTCCTTCAGGCTCTTCTGGGGCAACTGCTTCTCCCCCGATGACTCAGCTCTCGCCAGCTCTCTGAAGCTCCTTCTTCGTGGTCCCTCGCTGGTCTCTTCCCTGGGTCAGCTGCGCCCTTTTATCCCCCTCCAGGTGACCCAAGGGGCCAATCAGGGGACATGAGCGGTAAGTCTCTGGGGCCTGATTGGTGAGGAAAGGGAATCCCAAGTCCTCTAATCATCTTTTGCCCTTTCAAAACCCCTGTGCTAGGTTACTGCCAGCTAGCCCATCACACCATTATAAGCTTCCTGTGTCTCCTTTTTTTTCTTTCCTTCTGGAAAAGCTCCCTCTGTGTGAACTTTCTTTTGATTATTCCTAGAACAGAGTAGAATTTGGGAGGGAAATTTGAACAGTTTCTATGTTATTCCATTTTGAAACACTCTGAGTAAGCAAACCATTGCAATCATATTTTTATAAGTTTTTTATAAAAAAATTGAAAAAATTAACAGTTTTGGAAAAAAGGGGAAATGCACCTTTCTGAACACCTTAAATTGATACAATTTCTAGAGCGCAAGATTTTGTAGGCCTAGAAACACAAGTTACTTTTTATTGTTCAAGAATTTCTGTTTTGATTTTTTTGTATTCAGAAAATGAGCTGTTTGATCATTTCTGTGCTTGAACTGATGAGGAAGATCTTGCTTATAAATACAATTCTTCATTTTAGGTGATGTTGTTCCATGGATATTCCTGTTTTAGATACTAATCAACAGATTTCTTCTGTTACGGATAAGATGCGACTTGGATGTGACTTTTCCAATAGCTGGATTGCACAATATCACTGCACTAATGGTGGTGATGGTAGCTAGCTGAAGCGGCCTTTGTCAGTACTTGAAAGCAGGCCTGATGTAATGAGTTCATCCTATTTTTGTCAGCTCCTTAAAAATGGGCAAAGAGATATTTAAAACATAGAAGAAAAAGAAATGTGAAGCATATTATATTAATGTTTTGGCTTTGGATTTAGATTCCATGAACTCATTTTGAGAGGAGAAACTGTATTTCAACAATGTCCTAAAACTATCACATACATATCTTGTTTCCAGTTGTCTTGGAAGTTGTTGAAGAGCACTTGTGCTCTAATATGCCTGGCTGCTGGTCAGCAAATGCAATTATTTAAACTTCAGAGGACAGATGAAGTTTTTTTTGTCAACCTTTTCTTGAAAGCTGTGCCACCCCAAAGGGCCTCTATAGCAAGACACTTAGCGCTAAAAAGAAATAAAACATAAATGGCTTACCTATGGCAGACAGCAAACTGTTAAATGGCTATAAAACTCAGCCATAAACCTTGGAAAAAGACATGTCTTTGAATGCTTCCTGAAACTATTGCATCCTTCTTTTCATGTCTTCTTCCCAGTTAATGCACCTCAGCAGATTAAGATATAAATTATGTTCACTTTTTACTTTTAAAATGTTTCAACATATGGCTCTTTTATTGTCAGGGCTACTTGTGAGTCTGTATGTTTTATCTACTATTCAAGCCTTTTCTGCTTGCCTTTCCCATATGCTTTATTATTTACATCCTGTGAAATTTATCCCTAAGCAGTAAAGTCATTATAAGGCCTATGTTTTGTTTAAGTCCTTCTCTCTTTCAAGCATTTAAGTAACATTTTTTTCATCTGTTAGCTTTACGCACAAAAAGTTCTTTCCTTTAATTTCTTATTCCTTCCTCTCTGCCTTTTTCTCTGTCTCCCACCCTCCATCCCCAAATCTCCTGCCCAGCTCTTTCTTTTAGCAGGGTAGCTGATCAGCCTTTTCCTCATTAGCTTCTATTATCAGATCATTTGTTACAGAAAAGAGTTTGGCTAAACAAGAATAATGTTGTAATAAGGGTGGAGGACACTTATTGTTTTAAAAATTCCATCCAAGATTTTCCTCTTCATTTTTCATCCAAATGTTAGACAAAGAAACAAAATAAACAAAAAATCCCAAAGGGTGAATTTAACATAAAACACCAATAATATTATTCATTTCTGGTTGTAGATACAAAATGATACATAACAGAATGGGAAAATAGACTACTAAGGTTCTTGTTCTTTAAAGTAAAGATTTAAAAGCAAAGGGAATGAATGCTTGGCCATGTAACTGAGGTCAGAGGGTCTGGCACTTTACACCACATTGTCAGCATGAACTGACCCTACATCATATTTCCATAGATAAGAAGGATCATCAGCATGCAGACTTTTCACAACATCTGATGAAATGGGTTGTTGCCTACAAAAACTCATGCTTTTCTCATACCAGTTTGGCTTCTAAGGTACAATTCTGCCTGACTTCAGACTAATGGAGCTTACCATCAGTGTGCACCATGCAAGAATGTTCTTATTCTACTCCTTTCCATGTTACCACCAGAAAAGAGGATGTGGGATGTGGTTAGAGGAAGAAAGAGAAGATGGTTGAGAAGTGTAGCTATGCCATAGCTGAAGTTTTAGCCCCATGTAGCCAAGGTAGGTGGTAAGTCAGACAGCTGTTTTCAGAGATGTTTGCTGAAACAGTGAGTTTTAAGCAAATCTTGAAGAATACTTGAGCAAAGCACATGTCAAATACATAATTGCAAAGCTTTGCAAATATCACATGATCACTGTGCCTAATCAAAACAATTCTTTTCCATGAACACTAATGAACAGAATGAGATGCTCTTGAAGAAACTACAGAAATACATATAGAAACATCTTGCTGCATAATTAAAATAACATAGTCACTGGAGTGAAGTTACAAGCAGGAAAAGAGAATATATGTTTAGTAAATAATTTATTTGACCTTTTTATGTAGTTACATGCCCTGTCATTTGTCACTGACCATCTCCATACCCACACGTAGAAAAATGGCATGTTGAAATGTACAAATACACCAGAAATGGCACATCTGTGCTCTCTATGCTGATTTTCAAGTCATCTGACACTCAGGCAGGAGATTAAATGGGCCTCGAAGAGAAGGATTTCATGCATTCCCTTTTGTCCGATTTGTCATATGCCAAATACTAGCCTTGAAACTTCATTGGCCACCACCAAAAACAATTTAGTCACTTTTTAATTATCTTCAATCCTTCAGTCAAATTCAGCTGTTGAATTCCTTAGGAAATACTCTAATACTACCTACCAGATTAGGCCCATCAGGAAGTATAGGCAGGTGAATAACTAATTTGTCGATTCTAACAGTGCTTAGTTGTGAGACAGGTAAATTGCACTGGTAAGATGGAGATGCCTCTATACGTGTGCAAAAATGGAACTTTTGGCCCTTAGAGAAATTTACTGGCAAAACATGTATCCTTCTCCAGATAGTTTTGAAGGCTGCACTTTTGGACTTCAGTAACCAAATTCCCCCTGAGTCCCACTTTAGCCACTTAAGTCCTTTGTGTGTATCTGGGCCAAAGCCACAGACATCTTGTATTTCTCAGCGCACTGTTACAATTCAAAGAGAAATAACAAGCAGATAAATGATATTGGGAGATTTTACAGACTTTTAAACCCTTTCCTTTCTAGGCTGCATAGATTTTCCCAAAGGACAATAATTAATAGGAAACAGGCTACTGCCAGATTTATGGGCTGAGAGAAGAATGTAAGATGCATTTTCTGTAGTCTTGTTCATGTGAAGCATGTGCAATTGCATGTTGAACCCTGGATCCTCCTTTGGCTCTTGACATTTACTTACTCTTACCCAACCAACCTTTATTTAAAAGCACAATAAAGATGCATTATTATAATTAAAAAAACAAAACTCAAAAACCTCCTAATCACTAAGGAAAAGGCTTTATTCCAGTAAAGAAGTGCCATGAAATCTACTAGGGACGTCATTATTGTCATTGATTTACATGGAAAGAACTCAGGCACAGTTAAATGTAGGTACCTAAGCACCACTGAAATCATGGGGTGCCTAAGCATTGAGATACTATAGTGATATACAAAAACTTTAAGATAAAATATAATAATTGCCTCTGTGCATTAGCTCCAGTTACATATTTTGGAAACCTTGTTCCCCTGTCAAGTCAATCAGTGTCTCATTTGACATAATATACTAGTTCTAGTGATGCTTTTCATTTGCTGGAAGTAATTTTGACCCCCAACTCTTGAAGAAGTAGCCTAACCAGACACTTCTTACGTTAAACATACAAGGACAAATCCTATTTTACATGTGTAAATGAAAAAAATACAGCCATGTAACTGGAAATTTTGTGACTTGCACACAGCTTGAGATTCAGCTAAAGGTGTACAAGTCCACACATGGCCACTGAACATGATCAGCAGGGATGTGCTTCAGCCAGGCTGAAAAATGCCCAGGTATGCACATAAAGCCATGTAAGCATCCCAGTAATTAGCACATGCCCAGCAAACTGAAGGTACAGCTCCTACAATATTCTCACCCACAGGAGGTTTGTATATGTACTCTTGGCTTGTCAGCACAGTGCTGAGACCAGGCTATAGGATAGATATTTATTTGAAGCCCTTCTCCACCTTTCTCCTTGAACCTGGCCTATGCGGTAGCCAAGAGATGGAGTTATGTGGAGCCAGGAACTATGAGAGATAGAGGATGTATGGCCAGTGAGATGGCTGTTGTTCTAAAAGCGAAGAGCCACACAGGTTCTTGTTTCCATTGTGGTGGGAATTTTCCCAATGCTCTTTATCATTTTTATCCAGTAACTGGTAAAGATAATGTGTCCTGAATCCCCTTGAAAATGGAGGGTGGGAAGAGGCAGAGATGGTGATCAGTCAGAGCAATGTCTAGTCAAGACCTAGTCAAGTCTAGGGCTAGCCAGGGTGGCCCCATCACTCTCCTGAGAAGCAAGCAAGGCAGGTTCAAACCCCCAGTGGGTTAGAGGGGCCTGAGATTCTCCTGTTCCTTAGATATCTTTCTGAATTGCTAGCTCAAAGGACCCTTATCCCCCTCCACCTTTACTTCCAGCACACACAGAATGACTATTTCACCACAGCATGAAATAATGTCCCAAACCATGCTAAAGTGCCAAAGTTGCAGTTAGGTGGCCATTTATGCATCACTTGTGTAGAAAGTGAGACAAAGTGAAATATGATTTAGTCCAAGTGTCGTTACCTTTTTCATCTTCAAGAATACAGATCAGTATTTTTTATCCCTGTGTGTTTATGCATGGCTGATGCTTGATTGGCTCAAGAGACTCTGCACATGTTGCATTTTTTAATGTATGTTGCTGGGGGATATCTTTTATTCCTCTTAGTCTGTATGGCTTAAAGCAGAGCTGTCCAAGTGACAGTCTGTGGGCAGTATGAGCTCCCGAAAGGGTTAGCTTGTAGCTCATGGGCTCCTGACTTGCTGCTGTCCCACCTCCCCTTTTGCTCTTGCTGCAGCAGGCGAGAAGGTGCTGGAGTGCCCCAGCTGAGTGCAAGCACCTAAGACCTTTTTTTGGGTCTTAGCCTTATTCAAATAGGTTCTTCATGTGCCAGTTTTCCCTAGTCATAATCTGATCCTGCATCCCTAGCTGCATTCCACTTTGAATGAGGGCTTTGATGTTGGAAGTAGTGCTTAAATGCCACTGTGATCAGCTTCCTGTGTTAAAGGAGACTTTGATCAAGAATGAAGGAGGAGTCAAATAAAGGATTTAACAGAGTCAAATTTATTCTTGGGTGGCATTTGTTAATCCTTTCAAAATTTGCTCATATTAAGTAAAAGGTCCATGTATGTGATGCAAAAGATTCTGTATTTTCTGATTTAGTAAAACTACTCAATTTCAAAAATAAGGGGTGGGGAGACTTGTGTCTTCAAACAGGTACAAGACAGGCTAAAAATCTTTAACTCCTTTCTTATCTTTGTGGTTGCCCTTGCTATACATATTATGTATACAACATCAGGCTCCAGAAATCTTAATAAACATGTTTAATGAGTATTAAAAAAGATCATTGAAAACAAAAATAAAAAATGCTTCAGCATCCAATGAACATGGTACTATTGCTTTCAGAGCAGTTATTATCCATAAACAAATAGTTTTGCCAAAGATTTCTATTAAAGACAGAAATTTAACATGGATACTTTTAAATTATTAATTTAGCCTTCTATGTGCAGTATAATAACATGCTTTGTCACTGAAAGGTTCACTTCAGAATATCAGAGGAAGGGTGATATGAAAATCTGGGAATTTAGAGCGTTTTCTTTTATTTGTGACATTTATATTGTGACATTTCTATCCACAAAGATAAATCAGACAATTTTCAACAAATTTCAACTGTGATTTGGGAAAGCAAAAACACAATAACAAATATTGTGTGTTAGAATTTCAGAAACCACAGTAAACAGTGGAAAATATAAAGAATGAATAAGTTATTCAGTCCTAACGGGTTATTGTAAGGTTGTCAGCTGAGGGGGAAAGGAGTTTGCAGGATTACAGTTTATGCTCCACCCCTCCCTCACTCCTTGTTTATTAAGTAGCTGGTTATTACCTTGCCTTGCCTGTCTCTGATACAATTTAAAAAGCATCCATTTTCAGTCTGTGGTACTGTCAATCAACAGGTTTTTTGCTTAATGAGTGGCTTCTTAACAAAACTAATGCTGAGAAGGGTGTAAAAATGTCAGCAATTTATGAGGGAAAAATAAATTAATGTAGAAGATAAGGAGTGGCAGAATATATTGAAAGGTTGACCAGAATTTTATTCAAAATGAAATTATAGATAATGATAAACAGAACCTGTTTTCCACACTGTTGGTGGCAGTAAACTTTATTTCTCTTGAGTGTACTACGACATCAGAAACTGGGAGGTAAATGCACAGAAGAAATAGAACAGATCTTAACAGCACCGAAGCCACCTATTAGTGTAAAATGTTTCAAGTTTCACAATAGCATAAGAATGCTACCATACCATACTGTACCATATGTGGCAGGCCTAGGAAAAAAGCTTTGGAAAAGGCTGAGAGGATATGCTGCAGGAAGAATTGGTTTTCAGTGTTAATAATGATGGAATTCAGAGGCAATTTCAGGCAAAATGGAACTTCGCCCAACTTGAAGCAGTAAAGAGCAGCAGAAGCAGCAGTAAAAAATGTACAAGACCTGCACTTCAATTTAGGGAGAAGAAAGGTTATTTAGTAAACAAAATGCAAAGTGTGTTGGAAGGTCTAGGCTTCATGGGAGTTATTGCCATTGTGGAAGAGCACATTTTTCATCTTTTTTTTTTAACATTGATATCTCAAGATTAGACTTTTAACCAGAAAATGCAATCAGTTTCTCAGACTTAAAAAGAGTAGTTCTTAGAAGACCAAAGGACAATAAAAAAGGAGAGAGCTTTTTAACTTCAAGGGCAGTGATATAACTAAGGCAGGCCATCTGGGGAAAATGTCCTCAGGGGCTGAACCAACCCTTCCCTCCCCTCCCCCCAAACTGGACTAGTGACAACTGGAAGTTGGTGCTACCCTTTGTGGCCTGGGCACTAGACTGTACTTTTATGCTACTTTTGAAGGGGAAGAAAGCACAGAGGAAGAAATACATACTATTCACTCTATGAGAGGGAAGAAAGTAGAACTCTACTAAGTGACAAACAAGTTAATTATTAGTAGCAATAAAAGAAGAAACCAGGACTTCTGCTACATAAATTAATGAATGTGTGTGTGTGCATGTGCGTGTGTGCATGTGTATGTGAGTATGTCTGTATGCAAAGTCCATGCAAAGCAGGACTGAACCCACTAGCGAGGACTGTTCACTAGGGCTGTGCGAAAAAGCATCATTCTGCATCGACTTCCATTTCAATGTTTCGATGGAACAGTGTTTTGTTTTGAGTTTTATTTTATTTTGAAATCACTGTTACATTTCATTTTATCAAAATTGTTTTGGTGTTTTGACAGTTTCACTGTTTTGCCCATAGGGTATAGGGTATAATGGGGAATCATAAAATACAGTAGACAGGCAGATTGGGGGCTCACTCACCTCCCCAGGAAGGCTGTAGGGGCTATGCCAGAGTCCTCCCAGGGTGTATGCCCCCAATCTGCCTGCCAGATGACAGGAGCCAGGTGTTGCCACCTTGGACTGGTTCTGGGAAGACCAGTGCTGCTGCCAGTCTCAGGCAGCAGCATCCAGCTCCTGTCATCCCACGTGCAGATTGGGGGCCTGCCAGCACCCCTTGGAGGGCTGCAGAGGCTGTGCCAGAGTCCTCTCAGGGGTGTGTGCCCCCAATCTGTGCATGTGATAACAGGAGCTGTGTGTTGTCGCCTGGGACCAGTGGCAGCAGCTATCCTCTTGGCGCTGGGTGTGGGCTGTGCTCAGTTCTGGTCTGTCATCTGGCAGGTAGATCAGGGGCATGCACCCCTGGGAGGACTCTGGCACAGCTCCCACAGCCCTCTCAGGAGTGCAGGCAAGCCCCAATCTGCTTGCTGGATCAGAGGAGCTGCATGCTGCCAGCACTGAAGCCAGTAAGCCTGGCTTTGAAACTGGAAATGTTTTGAAACTTTCAAAAGATTTCGAGTTCCCTTGTTTCTTTTCAAAGCTGTTTCATTTCAATTTCACTGTTTCAAGCTCGAAACGCATTGAAACAGCTTCAAAACAAAACACTGGTGAAATTTTGCACAGTCCTACTGATCACCTACAGTAATGATCACAGAGGTGGTAGGCTCCGTGCTTAGCCCCATAAAATGTAGAAGCCAAAAGAAAAGAAATACCAGTCCTAGAGATCTGGGAAGAATCTGTTCAGCAAAGACTAGCTGCAAGAACTAAAACTAAAATGGGAAGAAACCTTTAAATTAAATATTAGCAAAACATTGGCAGTTTGAGGAAATCATGGATCCACACTCCACCATTTTTAAGGAAGGGCTAGTGACCTTTGAGGTAGTAATGGCTCATAATTATATGAGAATGGGGCCAAGACAAAATATCTGAATACAATACCAGTTTTTATAGTCTCTGAGAATAGACTGTTGTTTAATTTGACAAGCTGGAAGAAGACATCATTGTTTTACCAGTTGTGTTTTCTGGATGGGTTGTATCTATAGCATTCATCATTAAACCAGACAAGAACATCCACATCTGTTGGAATTATAAAGTCACAGTGAATCATGTCTCCAAGTGAGACAATGACCTCATTCCACAGATGGAAGATTTGCTGGTGAAGTTGGGTGAAGCAGGTTTGTAACAAATTTACCACTTTAAACACCCCCAAAGCCTTACAAGACTATGGTACATTGCCATATGAAATATTGTCAACAACCTAAATTTTCCAGAGAGCCATGGAAAATTTGTTGAGAGGTATAGCATATGTTATAGCGAGAACTGATAATATCCTGATCACAAGCAGAACTGATGCTGAACATCTGTCAATACCAAAGAAGGGACTTCAAAGATTGGAGGCAGTGGAATTTCATGTAAAAAAAAGAAAATGTATCTTTTAAATGGAACTAGTAGTGATGCAGTGTCCTTAAGCTACAGACTAGATAAAGATGGGATTCATCCGGTGGTGAACAAGGTCCTGGCCATCGAGCATATCTCAGACCCACAGCCCATAACTGAACCATAAGCACACTTAGATATGTTAAATTAACATAACAGGTTTCTTCCTCATATTTCAGCACTTTTAGATCCCTTGCACTACTTCCATAAGAAGGGTCCTCTCTTTCCTTTGAGCATGGAAAGGAATAAGAGAGCTTTCCATGGATCTAAAAATGCAACTCAGGCCCATGGACTTACTTTTTCATTTTGGTCATGAACAAAGAAATTAATCCTGGCATGTGATGCTTCATGCAGGTTTTTTGTCTGATAAATTTTGAATACATTTTTTTGTCCAATAAAATGAAGGATAATGAAAAATGGACAAATTAATACATCCATGAGAAGACTCTTACCATTTGGACAGATCACAACGCACTGGTCAGTCAAGATAATGATGTGAAAATCGTGACAGATGCCTAACTACTACTTTGACCTTGTGTTGATGAGCATTTGTAAAGCAGCTAAGCAGCATGTTAATATGGATGCCCTCAGTCACTTGTTGGTATCAGAAAAATCTGAACTATAGCACTTCAAGGAGAAATTGCATAGCCCACAGGACACCTCAACCAGATGCCAGGAAAAGCTTTCCAGAAAGAATTGGACTAGATAGGTTCCTATCTTGTTTTAGATGCAGCAACTTATTCTGCTTGGTTGGCAAAATGTTTTAAGGAGGAAGAGTACTGTTTCATTTATGAACAGAAGTTCACGGCTACTCAAAGAGAATGGATTAAAGAACTCAAGAGGCATTATTCCTCAACAGAAAATAAAAACGTGATATATTTTTACAAAACACATCCTAGAATTTCTTGTAGTCTCTGAGCTATTACTAATGGCCAAACAAAAAGAGCAATGCTTCATTTCTGAGAATGTCTGTCACCCCTGCTTCCTCATGGATATAGACTGTTCAGGCTTGTACATGGGAAAACATTGCTGGCCATGGTGGGTGCCCATTTGTAATGCTTAGAAATTTATGCAATGGCATTAATAGCCCCCATAGCTATGCGTGAAAAGTTCAATCCTTTGCAACTGATGGGGCACACCTACATGGTAAATTTACTGTGAAAGACAAAGGTGTCTTCAAATATACTGTGCTACTCTGCACAGATTTCCTCATGAACCAAAAGCAATGTAGCTGCTTCTGGGTGTTTCTATATATGTGCTATTTTAATGCACATTAAAGCATCACAAAAAATGTGCTTTTGCTAATGCACATTAAAATAGGCCAATATGCTTTTGTCTAGTGCCTCACAATGGAGGTACTAAATTTAATGTGCATTTATAAAAGCACATCAATGAACAAGAAGATGCACCCAGTGTGGAGTGCAGACAGAATAATTAGCACTCTTGAATGAAAGTGCCAATTAGCTCACTCCCATGCTAATTAACTCACCTGCTGTTCTGAATAGATGTTCCTACTTTATTTCTGGTTTAGAAAGCATCCTGTATGGAACAGCATGACACTTTTGAGGGTGCTACAGTAAGTTCATCATGTAGATGTGACTATATAGTACTTGGTTTCATTTCAAAGCTGTCCTGGTTTCCTTTCCTTTCAAAGTTGTCTCATGTTTCCTTTCAAATAAAGAAAAAAGTCCTCAAGCCACAAATTATATGAGTCTCTCTTTGGATGGGAAGGGAGATAAGAGTTTATTTAAATTTGTACCAACTCAGCAGAGAGGGAGCAGTCACAGGAATCAATCTTTTCAAGATTGGCTGTCATGCTATAGACTCAGAGAGCCCAGTCTATATCCCGCTTTTCAATACTCATCATCCAGGGAGGAAATACATTCCCTTTGTGTGCCAGAGAGTGCTGACAGATGCACAGCTCCCTGGTCTAAGTCATGGTGCTTAACATAAAGTGCCATGAGTTAGATCAACCCTCCCAACCCAACAGATATGTAACTGTTGGATTAGGAAGGTGGAGAATTGAACTTGACTTTGGAGCAAATCAAGTGACAAAGGCTGTCTTCACCCTCTTCCCCTATCCCTGCCCCTCCTCTCCCAGCTTCAGTGCAGTCTCAGGATGGGAAGAAAAAGAGGGCAGGGGAGGGAGATGTATGTATGTATGTTTTGGGGTTTGACCAGCCTGCTTTGGGGTGGGGGTGGATTAGAGTCCTCCTCCTTAGGGGAGCTCCAATCTACCTGCCCTACACTGCAGAGCAGGCTGGGCAAATCCCAGCTGGAACTCCCTCATGTCTCTTCTCCACTCTCATCCTCAAGACAGCAATGGGGATAAGCTCCCAGAGCACACTAACAGAAGTTAATGAAGGAGGTCCATTTTAGAGCATATTCATCTGTACCCTTATGTAGTAAGGGTTCATTTGTTGCATGATCAGGCACTTTTTAAAACGCTGTTACTGTGAGATTGTAGAATGCTTTCTGTGGCCAGTTGCATGGCAAAATGTCACTTCTGTCAGCTCCTGCAATACTAGTTTTCTAGCTGCATCTCTGGATGTTTTTTGCATTTCACCCTGCAACTTGGATACATAGGTGTGTGTGTATGCTGCCTGAGTGAACACTTAGCTGCACATGGACTGGGTACATATTTGTGTAGTAGAGTGTAAGTCCAGGAAAAAAACTGGAGAGGGGGGAGGTCAAGGGGGAAGTGAAGGACACTCACCCAGAGTCCAGAGGGAGATGAAAACTTAATTTCCCTCATATTTCAGCATAATGCTTTAGCTATAGGTTCAGCTTCATGCGGTCCTATACCCAAGGCTCCTTTTGATGTGGGGCCACTTTCTCTTGCATGTAACAATCTTTGGATAAAATAGATGGCAAGTAGAGCAGGGGACAAGTTTCTTTCCCACTGAGGAAGGGGAGAAAGGGTTCTGGCCTAGGGCCCCATCTTATCTAGGCAGCAGCAAGATCAATAAGTTACATACCTTCCAACTTGTTCTCTTTTCTCCTGTTCCATATACCTCTCCTCTCTTGTCTTAGGGTGAGCACTAAAGAAGGGGATTGGGTAATGCCTAACCCCTGTTAGAAGAATAGAAAGGTAGAGCTGGAACATACTACAGGTGGTCTGTAGTCCAAATCCCCACTCAAAGGCAGTCATCCCTGACTAAAGCATTTTAGCTAAGTGTTTACCTAACCTGCTCTGAAAAACAGCAAAAGATGAAGATCTCATAACCTCTCTCATAGCTTCGTTCAGTGTTTAATCACCCTCACGGTAAGAAAGTTCTTTCTAATATCCAACCTTTCTGCAATATAAGATTATTGCTTGGTGTCTGCTCTGCAGCTACACAGAATAGTCTATCTTCATGCTGTTTATAACCACCCCTAAAGTATTTGAAGACTATTAACAAATCCCACCTCAGTCTTCTTTTCTGTAGACTGATGCCAGTTTTTCCAACATTTCTTCATAAAGAATATTTCCCAGATCTCCAATTATACTTTTTCTGGGCTCTTTATAGTTTGTCAGTCTCTTTATTGCATATAGAACCCCAAACTGGAGACATTTTGTGCCTTATGCCACCTCACTGCCAGTGCCAAATAGAGTGGGGCATAGAACCCAGGCCTCCCACTTCCTGGGCAAGTGGCCCAGCCCCTCAGCTGAAACAGGGGAGAGACCCTCTTTCCTGAGTCCAATACCCACTAGCGATAATTTTCTGCTTGGCTTCATCTTCTTGTCCTACATACTTATACATCCTGAGTCAGTGTGTGTATCTGCCCCTGAGCCTCCGCAATCTACCCAGGCAGTACATAGACTACTTAGCATGCATGGTCTGCCCCATGGCCCCTCTTGGGGTAACAAGGAACAAAGGTCACAAACTGAGAGAGCAGATTTAAGCTAGACATCAGGAAAACCTTTTTCATGGTAAGGGTGGCCAAAATTTGGAATGGGCTTCCAAGGCTGGTGGTGCTCTCCCCTACCTTGCGGGTCTTTAAGAGAAGGCTGGATAAGCATCTGGCTGGGGTCATCTGACCCCAGCAGTCTTTCTTGCCCAGGCAGGGGGGTGGACTCAGTGATCTGTTGAGGTCTTTTCTGACCCTAGCATCTATGAACCATGCATGCTTACATGTTCCATAGTGTAGGGGTAACAGGACTGAATCTGCACCTAAGTGCTAGAAATTACACTTATTTGACTAGGTAACTACTAGTATTTAAGTGCCCAAGAAGAAGTAGAATTCTGCCACCAGTCTGGACTTTGGGATCTTTGTAGAGCAGACTGGATTCTACTTATTTAAAAGACTACCTCTGTTCTGTAAATTAGGAGGGAAGGACTCTAGTAAAGTGGCCATAACAGAATTTACCCATAGTGCTATGGATACCTTTTATTCAGTGAGAGTTCACTGGAAGTCTTTATCCAGCTTTGTTCATGTTGTTGTTAAATAAAGCAGCTAATTCCATCCTACAGTACTGTGAACAGATGTATTGTGGCTCTTTTACAAAAATCATTTAAATCAATATGAAATTTCTGATCTTATTCTTCAGATTCACAAGACTTAGGTATCTCAGATAAAGTACACAGGATTTGGGATTGGGATTTGGATTTGGTAGGGAATAGGCTTTCTAGAAGTTGGGTACTTACCCAGTGAGGCGAAGAGATTCAGTAATATGTGTGATGTAGAAATGATCAGAAATGTGGACATCTGGAGCCCTTTAAAGATACAACACATACTTCGCTCTGCTCCTGTTTTTCCTGAATACAAAAAATGCAGACAAAGTCTTGTTCCTTTCACATTCTGTATTGATAAGAATTTGTTCATTTTTCTTTATTTATTTTGCATTCCTGGACACCGAACTGCTGAGAGGTATCCCATGAGCAACAAGCATTTGAATACTAACATTACTGTAGCAGCATAGAAACTTCTCGTATGTGTGCACAAGTTGTGTTTTCCTACTTGCAGATTTTGTCTTTGCTACATAGCAAAGAGATTAGAAAGCAAATTGGCTTGTGCATGTGTATGACATTAATTTGGACTTGTTCTCTCCTACTGCTGGCGGCATTGATCATGGCGTCACTACATCACCCTCCTACACTCATTTGGCTGTAACACATGACCCATGATCACCTCTGGACACACGCAGAATATGTGTGGCAGCTGGGAGATGCAAAGACGTCAACCTCTGTGATGAACTTTGGCAATGGCAGCATGTGGGCTTGCTGCTAGGTCTCTTGCTGGCCTTTCATATGGCATGTTGCCTGGTTCTACTAGTGCATGTTGTTTGCAGCTGCCTTGTGCAGATTCAGACTGCAGAGACCTTCTTTGCCTTTCTGGACAACATTTTGCTTGGATTCACTTTGGGTTGGAAGAAATCTTCATCCCTACCTTCTTTTGTTTTTGTTGGATTAAAAAAAGCTGCACATGTTCCTGACTCAGAGAGGTGTTTCCCCATATATCACCATGGCTTTAGTGCTGATACTCATTAGTCTAGGCACTCAGAGCCCCTTATTCATCATGACCATATCTGATTCATGAGATTTCATTCTTTGAATTATAGCATTTTAGTAGATTTTTTTAAAAAAGAAAAGCTCTCAAGCATATGCTTATATACGTCTCAGGTCTGTAGGCAGATGGGGCAAAATCCACAGCCTATAGTATATTAATAGCAATCAAAATATATTAGATGAAGCCTATAAGACAGGTCACTTTTACCTTCATTTCTTCAAGCTTGGAAGAGTTTTCTGTTTGCCCCATGTTTCCCTTTGCCACGCGTTGGAGATTTTTAACATTTGACTGACCTGATGTAAAAGGTAGGTACTTTTGCATTGCATCATGCCACAGATATGATTGCCTTCCCTCCCTTAATAAATCACATCACAGATTATGTGGTTGTATTTAAAGGCCTCTATAAACCACAGCATTCATTCTTAACTGATCACTTAGTGATAACTCAGAAACTCTCTTTTTAAATAAATATGCATAGTGACCTTTTATTTCCCTGTTTAATAATCTTTTGACTTTTTCCTTTTTTAAATATGGCAAGATTTGCCAAAGTAAACTAAAAAAGCCAAACAAAGGACAAGTTTCTTATTGCTACTTGCTCCCATGAAGTTACTTATTCATGCTATCTACAACAGGAATAATAATTTAAAATGTCTTGTCTTCTCTCCTAGTGTTGTTGAAAACACCTCAGATAACACTGCAGCCTTTCATTTAAATAAAGCTTTCCTTTCAGGCTTCTTGCTCTGTTCATTTTTCACTGCATACTAAAATCTGCCTGTAAGACCCCCACTGGGATGAGGGAAAAGTACGCTTTGTAGGCAGGTGGTCTGTCCCAAAGCACTTTCTGATTAGGAACATATGTTCATGAGTGTGAGGAGGCTTCTGTAAAGGCACAGCAAAGCCAAAGCCAAGGAATAGTTGAGTTGCATAGGCAAATGCAATAGAAATATTGCAGGTTTATAGTTTGGGTATTTTATAGTTATTAAGATAGCCATTTTAGTTTGATCAGTTTCAGTTCTTTGCTGAACCTTATAACTTGTGTCAGTAAAGAACTCTGAACTGATTGGAGAATCTTGGCATCCTATCAAACACTTTGGCTAGGGACAGACATTGAAAAAGCCCGAGCCTGAATTGATTCACTCTTTGCAGTTTAGTTTAAGCTGCACAGCTCAAACTGATTAACATAACTGGACAGACATTCTCTGTTACATCAGGAAATCAGAAACTGGGGGGGTGCTAGAGTATGCCTTCCAGCCACTGCCAAGGGGAGGGAAGAGAGACACCCTCCAAGATTATCACTCCTCCCTGTTGAAGCAGAGGGGTGTGGCCAGGCACTAGCCAGGGCTAGCAGGACACACAGGATGCCATCCACTTGCTTGAGGGGAGGTGCAGAGGCAGGGGCTCCTGCCAGACTGAAGAGTGGGGATGGGAAAAAAAGTCTTCTCTCTTTAGCAAGTTTGTATTGAACACAGTGATTTGCAAAGCATACAACAGGTAACTACCAAAAATCTTTGCCTTAGGTAAGATACAGCCCAGTAAAACACAGCATACACAACTTAGTCTAACTTAAAATGTAAAACAGGAAGACAAGAGAAAGCCTTGCATAAGCCTTACTAATCCTGAGGGCAGAGTGTCTCCCCCCAGCCAGGCATTTAGAAAGGCTTTGTTTAGGTTTTACAGGTTTTGCTTTATAATGTAAATGTAGCTCTCTGCATTCTTTGGGTTACAACTTCTAGCCAGAAGCTGTCTGCAACTTCCCTTAACTCCATCTCCAGCACATATGTGTGATGATTGTCAGGTCTTTGCTAACACTTCCCACCTCTCAGTTTGGTCCTGCAGGTCTTAGCTCTGGGCTCAGAGGTACAGGTCCTGCCTTTCTCACCTGCTCTGGCACCAGGCCTGCTGTGGAATTAATTCCCTCTCTGGCTGTAGGCAAACTGGAGAGAGGGAGGAATTAACTCCATCTCTGCCTGGCTGCAGAAAAACCATGGAGGTGTGGCTGGGGCTGGCAAACCCCAGCTGTGATTTGCAGGGTTTGCCAATGGAGGGGAGAGGGGACAGAGGGTAGAATTTGCCTCAGGGGCCATGGCAGGCCAGTGTCTTTCCATGCCCCACCCCTGCTCTGGCTAGAGAGCAGAGGGGAGGGGCCAGCTCTGCTGTGGAGCAGAGAGCCCCCCGCAACATCCCAGAGAGCATGCCAAGATTCTGGGGGTCTCTTAAACCACAAAGGGGTCTGGGACAGACATTGCATAAACCAGTTTGAGCCAAACCAGTCAAGTCTGATACTATATTCAAACAGGTTTATCTCAAACCAGTTTTGATCGTTTTCAAATTGGTTTATGTGTACTGAATATCTGTTCTGTTACAGGTTCAAACCAGTTTCCAATCGCTTAAACTGGTGTAATGTCTGTCCCTAGTCTTTGGTAATATGCTGGTACTCCAATAGCAGGATTATAGCAGCCTTTTGGTGGTATATCTCTCCAAGGTTGCCTTGTTCTTTCTGCTGTTGAGATTCTTACTTTGTTTCCTCTTATCTCTGTGGCCAATTAAACATGGTGGAAGCCCATTCATAAATCTTGCTGGAAGGAAAATATACCTCCATTCAACAAGATAGCAAAGGTTTTTTTTATGACAACCGATGTGAAGAAAAAAAAGGAGAAAGTTCCCTTGCCCAAAATAGGCCATCATCTCTCCAAAACAGAGAACTGTTTCATGTGGTAAGGAGTGTGGAATCTGTTAGGTATATATTCTCTGGAGTTAGCCTGGGATTTTACCAGATTTTGCAACTAACACCTTAACAGTAAGTGTCCAGGGTACTCATTTCATTATAAAAGCAGCACCTACTGTTCTCTGTGCCTAAATAGATCTTCTGACCTGTGTGGGGATGGTGGGATTATGATATTCTCTCTTCATACTCTGTTTGGAGGTGCTGGTATCAGGTCATCTTTGCACTCAGGATAATTCAAGGACGAGGTTATGCCTTGGTTTTGCATAAAGTACAAAGGCAAAACACTCTCCTGTCTCCACACAAACTCCTCATTCAAGTTACTGGTACTTTCAATCTGAAGGTGAGGCTAGCACATTGGTTCTACTTTTACTTTAACGCAGGTTAAACCATTTGCATTTTGCTAGTCCCCAGAGCTTTCCTAATATTCTCTCTACATGTTAAAAAGTACAAGCTAGGAGTTTTCCTTGTCAAGGAAGTTCTACACTGGGCATCAATCCCCCGTTTTAGGTCCTTTGCATTAGTTCCTCTGCCCCAAACTAGACCCAGTCCCCCAGGTGAGGTGTCACCATGGCCCTTAAAATATTTTACTTCTCTGTAATTTTTTTAACTGCTTCACCCACCAGCTTCCACCCAAGATATGCCAACCCCTGAAATAAAATGATATAACTGTTCTGAACAGTGGAAAAGAAGTGAACCCTACGTTAGAACTGTATATAAACATACTAATGGGAGCCATAACTGGATGGATCAATAAATAATTACAGTAAGGTACAGTAGATGCCATGGAAATAATATTTTCCATATATAATGAGCTCATATGAGAATAAGATCTTGCTACAATTGCAGTCAGCAACAAAACTCCTATTGACTCCTGTGGAAACAAGATTGTAGAATCAGGGTCATATTAAATTGAGGCTAGAAGAGACCTCACTCAGGTAGTCTCATATAGTCCTCATATAGTCCAACCTATTGCCAAAGGCAGGATCATTCATGTCTGAACTGTTCCAGACGTGTTTCTTACCTGCACTTCTAAAAATCCAGTGATGGAAATTCTACCTCTCTGGCTTCTATATTAAAGTGCTTAATTACTCTCAAAATGAGAAATCTTTCTAATATCCAACCTAAATTTCCCTTGTTGCAATCAAAGCCCATTTCTTCTCATCTGCTTTCCTGTGGATACATGAAACTGTTGATCACTGTCTTCTTCATAAACTTTTTGTTTTTTGAGACTGTTTCCAGTTTCTCTCAGTTTCTCTTCTCTTCTCCAAGCTACATAATTCTAGTTCCCTCAGCCTTCCCTTGTACTTCAGATTTTCTAGACTTATTATTGTTGCTCTTGACTTTTTGCAGTTTGTCCACATCTTTCCTAAGCACTCTGCCCCAAACTAGATCTAGTCCCCCAGGTGAGGTGTCACCATGGTCCCTAAAATATTTGACTTCTCTGTAATTTTTTGAATTGCCTCACCCATCAGCTTCCACCCAAGATATGCCAATCCCTGAAATAAAATGATAAAACCGTTCTATGGGCAGTCCTCACTGTAGCTTTGGAGATCATTCTTCAAGCATACTTGACAGTAGTGGTGGCAGGTATTCACCACTCAGTCTGGCTTCACCCCCTTTTTTGTGGGATTGCTATGGAGGTCTTATGTTTCTTGATGACAGTTTTAAGAATGTTTTTAGAGCCTACCCTAATAAGGGCTTGGACTGGCTGAGAGGCTGACACTATTTTTGTCATATTTTCTGGAACAAAGTAAAAATAAGATAATAGAATTAGAGTTTGAATGCTTGGATGAACATATATTTTTCATTTTTGAAGTTCATTCACCAATAAAGGAATTAATTTCCAATGTATCAACTAGCAAAATATGGCAGAACACTGACAAATTTTTGTTCTATCATTTATTTTCTATGAAGCTTACAAAAATGTACTTCATAAAACAACAGAGCCTTTGAAAACAACCATAAATAATACAACTTACAGTAACAAAAAAAAAATCTAGTGCTGGTATGCGGCAGACTGTCTGGACAGGTTTTACTGTGAAGAAAATGCTTCAAAGCTTTTGCATTATAACAGTTTTTGCTCGAGGGAGTAACTTTTAAAAATATTTAGAGCATGTTGGCACAATACATTTGCTGACCATAGTAGTGATGCCCTCCAGCACATTGTACTTTTCTGGGGAGGCCCCTTCCTAACTGAATTAGCCCATACAAATCACTATGTAGGTGCCTCACTGCTTCCAGTTTAGGAGATGTACCTGAGGGAATTGGTATTGGGAATGACAAATCTGTCTTGTAGACTCAGGTTTCAGCACATAATTTTGCATTTAGGCAGCCAGTGGCATGTTAAAAAAATGCTTAGGCGACTTGCCAGAGCTGAAGGTTCAAAAACTGTGTAATCACTTTCCTTTCAAGCATACAGAAACATTTTCTTTTGCCTTCTAAGTACCTCTGGCAATTCTGAGGCCAGGGGATGGATCCAGAGGGGATGCAATGGGGTGGCTGCACCCTCCTTTTGATTCCTCCTCCACTCCAAGTTTCACACCAACTTTGTTGCCATTGCTGTGCGGGTGTCAGCACCTTGGCTGATATCTTGGTGCTCTCAAGATTCAGAACAGCCTGGGCATAGGTTCACCGTGGTGTGGTACAGAATGGTGATTAAGAGAAAAACTTGGATTGTGTCACGTGATAATGCACCAAATCATCTGCAACCCCTTCTTTAAAATCCTTTATCCACTGTTGTTTGAAGCTAAGCTATTTTCTTAAGCCAAAATTATAGGGGAGTTAAAATAGACCTTGTAATGAAAACTCATTGCAATCTTAACAAGGCAGAAGACTGGCTAAAATAAACAATGCCTAAGAGTATTTCTTCTGAATGGAAAAAACCCTACAAATGCCAGTCTGCCTTATTCCTGCAGCACATCATAAATCTATTACATTTCTATCATAGAAGTTTTATACTTTAAGTCATTTCAATTACTTCTCAGTTATGCCAAATACAGCATACAGCAAAATTATACACAGTAACAAAAATCTGTACTTACAAGGCTTTTCTTTGAAACATACAGTTAGTTGAAATTGAACTGGGATTATCAAGAAAATGTTACCAGAAAAGTTGAATCTGTATCGGCTGTCATTGTCTTTAATTGCACGGTATTTTCCATTTCTTGCAGAGAGTCAAGCAATAGTCTGTATAGCTTCATGCCTTTTACTGTGGACCTCACAGGCTTCATGGAACTAGATATTAATCTGGATTCTACAGATAAGCAGGTGTTTAATTTGCAAACACTAAACAGATGATTTATATGTTCATAAACACAGACCTCTTGTAAGAGTTGCACAAAGATGAGGGTTTGGGTAATATACATTGCATAATTTATGCCCTTCCAGAGAAGAAAAATATAAACAAGATCATTAGCATTGCCAAATACAGACAACTGGAAATGGCTTTCTTTATAATATAAGAATGTCAAAATCCCATCTGTCTGCAGGGGACTTCCAGACCTGCAGGGTGAATTCCACCCAGTAACACTGAGTTCCTATAAGAACTCCCTCCCTTTGTGCAGTATATGTGGAAGTATAAGGCTTCCAAACTGTAGAAGAAAAATACTGTCAAATATAGTTTCCAGAGACAAAGTATCTGGCACCTTTACCTTGAGATCTACTACTTTGCCTTGTACGGTGGGTTGTCTTGTTACCAGTCTTCCCTGAAATAGAAGCTCTTGCCTAAGGACTGTAACAATATTACAACCAATCAACACCATACCTAGACTCCTGGCAGCCCCAGGTGAACTTTTAGTATTGGGCCCCCCTTCACCAGAGATGATGATGATAATAATAAAAATTACCATTTTCGGGCCCCCTTTCTGTCCAGGCCCTGGGCAGCCATCCGGTTCATTCATGCCTGTGTCCAGCCCTGCAATCTACTATTCTTTCCAACTTGCTGCTGCTCAGAGTAGTAACTGGGCACTTAAGTGCCCTAGCTGGCAGATGCACATGGGGCAGCATCAGTGGCTGAACTGTTGCTGGCATAGCAGCAGCAATCCCAGCAGGGCAGATTGGTGTTCTTTTTGAGACCTCCTGCTACACCCCGAGGGGCAATGCCCAGGGCTGGTGCCCCAGTTATTCCCCCTTCTTTAAGCTACTGCTGCAAACAGAAGCAGTGATGATAAAAGCATCATTTCAAACAACTAAACATTCATCCAAGAAACCCTCTCTAAAGCAAGTTAGCAGGTCTTATAGGCCCACATTTACAGAGAGGCAAAGTCAAATGCAATATTTGGGACTTGTTCAAGGCTACAGAGGGAAGAATGAGATCTCAGGAATGTTTAATTCCAAATCTTGAGTCTAAGCCACTGGGACACATTGTTTAAGGTCCAGAACCAAAGCTTTCTGAAATCAGTGGAAAGGCTGTCATTTACTAAAATGGGCTTTGACTCAGGCCACAATCTAGTTAAAAAATGAGCCTTAAAGACACACTGAAGATGTAAGAGGGTGCAAGTCTCAAGTTATCCAAGATTCATAACATACTGAAAATGGGAGCAGAATATGTCCTAGGGACCTTGCAGATGTCTTTAAAAGGGGCAGAAGTAGTGTTTGTGTTCATACAAAAAGTGGTATGCCAAACTGTCTGTGAAAGACTTGCAAAGCAGAAAACATTACGATTTATACTTGGCAGTTTTACTAGTACGTTATCTGATGTTCTCAAAGTACTATACAAATGCAAAAACTGATAACCTAGTGAAGCAAGGAGTCTTTGGGTATGGACATTTAAAATATTTACTCCTGTGTAAAGCATAGTGGGGAATCATCACAATAGATGATCTATGATAAGTTCCCATGTGTACCCTCTTACCCTACAGTAGATGAAAGGTAATTTGGGTTAGCCTTTAGTAAAAGATGGCTAAGTTGCTGTAGTTTAGCTTCCATTTATCATATGACATTAGCATGGAGCAGCTAATGTGCTATAAAGTCCTCTTTAACTTTCTGATAAATAGTTGGTATGTCCATACACCCAGCTGCACAGAGCCATGAAAACAACACAGGTCTTTTCACTGAGTCCTTGGTCTTACCTTACTACACTAAACTGTACTCCCTTCCTTATACCATAACATGGCAAAAAACAACAACCCCTAAGTAGATAAAATAAGAAATAAAAATTTGGTACAGAAATCAAATAGTTTTTGATAGATGAGACAAATCCTTTTTAATCTGAAGAAAGGTACATAAAACCCTAAGTCACAGTGTATTACTGTTTACTTTTTAAAAACGTTTAAATAAAAACAAATATATCTATAAACACATCATAAGGATCAGAGTTCCTTATGCAGGATACATCTATATGAGACTGCATAAGGTTTACTGCGCAGTTGCCTAGTTAGCTCCTCAGCAAACATCTTGGCATCTACACATGAGGCTCTATTAGGCTGCAGGAAACTAATAAACTCTGCAGTAGGTAAATACAAGTACTATCCTGCTGCAGAGTTTTTTTACATGTATATGTAGATGCTGACAGGGCTGGCTGCAGCACAAGAGTGCTTTAGTATGGAGGCTTCCTGCTGGCTAGACCCACAGTGAAACATCCTTGTGACCCAGACAGCCCTTCCACAGTATGTTGAGCTGGGCTGGAGCCCCAGGCTTGCAGGCTGACCCCCTGGACTCTCAGCTAGCCTGGGTTGCTCTGACCCAGCTTACCATTCAAATGATGCACCCAAGATCAGTGCTTTGCATTAATATGCATATGTAGATGTGCCCATGCATGCCTACATGTATACATGTGTATGTATATGAACCATTTCCAGTGCTACATATATATGTATATATGCAGGCATGCATGTATGCAACTCCGCTACACAATAACATGCAAAATTACTTGTATCACGTTACAGGATTAGAAAACACTGAAATCATAAAGATTCAGTAATATCAAAATGAAAAGAAACTTTATAAGAAATAATGTTACTCTAACTTAATCATATGTTAATGAGTAATATATAGACGTTTCCATGTAAATATAGTAAATGTGCAAGTAAGTACAATTTCAACCAAAACAGGTCAAAAGCTGAAGGAGGGACTGGAATAAAGATACCAACCTATTACTGCAACAATTCCTGTGAGCACCGGAGATTGTTGAAAAAACACCGTATGTTATGACACCATTTTAGAAAAACCTATTCAGGATGTTATTATTGGTATTACTAGAGGTTTGTGCAGCTGGATAATCCACCAGCTTTTTCAAAAGCTTTTTAAAACAAAGGGGACTTTGAGAATGGTCAATGTTTGTTGGAACTTTCAAAAAGAAAGAGAGAAACCAATTTTTTTGAAATGTTTAATTACCTAAAGTAAGGCTTTAATTTCATTATTTAGGTGTCTAAATGTAAATGATCTGATATTCAGAAGCTCTTAGAGCTTAAAATTCACACTAAAATAAACAGGAATGTCAGAAGCTAAGCACCTTTGAAAATAGGGCAATTTTTATTTGATTGTCTACATCTGAATTAAGGAATTTAAATTTAGATACCCATATTTCAAAATGTTACTTCTAGGATTTTTAGTTCAGGGAAAATATTTTAAATCAGAAGGGGAAAAGCAAATTTTATGCAGAGTTAGCCCTGCAAAGCCTAAATCTGCTCCCAAAATCACTGAATTATTATTGATACTATTTTTTAACTATTTGATAAAAAAGGTGGTTATTCAAAGATGGAGGATGCCCAAGCCATTATCCTCAGGTGTGAGTCAGAAGTGTAAATGTGGAGGTGTTTTCTTTGTTCAGAATCATCAATATGAGAAATCAGAAATGGAACCCTAAACCCACCAAAAATATAACCAAAACACTGCAAAAAGATGTTTTTCATTCTTTCCTAATTTCAGCAAATGAAAACACAAAGATCATGCGATATGATGATTGTGAGTAATCCTAAATCTGTTTGATGTATTCACTAGAGAATAGCACAATCCAGGTGAGTTTACTGAATCCAGGACTGTAACTTTTTCAACGTGTTCTCCTGACATCATTAACCACAAAAAACAAGCCTGACATTCTGTTACAGTCTGGGTATTTTATTAGAGCCACAGTCATGTGCAAAATCAAGCTAATTGTTTCTGGGGCACATTTATTTTGAAATACCCTAGAAAAGTATATATTTAGTCAAAAAGGGATGGGAGTGAATCACTTGTTATGTGAAGCAGTGTAAAATTTACTCTTGTAACCAATTGCATTAAACTGTAGCCAGGCATTAAAAGTTCTGTGAAAGTAATGAAAGCAAGTTGGTAATAAAAACTTAAGTTACAGTAGAGCAATGAAAATAAAGTAAAAATGTATATTTCTGAATAAATTAACAATTTATTTTGCTTCATTTTACCCTTTGTTCAAAAGACATATAGATAGCTTGTAGTAGTTTGAGAGAGGAAAATGGGACAGAGAAGCTAAGGTGTGTGTGTGTGGGGGGGTGAGGGGTAGGGGTATATTTTAAAGGACATTTAAAAGGAAAAAAATTTCTACCTGATCTTAGTATGTGCAAGTGGCTCTGCTTAACTTAGCCAGTGCATTCCTGGAAACTGTGAGGAAGTGATAATTAGGACATGCTGGACTAAGGGCCACTTACAAATCCCAAGCTGTTGTTATTATGGGCACCTAGACTTGTGCCCCATGCCTGCTCCAATGCATTCTAATTAAAACTTGTTGGAGTACACTCAGTTGCTAATTAGCACACTCCAGCAGCCTTGGCATCATATGTATTCATCATCCCTGTACTTCAAAATGGTGGCAGGGGTGCTTTAACTAAATCAGCTTGAGTTGAATGAGTTTAAGTGCCCCTGCTGAATGCACAAGATGTGATGGGTATTTTAATTAGAGCAGCTCCTAAGAGCCACTCGAATTAAAGTGCCCCCCCTGCCCGCTCCTGGCCCCGCCCCACCTTGGAGCAAAGAACATGCTTTGTTCTGTGGTTGTGCAGTACCTAGCACAATAGGAGCCTAGTCTATGATGGAGCCTAAGGATTATTAGGAGGGGAGAGGGGTTGGGATCTAGGAGTCTGGGAGCAGCATGGGCTTCAGGGAGACCGAGAGCAGATAGGAAAGGGGAACCCTCACCTCTTGATGTCACCACTGCTCTCAGGCTGATTGGGGTGTCAGGGCAGTGATCCATGGGTGGAGGGACCAATCTGGGGGCTGGCGAAGGGCATTCCAGGGGTGGAGAGAGCAGACTGGAGGGTGGAGAGGGGATCCAGGGGCTAGTGGGGGAAAGCATGGTGATTTGGGGGGCAGGGGCTCAGGGGGGTGGGAAATCCCTGGACATTGGGGATCATGGTTACCGGGTTCCCTAGGTCTCTGGGGTTTTACCCTGGGCATGATACACACCTGCAACTGGACAACCTGCTAGCTCCCAGCCACAAGGGAGATCCTGCTACATGTCCAAGTTAAACCTGGATAGCAACCAGCTATAAAGTTAGTACACATTTGCAAGGTCTAACTTTATAGCTGGTTGGAGCTTCTTTTGTGTGATAGCTGCTTTGCACATGTAGCTGGTCTCCAGGTAATTTTTCAATTACCCAGTTAATTGTGCAATACCTGTAACATGTAGAGGAGGCCTAAGTATTCTGCTATGTTGGGGAATTCCTTATGCATCTGGCTAAATCCTGATAAAGACTAGTACAAATTCAGTAGTGTTTAACCCTAGCATGATACATTTCTACAGTCACCTCAGAACAATTCTGTGGTGTTGGCTAAAATTATTTTGGTCTGTCTTATTCAGAAAGCTACCCTAAATCTTTATTGCTCTCATAGGGGAAATTATTAGCTAACAATACACAATCATCTGTTACCCTAATGGGAGAGGGACAAAAGGAATGGGAGAAGAGCAGAGATGACAGTAAACATGGGCAATGCCAAACATTTCAGCTTCTCTGAACATGGATTTTTATCCTGCCTGTAAAAATCCTCATTGCACATCTGTAGCAGGAGGCTTGGTGCTTCTGTTATTTTAATTGAAGGCAGGCTGCCTGAGAAGCAGAGGGAAAGACAGGCCAGAGAGCCTTGAGAGAGAGTAGGGGGCAAGAGAGCCTGGGCAGTAGATTGGGCCAAGGTGCCTGTAGGTCTCATTGGCCTAGGAATGGGGCCAGGGCCCAGGAAGGGCTAAAGGCCAGGAGGGATACATCTATAAACTGGTGAGGCTGGAAGGCCCCATGGGTCTCAACTACCCTAGGAGTAGTGCCAGGGTCTTAGGAGAAGGGCTAAAGGCCAGGAGGCCACAGTTGGAGGCTGAGTGCCCATAGCCCAGCAACGGACTGGTGTAGTGGATAAAAAGAGCCAGGAGTCCATACCTTGTAGGGGTGGTTATGACTGATTAGCATGTGTGACATCAGAGAGGCATGGGTTTGGGTATTGGTGAGGACAGAGTCCACATTAATTAGCCCTCAAAGCAATGGGTTGGGTCATCCGTACTCATGAGGAAGAGATCTGACTTAGGAAGCCCTGAGGCAGCCTCCCTTTTCTGAAAGTATCATTTCATCAAGGCATGGTAGGAAAGGTGAAGGCGAGATTGCCCACAGAAGGCAAAGAAATAAAAGGGTTGAGGGGATCTCAAGGGGAATCATGGACATCCTGGAACAGGACCCTGGTACAATATCTCTGAACCGATCTACAGACTACATTCCTTTTGAGCTAGCGTGAGCAGAACTATGGACCCTATTCCATGTGAGCACAAATAGTAAATATCTATAGATATTATACTTAATATTTTCAGTCTTGTTTAGCTGGAGTGGTTCCTTGTCCACTGTTAGCTGAATAAGTTGTATATACAACACCCTTCTTCTGAGTTGGCAGTTGTTTATAATCCAGATGCACAGGCGTACACTTAGGCCTTCTAATCTTCATGACCAGATGCAAGTGAGCTCATTTAGTGCTTGGGGTGGGGCTAGGCATATGCAAACTACTGTAGATGGTGTGTGGTGGGGAGAGGTTGCTAAATTATATTACCGTTTATGACTACACAAGGCAGAAGAGACTAAGACTCAGAGTATGCCTGAACTTATAATTGTACAGCAGCATTAACCCTTCCTGGAAAATGAATGCTGACGGTTTCCACCCACTGCCAAGAAGGACAGCAGTCTCATGAAATAATTTTTGTGTGAACAGGTCTAACAAATCAACTATATTCTTAATCTTATCTGGATGCTAAATGCCTGTACTCCCTGCTCCTATGAAATGCTGAAAGTAATATAAAAAAAATTACTAATTAAAAAGTGCCTGATTCATTACTGCTTTATCCCAGCTTTAATGCCGTTGAACTGAGGGGAAAAAATGGAGGAGTTAACCAGAGTGTGGCCTTTTTCAAAGTAGAGAGGGGTAGGTTTTTGGTAGGCGTGCCTCAAATTAGTCCTACATCCTTTCCCAGTGCCACTCCAGTCCCCTTCCTTTGCCTGATCTGCTACTCTGTTTTCTGCCTCCTGCTCTGTCTCTTTCCCAATTGGGTGTGTGCCACAGACAGAATCTGTCTGTACCACTTCTGACACATGTGCCCCTGGTTGGTCACCCCCTTTTTTAAGCAACCAATGTGATTTACAATGATAGCAAAACAGTCAACATTTCTACCACCTAACCATATTTCCATGTCAGCTCACTTAAATTCTCACACAACACTTTCACATCTAGGAAATATTTTCTTCTTTATCATTCAGTACACTTCCACTGTTATGCCAAGTCATGATTAATCAATCAAAACAACTCTGTACTTCACCTGCTTTCTGGTAGTATCTTTCTTTCTAAGAACTTGAAAAATAGCATATTTACCACCAAACTTATTCTGGCAGTACTACTCCTGAAACAGGAGATCTGCAAGCTTTCAAGATGATGACTTATTTAACTAGCCATAGTTTAGACACATGAACCTTGCTCATTTTTGCTGTGTCAAACTGAGTCTTACAATTTTTATCCTTGTAGATAGTGCTATACCGAACCTATGATCCCTGCTACACATTATGGCAGGTGTGTCCCAAACTGGTCCTGCAACCAGTTAATCAGGTCTTAGGTTGTAACCTGGCCACACATTAAAATAATTAATGGTGTCCTAAAACAAGGAATAAACCACAAAGTTATTCCACAGTTTTTGTGGAATAATTTTGTGGCTGGTTCCTATGATGCAATTAATAATATGATCAGGTGTGCTTCCCTGGCTTGGAGCCCTGTCAGCTGATGGGGCTTTCAGGCATGGGGTGTGCAACATTGGCTCTTGGGCTGGGAGTCCCATGATCTGATCTGAGATCCAGTCCCTGGGTCTCACCTTGTACACCCACAGCCTATGGTTGATGAGGCTTCCAGCAGTGGAGGAGCACCATGAGTCCTTACAACTGGGAGCTGAGATGAGCTGATGGAACTCCTAGCTGCAGGAGCACATGAGTTGCCCCATGGCTGGGAGCCCCATTAACTGAGGGGGATCCCAACTGTAGGAGCTTTTTACTTGCTGGTAAATGGGAAGCCCAGGATTGTGATCATGATCCTGAGCTCCCCATGCACTAGCAATAAGGTGTGATGGGTTCTGATGCTTAATCACACAAACATCTCACCTTTACTTGCATGTCTGACTCTTTTCCAAAACTCTGGTGATCTTTGCCTCATTTATATGATTTATCTTTATATGCACACTCATGCCAGCTGCTTATTTAAGGCTGACATTTACCAAAGTGCCTCTTGATTTGGGTGCCAGCTAGCGTTACCATAAAAAAATTCTGTTTGTCAGACAGTACTGAAGATGTGTACCTCCTAAAAAAACCCAACCAAGCATGTTCAGGAATCTTAAAAAAACAGGTACTCAAAACCTCTAATCACATCTTCACTACAGTATTAAGTTTCAGATTTGAAAATATTGGCCTCAATAACTATTATTCACCATCATTCAGTCACCATGACCAAAAATCTAACCCCTGCTTTTATAGTTGTGAGATTAAGTTGTCTTACTGTTTTGTCTTTCTGGTTTCTGCAAAGACAAAATAGTCTAAACTCAGTAACATACTGGAAAGTTAAAGAGCTGCTACTATGGTTTGAATGAAGCTGAATGTTTTAAACTGGGAAGGGAAGCAGTGACACCTCTGTTCTAGTTAGAAAATGATAGAATTTAAGTGTTATACACAACTTCAGTTGAGATTGTGATCTAAAGGCTATTAGAAATATATATGAGGAAGATACAATTTCTGGATATGTATATAATAAAGTATTTTGAACACATTGCCACCATGCATTGGATTGTGCTTAGTTCTTAGATATACACAGTGGACTACCTCAAGTCTTCAGTCTTTGCGCACTGTAAGCAGAAGGGCTACTCCACTGTTGTTTCAGGTATCATTGCCTCCCCCGGGGGAGGGTAAGGATAAGACTGTATCTCTGTGCCAGTCAGAAGATCTGACTTGGGAGGGAAGGAAGAAACAAAGAAGTACATGGGACATTCTTTGAATAGGTACAAAAGAGCCTTGCTATGACCCACATTTTTGCACTACCCATGCAGCTCACAGAACCATTTCCTGCCATTGGTGTAATGGATCAAATCTTCAGAGATCTAAAAGGGCATAACTCCTATTGAAACAGGAGTTAGGTGTCTTTGAATTTCAGGGCCAGCATCTTTAAGCACTTCAACTGGGCTCAACGATTTCTCATTATTTCACCTTTAGTCAATGACTGAAATACCACTATCTAATGTATAAGACCTTCTCAGAAGAGGATAAATTTTACCTCTCTACACAATCATGGATGTACTAGTCGTTCAATCAGTAGTTTTAAAGTGTTATGTTTGTAAAATGACACAAGAGGTTCTGTATCAAAAATGGAGTCTGATGAGAATCAGGGCTTTTAGTTTTTAGGATTTTTAAAAAAAATTCCAGACAATTAATCATAGTATCATAGTATCTAGGGTCAGAAGGGGCCTAGAGTAGGCCATCTAGTCTGACCCCCCGCCAATGGCAGGAACGAGTGCCAGGGTCACAGGAC
>JAGPOW010003642.1:94540859-94587082 GCA_030014935.1 Caiman crocodilus | reverse complement strand
ATGCCAAGATCCCGTTCCTCCACCGTGCTAGTAAGAGGGGAGCTTCCCAGCCAGTATGTGTGCTGGGGGTTGCCTCTCCCCAGATGCATCACCCTACACATGTCCACGTTAAATCGCATCCTGTTCCTGTCCGCCCACTCCTGCAGTCGGCTCAGATCTCGCTGCAGCTTCTCCCTCTCCTCTGGTGTCCCCACCTCAGCAAGGTGGAAACAAGGAAAACAAGGAATTAAAAATTCCTTGGTGCTGCTTCTTCTCCATAAAATTAATGTTTTCATTTACTGATATTTGATTACAGCTTGGGAGGGGATGGGATCATAATTTCATAGACATTAGGGCTGGAAGGGACCTCAGAAGATCATCAAGTCTAGCCCCCTGTCCAAAGGGCAGGAAGTCAGCAGGGGTCATAGGATCCCAGCAAGATAGACATCCAAATATCTCCTAAAGCCATTCAAGGTAGGTGTTTGAACCACCTTCAGTGGCAATCTGTTCCAAACTTTGTGGGCTCGGACAGTAAATAAGTTCTTCCTTATGTCTAGCCTGAAATGGTCATGGAGGAGTTTGTGACCATTCAATCTTGCCATCTCTTGGAGTGCTCTGGTGAAAAGATGTTTCCCCAGATCCTGATGAGCACCCCTGAAAAACTTATAGGTGGCCACCAGATCACCCCTGAGCCTGCGCTTTTCCAGGCTGAAAAGTCCCATGGCTCTCACCCTCTCATCATAAGATCTGTTTTCCTGACCTCTGATCATGTGCATGGCTCTCCTCTGGACTCTCTCAAGATTATGTCTTCATGCATTTTTTTGAATTGTGGAGTCCAAAACTGGACTCAATACTCCAGTTGCGGCCTCACCAAAGCTGAGTACAGTGGGAGAATGACATCCTGGGATTTGTTTGAGAAGCACCTATGGATTTACTAGCTGCAGCATCACATTGAAGCCTCATGTTCGTCTTGTGGTCAATCATGACCCCCAAGTCCCTTTTGTCTGAAGTGCTAGCCAGTGTAGCACTGCCAAGCCTATAAGCATGCAGTGGGTTTTTCTTCCCAAGGTGGAGAACCTTCCATTTTTCAGTGTTAAATGACATCAGGTTCTCATCTGCCTATTTCCTGAGCCTGTTGAGGTCAACCTGGATTGCTCTCTTGTCCTCAGATGTGAATGTTTTACCCCAAAGTTTGGTGTTGTTGGAGAACTTGGCCAGTCTGCTTCTGATGCCAATACCCACATCATTAATGAAGATGCTGAACAATATGGGTCCAAAGACAGAGCCTTGAAGGACCCCACTGCTCACAGGGCACCACAATGATTGACTTCCATCAACTACCACCCTCTGGGTCTGACCACATAACCAATTCCCAAGCCAGCAGATTGTGGAGAAGCCGAGGCTGCAGTTGACCAGTTTTGCCAAGAGGTGATCATGGGATACCAGACTGAAAGCTTTTCTGAAGTCAAGATATACAACATCAATCTATTCTCCCTTGTCCAGGTGATAGGTCACCTGGTCATAAAAGGAAATGAGATTGGTCAGCAAGACTTACCTGCAACAAACCTGTGCTGGCTATCCCTCAGGATTTTGCCATCAGCCAGTCTGCTGAGAATAGTCTCTTTGATAATAATTTCTAGGATCTTGCCCAGGATAGAGGTCAAGCTGATGGGCCTGCAGTTTGCTGGATCCCCTTTCCTCCCCTTCTTGAAGATAGGCACCACATTGACCTTCTTCCAGTCTTTGGGCACTTCACCGGAGCATCAAGGAGTTCTCAAAGATCTGTGCCAGGGGCTGGGCTATGATGCTCACCAGCTCCTTGAATACCCTGGGGTATAAGCTGTCAGAGCTGGCTGACTTGAAGGTGTCCAGCCTTTCAAGGTGTTCCTTCACAGGTCAGCATTGATGAAGGGTAAGGAATCACCCTCACCCAGGCCTTCCTCTCCTGTAATGGGCAGGGGCATCCCTTGGGACTGGTGAAAGACCGACACGAAGTACCCATTTAGCAAATTGGCTTTTTCATGAGTGTCAGTTATCATCTGTCCCATCTGGTTTAGCAAGGGTCCAATGTTGCCCTTGCTATTCCTCCAGCTCCCCACATCTAAAAAAGGACTTTTTATTGTCCTTAGTCCTTGGAGCCAGTTGGAGTTCAGTTGCAGCCTTGGCTTTCCTGGTTCAGTTTCTACAGGGCTGGACCAGTGTGGAATATTCCTCCTTGGAGGTGGATCCTATCCTCCATCCATTATAGGCCTTTCTTTTTAGATGCAGGAGGTCTGCTAGTTCCCTGGAGAGCCAAGGGGGCTGCTGTGCCCTTTTGCTGCCTTTACTCCAAGATGGGATAGACTTTGGTTATGCATCAAGGATTGCGCCCTTGAGGAGCAACCATTCATCCTGAACACCCCTCCCCTTTGTGCTCCCTCACTCACAAGCCTCCTGAGCTTGTCAAAGTCAGCTTTCCTGAAGTCAAGGACTTCTATATTGCTGACTGACTTACCAGCTGTACGGTGGATGGTGAAGGTGATCAGGTCATGGTCACTGTCACCCGGCTTCCCTTTTATCATTAGATCACTGATAAGGTCATCTCCCATTGCCAGTACCAGGTTGAACAGTGCTTTACCTTTCATTGGCCCATAGACTTCTTGGGCCACATAGAGGTCATCCATGCACATGAGAATTCTTTGCGACAGTTCGGATTTGGCCAAGTGCTCTTCCCCAATTATCCCAAATCTGGGGAAGACCAGCTAGCAGATTGCCTGGGGGCCAGAGAAGCTGAACTTCTGGCATCCTAGGCCCTGTGGAACTACAGATTCTATGATTCCTGATCCTGGGGTATGCCTGCCAAAAATCCAAGCAAGGTTGATTGGGTATTTGCTTGCATTTTTCCAAAGGTTGTTGTAGCTGAGATGTTTGAAACAAAACTGCTCAGGCCTGACCAATCAACATGTTTTTAATGAAATTTTGTTTTGCCAAAAATCCCATCTAACCAGCTCTATTCATGGATGCAGTCTTTACTGGAAATGCACAAGTGATTTCCAGCATGTGACACTGGTTTATATTACCCTGAGTCATCAACACTAGAGTGGGGAATGTGAGGGACACTCTTAGCTACCCAAATAGAAGAAAACTACAATCATTGCCAAACTGAGTTGATGAGAATTAACATTATTAGCCATTAGTTAATCACTATTCAGCATTGTCAAGGGAAAGTGTGAGACAGCTAGATATCTTGGCATTGTAATTCGGTAGTTAGTTTCACCTGGCATTTTCAATTCCACAGGCTTTATACATACAGCAGTTTGGTAATTCACATGACCCTCTTTGACTAGTTAAGTTTTGCATTTCCCACTGTGCAAACGGTCATAGGTAAATTCTAACAAGCACCAATACAGATGTGGAAAGCATTCTTGGATGGACTTGTACATATAGAGAAACAAAATTAGCATTTCTGAGCAGTTTCTATACTCTGCCATCAAAACTGCTTACTGTTTTTGCTCACAGACATGCCCATCTGGGAGTGCTTTGCACCTCACCAGTCAAAAACAGGATGGCACCACCTAGCTGGAATAACATCCTTTATAAACAGAATAGATAAATAGCACACAGCTTGATGAGATGGGTAAAGGCTCTTGGCTTGCAAGGAAGGCTGCACAAAGGAGGAATGCAAATCTTTATGATCAAACTGATATATGCATTTCCAGAGGGATTATCAATGGTCTTATACCATAATAAACAACTCATTTAAGATAAGTAAGGTCTGACTGTTAAACTACAGATATGTTTTAGTGGACTATTTCCTTGGAGGAAAAGATATCACTAATATTAAAATAATGAGATCCAGATCCTGTTAATGTCCTGAGCTAGCAGCAGAATCCACCCATTGACTACTCAAGAAATAGAACTTTAATCCAAAAAGACGAGAGACCACAGTTCCGTATTCATTCAGCTTCAGGGCATTTGAACTCACATCAGCTGCTTCCCAGGAAGAACACCAGGCTATTTGCAAGGCAGAACTAATGGCACCCTCCACTCCTTCTCTTGAAGCTGGCTCAATGAGCAACCAAAAGTGCAAGAGTCATAGGCCTGGAAGGAGAGCAAGCAAGAGGGAGTATACTCATAGATTAGTGAGCTGAGTATTCACTTGCTGGGAGATAACTGGCTGAACACTTGCATTACTTGGAAGGATTTGGGGGTTTTGATGGCTTTCATGAGTCAACAGTGTGATACCATCACAAAACCAAAGCTAATTTTGGACTGCATCAGCAGGAGTACTAAGTATAAAATATGAAAAATGATAGTCTAGCTAGGACTTAGCTAGAATACTGTGTGCAAGTCTGGGTTCCACATTTTAAGAAGAATTTGGAGAAGCTGAAGTAGATGTGAAAGATGATAAAGGAATTGGTAAGTAAGCTGAAGAAGGAAAGGGTAAGTATATTTAGTCTGGAGACAAGGACCCTAAGGGGGACTTGAGAGCAGTTTTCTAACTTTTGAAAGTTGCCATAAAGAAGAAGAATCAAAATTGTTCTCCGTTGCTGCAGAGAGCAACTAGAAATGAATAGTTTTAAATTGCAACAACGCGTATTTAGACAAGATCTCAGGGAAAAAAAATAACTTCTTTACTATTAGAACAATACGGCACTGAAATAGACTCCTGAGGGAAGTTGTGGAGTTTTCAAGAGTTAGCTTAGATAGGCACCATATACAGATAGTTTAGGGATATAATTCCTGTATTTGTGCTGGAGGGGGTTGGCCTACATGACCCTTAAGGACCATTTGATTTTATGGTCCATTTTGCATGCTCTTCCTCTTGCCAATCCCTTTTGTATTCCTTTTATCCCAGTGGTCAGCTTTAACAGGCAGCATGGGAAGTTCCCTCAGCATTTATGCGAAGCAGATCTTATCAGAAGTCTGACTAGATTATAATACTAGCACTTTTCACATCAAAAGGACAAGTCAGTTGCATAGAACATATTGGGTGAAGTTCAATGCTACACTTAGGCCATACTAAGGGCATTTAAAACATAAGCATTTCCATATTAAAGCTTGTTCATTCACGCTAAGTGCCCTCCAAGCATTTCAAAATCACACCACTGCATATAATGCTGGGATATGCTACCTAGTTCATGTTGGGGTAAATTCTGTCTTCCCATAGAGATCAAATAAACAATTTGCAGTCCTCCTGCATCCCAGAATGCACTGCACCCAACTTCCCCTTCTTCCATAGCTTCTAGCCATGCCCCTGCTCACCAGCCCTCTTCTGGCATATCAAAGCTGTGTAGGCAAGAAATGGCAGTAATTCTTACCATATGACTGCTCATAGCACTTTCTAACTTTAACACAGCTTAACTTCCTACAGACTGACTATGGTCTAAGTGTAACATGTATCTTCACTTTTAGTTAAACTAGCCACTCTAGGCAATTGACTTAAGATGTTATGTTAAGGTGACAACATTAATGTTAGTAACTGGTAATATTGGAGTGATGTTATAGCTATGACCAAGAAATATGCCAGAAGCAAGGATTTTTTTTGTGAGTGATATCTTTCACCAGACCAACTGCCTGGTTGGGATAGACTTGGACAAGCTTTCAAACAGTGCATTCTTCTTCAGGTCAGTAATGTAAGTTCTTCAGGTTAGTAAGATAAGTAACTCACATGATGTTAAAATAATCACAACAGTTAACACTGCAAATAATTTTCATTCATATTGAACTAGAAAATGATGATATAAAATCTTTGATTCTTTCCAACCATATTTGTACTGGCAAAATAATTCTACCACCAAAATATGGTAAAATGCATTGTTAGTCACACAAACCTGTGAAATTATGACCACATAAGTAAGTGAGATTTTAAATGCCACACTGCAAAAATCTTCTTAAAGGGCAGAACTTATAGGTTTGTTTGTTGGGGGGAGGGGTTGGTAGAAAATGTAACTATTTTGATTGGAAAAAGTACTAAACTGGAATTATATTGCTTTTGTTCCACAAGAGTGTTTCCACTTTGGGACTAAGTACAGATAGTCAACAAGCCTGAGGCTGAATCGATTCAATGTTTGTAGGTTAGTCTAAGCTGCATAGATTGAACCAATAAACAAGTGAACAGATAGTCATTTTTTATTCTGGAAATGCAGCCACCTGCCTGCAGTGGCCAAGGCCAGAAGCTGTGGGGGAGGAGAGGGAGGTGCTAGAGTGTACCTTCCTGCTCAGCTGGAGCAAACAACTTAGGTGTAGGCTAACCTTTCCACCCTGGAAAGGGGAGCTTGTGGGGGAGGTGCAAAGCATCCTGGGATGCTGGAGGACTGTGATTCTGAAGGGGGTCTGGGAAAGAAGTTCAATAAACTGATTTAACCTAAATCAGTTGAGTCTGATACTGTATCCATCCAGGCTTATCTTAAACTGGTTTCAGCCATTTTGAAAGGGGTTTATGTGCACTGAACTTCTGTTGTGTTACAAATCTGAACTGGTTTCTGATCATTTACACCAGTTATTGTGTAATTTCTGTCCCTAGCCTGGGACTTACAATGGCATAGTTGTAGTGGTATGTTATACCACTATAATTCCATTGGTCTGTTTTCCCATATTGCCAATCTATTAGAGAAAATGAAAATCTTAAAGTGCATTAACATTATTTAAAAGATGAATGAATTCCCTTCAAAATGATTGGATTTTTTAGGTCTGAAGGACTTATTGTTCATAGTGCATTAAGTGAGCAAGATCTTGGCCATGATAAGTAGAAATCTGAATTATTTTAATGTGCATGAAAAAATACTTTAGATAATGCTAGTGTCTGCTTTTTAGGTCCCCAGAAGTCCAACTAGTTTGTGGTTTTCTTTTAGATGCTGACTTTGCTTGAGTTGTAATGCACTACAATTAACATCAGCCCTAGTTCCTGTCTCTAGCTATATAAACGTAAGTAATTGTTGGAAAACCTTATTTAGCTAACAAGGTGGCTCCAGAATGGGTGAGGAACTAGAGATCCTGAATGGGAATAAGAGTTTATGACTTTTAAAATGCCTCCCATTGTGAAAGGAAACAGTGAGACTCCTGTACAGGCAGTAAAATTCCTGAGGCTGAATTGATTCAGTCTTTGCAGGTTAGTCTAAGCTGCAGAGTTTGAACTCAGAAGCAATTGAGCACATTCATTTTTGATTCAGTAAATGCAGCCACATGCTTGAAGTGGCTCAAGCCAGAAGCCAAGGGGTGCTAAAGCATGGCTGCCAGCCACCCTGAGGCTCTTGCCCCTCCATACTGGAGTGGAGGGGTTGTGGCCAGGCCCCCGCTTGTGCTCTGCCTGGAGTGGGGTAGGAGGAGAAGGTAGTAGCAGTGAATTCATAAAAGCTTGAACAAGAAAAGTTATCTCTCTGAAAAACTGAAAATTATAAATACAGCCTGGCAGATATGATTTCTTCCTCCTCTTGTTGCCCCTGAGGTCTCTGGGATTTTCAGTCCAGCATCACAGCAGCAGAATTCCACAGGGTTGCTTGTCACTTCCTCTTCCTGCTTCCAGATGCCTCTGGGATTTGTAGTAGACAGTTGCAGCCAGCAGCAAGTAAGCTGGCAGGGCAAGGCAGCTCTGTGCTCTGGGAAAGGTGAGTTTAACCCTCCTACCTGACCCCAGACTCCAGCTAGGGTTTGCCTGGGGCAGGAGGCAGTGATCCAGCCAATGAGCCGGCCTCACTGCTTCAGCTAGGGAGCAAGGAGTGGGGGGTAGCTCTGCTCTCTAGAGCAAAAAATACAGGCCAGTTCAGGGCTGAAAAGCATGCTGGGTGACTGTAATTGAACTTGAATCAGGAAGGGACCTGGGGCAGACGTTTCATTAACTGGTTTGACTTAAATCAGTTAAGTCTGATACTACATTCAACCAGGTTTATCTTAAACCAGTCTCAACCATTTTGAAACTGGTTTATGTGCACTGAACATCTGTTCTTTTTCAGGTTTAAACCAGTTTCTGATCACGTAAGCCAGTTTGTGTGTAACTTCTGTCCCTTGGACACTGAAGTTCTTTTTTTGTCTTGTTCAGGAGGCACATACCAGGCAACAGCAGTACAAGATGCCTCACCAATGTGCTATGGAGAACATGTAAAGGAGATAAAATGGAGGACAGCCCACATGCCTGTTTACTTCCTGTCTTCATGCTGAGTGTTAAGAAACCAAGATGTGGGTAGTATTGCTTAGTAGTTAAACACCCAAAGCACTGTTTCAGTTCCTAATGGTACTGCAGGGAGCTGGAGGTATGGAAGGGTCTGGTGTCAGAATTGGATTTAAGAGCAGTAGGTGAATTCAAAGCATGCTGGGATCAGAAGCCAGACACAGGATAAGCTGAGGGCTAACAAACATTATGAGTCAAAAGCCAGAGCTGAACCAAAAGCCAATGACCAGAATCAGGGAATGCCAAGTGTCTTAGCAGAATCGGAAGCCAGAGTTGGAACCATGAGTCAGTTGCCACACAATGCCAGCAGTGTCAGGTGTTCAAACCTACTTCACAAGATGAGCCCAGAGTTCAAATAGAAATCCATCATGTCAAAACCATTCTGTCTCTGTGGTCTTTCTGAGTTCTTTGCAATAGAAAATTTGCTCTTTTAGTTTTTCATAGTTAAAAATGAGTGAAAACAAAGAGCTGGCATTTTCCGAGGGGTGTCTGGATTTTGAAAAAGTTGAGAACCTCTGGTCTACACTAAGCACTTTCCCAAGATGCCTCTGGCATTAGTTTTAGTTTGGAAGGGAGTGGGCATTGCACTTACCTGTTTGGTTCTCCCTGCACAGGTATTGTCCTTTGTTTATAGCTGTCACAGTTCAAAATTATTCCCATCCATACTCATTTCAAAGCTTACGCCTATAACACAAATACAAGGATGCTAAGTATAAATTAATTGATGTCAAAATAGAATTTATTATACATGCAGTCTATCACATAAGGATAATATGGATTGCAGCAAAACTTTTCAATGCTTTAGGCGAAACAGAAATAAAGTTATCAATTGAAAAAGAAAACAAATGAAAAGCTCTGCAGCTTTGCAATACTTCATTTGGAATAAAGAAAACAAATGCTAACAGTGCATTATGAATGATTTTTCTAATGACCCTATTGCAGTAAAATGCAGTTAGCATTACAGAGTTAGTATGTGAACCTTTCTGACCCTGGAAAAATTAGATTAAACTGTTCTATGCAAATAAGTCATATTAGGTACAGAATGTTTTGCAGGTACAAAGACAAGTATTGTTGTTTAGGGTCAAATGTATCAAAGTTTTAATGGGTAAATATTTCGCTGTTTGGCTTTTTTGAAATGAATATAGGTAATAGCCCTCAGCCACTGAAAAATATGGGAGCCTTCTAATCATCTTCACCTAGGGAAGGGTCAAGGCCAAAAAGGAAAAAAATGTAATTATTGATACTATTTGCCTATTGTAGTTCATAGTTTTTATCTAAAGTTCCAGTGGTTTTCACAAAAATGCTGACATACACACATTGAGAAGAACCTGATTCTAGTTTCCTGTGCACCTTTTTGAAAGTTGAAAACCTTTGATTTTTTTTTTCCTGTGTGCCTGTGCATTCCTGGTTTCATCTGGAACTGGAAATCAAAGTGCTGAAATACCACAAGAAGGTTAGCATTTCTCTCTTGATCTGAAACAGGAAGCACTGGAAATCATACAGCTTGAGCCAAAGCTTATTGACATTGATGTAAAGACTTTTACTGACTTTAATGGCATTGGATCAAGGCTTTTAAAGATTTATAGCTGAAATGTTTGTGGTTTGCACAAACCAACCTCGTTACCTCAAAGTCTCGTTCTGCTCTGCCATATCAGATATATTTGTCTCTAGTTTGTTTTTAAAATATAAGGCCCTTTTTGAGCACAATGTATAGAATTCAGCTGGAAAGAAATGGGAAAGCTCATTCAAATGAAGCGGTAGCGTACTGTGCACATTATGAGTGCTCACTCTAAGTAGAGTCATAAATCCCACTGTGTTATGAACAGTGTGGTGTGAAAGAACAAAGCAAAATAGGTTGCTTTTAACACAATTCCTTTTCTGTGTTTCCCTTTTTTGAAAGTTGTAATGTTTGAATTACAGCAATTACTACAGCTTCTGGCTAGGAGAAATTAGTTTCCTTCCTGCTGTAATATGTACAATCTAAAAAAGGTCAAATCAGAAGCAGTTCCTACAACACAGAATTTAATGTTTTTTTCCTGCCCCCCCCCCCCCAATCTTTATAGAAATGAATATAACTGGACCACATGTTAGCATCCTTTGATGTTTTAAAAGGACACTTCTAAAGTTCTTTCAGGGAACACAATTACAGTGACACAGTATTTTGCATTTAGAAATACCAAACAAGTAATACTACCACTTCAACCTTCTGATTTTCAGCTTGTGACATCTTTTTTCATGAGTGTGAAGAAACATGAAACATAAAAGAGAACACCGGGATTTAAAAAAAAATCAGATCATGGTATTGAAACATTAGATCATCTACACCATTTCAGTTTCTTTAGCTAGAGATATAGATAAGCACTAGCAGGATTTCCACGTTTATTTCTTTAAGATGCAAGGTAATATTACAGTTGCTTATTTACGTCAATGACAGAGCTGTCAAACTTAATTTTTCAGTTTATACAAAGTCAGAAGACAAATTTTGTTTTAGGATCATAGAGAAGTTGGGTTTGAAGGGACTTCCTCAGGTCACTTAAATTAATCAGAAGAATTATTTTTAACATTTTAGGTCAAATTACATGTTTCATTTTTGTTGTTGTTTTGTTTTAATACTTTTAAAAAGCTTTTCTAGCATTTAAATAAAATGTAGGTTTTGAAACACATTATTGTTTCAACCACTTTCCAAATGCTTGTAATGAAAAGTTTTGATTTTTCAATGTGCTTTTTTTTTCAGTTGAAGCAGTTTAGCCAATTCAACACAAATTCATTCCATGTTCCAGGCAACCCACTCTGCTTTTTAGGTTGAAAACGTTTTATGTGGAAAATGTCATTCAGCTCTAATTATAGTATATCAAACTCCTATTCAGTGTCTGTGAGTCCCTAGAAAAAGTTAGCTAGGAGATGTAGGCTATTGTGCTCTCAATGGGTACGTACGTTTGGAACTATTTCAAAAGAGGAATGTTTCAAAGGACAGCAGCTGTTACATCCTAATTGTTACTTGTAGATAAGCCAGGAATAATACAAATGTAGCAAAGGTACTCCAACTTTAACAAAGGGTGAAGCAGTGTTAAAGTTGGAGGGTTTTGCAACATTTGTATTGTTCCCAGTTTGTGTACAAGTAACAATTAGAACATAACAGCTGCTGCCCTTTGAAATGGTTCCAAGTGTATGTGTGTCCATAACCAGGATCTTCCTTGCTGAGCTCTCTTTCAGTCTCTCTATCACAGATGAACCAGCTGAGATGGATAAGCTGGACTTATTCAAGAAACGCTTTGATGTTTATCTTGCTGTGGTCCTTTGACCCTAGCTGACTTCCTGACCCTGGGGCAGGGGGCTGGACTTGATGATCTTTGAGGTCCCTTCCAGCCCTAATGTCTACAAAATCTATATGTTGAAGAGCTTACAACCTGCAAATTCAAAAACAATCTCAAACTGGCTTAAAGTTAGTAGAGATGAGATTATTAGCCATTTATTTAGTAAGGAATGTCCTACACTGGAGATAAAAAGTAAATAGAACAAATCCCAGGTAGGAATGGCATACCAAATATCCACTCATGTCCCAGAGACATGGGGAAGGGTGCTGTTATACCTGAAAACCTTAGTTTATCCCAACCATGGAGAAGGTATGACCCATAAAAAATCCTTGTCATAGCAAATATAACAATGTAATAGAAAGGGGAACTCTATTGGAAATAGGAGGACTAGGGATGGGCTAAGGTTGTCTAATAATTAATTAACATCAAGAATTAAACTGGTTCTCCATCTCCTGAGTCCTACAAACTCCTCCAAACCCTGCCTCCTTTCCTGGCACCTTCCCAGTGGGTGCATCTACAGGTAAATTAATGTGACACAATAAACTCTGGAGCAGTTCACACTAATAAACTGCTCCTGCGTGCAAGGTTTGTATGTGTGCCTGGGACAGCAGCACTTTGAGCCAGAGCAGAGCAGCTGCAGGCTGGCAGATGGCTTACAGGGTCAGCCACAAGCTCTGGATGGCAGTGGCAAGTGGTAGAGGGGCTGGCTGGGCATGAGGGTGCAGAACCTGTGGAGCCATGTGACTAGGTGGCAGGCAGCTCCCGCACTTTAGCACCCTCATGCTCCAGTCAGCCCCTGTCACCATCCACTGGTTGACTACAAAGGACCAACTCATGGGATGATAATAAATTCTAATCTTTTGAATGGGATGTGAAGTTACCCATAAAATCATAAATTCAAACTTTGAGTTATGGATGGTACTGGTCACCTTAGCATATACATGTGCACACACATGCACACATGCGCATGCACACACACACGCTCTCACTCATTCAAACTCATGTAGTATAGTGTATAGTAGCTGCTGTAGTGATTGTGAGAGCGCTGGTGTCAGTATATCTACCTATCCAAGGCTCTGGTCAGCTTCCTTCAAGGCAGTGTCTTCTTCGGATTCAAGGTGATGTCTTCTCCAGAAGAGGGTCACCTGCTTGTCCTTCTGTCTTGATAGGTCAGATGCTGAATGAGAAGGCTCCACTGAGGGTCATGCTTCACTGCCTTTTATCCCTTTCCGGCAGACTTGTGTGATCCCCCAGCATCATCTTGGCTGCCTAGTCCAGAGGTCAGTGTCCCATGTGGGATGCACCTGGATGGCTAACATGGCCTATCCTGAGGGAAAAGATTTCAGCATCCTTCCAAGCATTGACTTAAATATGTGTTGCCATATTCTCTCTCTTCCATCCTGGGAATACAGCTCTCTTCTGATCCTAAATGGCTTCACTGGTTTTGTTGGTTGAACTGTCCTCTGACCTCTTGGCAGCCTGTACCAGGCTGTAACTTCCATTCTCTGCGTGGTGTTCTAGCTCAGTGTTAAGTCAAAGTTCCTGGAGTGCCATGAGATCCTTTAAGAGTGCTGTGCAATATGAGTCCTACTAGGTGTTGCAAACACATGGGCTAAGTACAGAGAGTCAAAAAGCCTGAGGCTGAATCAATTCAATATTTGCAGGTTAGTCTAAAATGCACAAATTAAATCAAGGTAGGCAAAAAAAGGCCTGTGGGCTGGATCCAACCCACTAGGTACTTTCATCTGGCCCATGGCACCCCACAATGAATTGTGCCCTGCCCAGTCCTTCTGCCCACAACAGTGGGAGTGAGGTGCCTGCACCTGCCCTCAACAAACCCTAGTATGTCTTGTTCCCACCCTTGCAGGTGGAAAGGCTGGTGGAAAGGCTGGTCCACTAGCACTAGGTGGGGCTTCTGCTGAAGGATTCCCTGGCATCTAGCTCCCTCGGGGCAGCAGGTTAGAAACTTGGGGGTGGAGGCAGAGCTGCAGCTGGGAAAGAGTATGGGGCTGTGGTTATGGCTGGCTGCAGCATGGAGCCCTCACTCAGGGGGTGGCAGTAGCTTGGAGCTCAGCTGGGCAGGGTGTGGGTGTGAGAGGAGAGGTGTGTGAGGACCTCTCCCACACTTCCCCCATGGTGCGCAACCCTGGCAGGCAGTGGGAGTGGGGGCAGCAACAGCAGCTGTGGGAGGTGGGTGGCACTGCTTGGTGCGGCTGCCTGGTTCCTGGCTCTGGCCAGTGCTGCAAGAAGTGCAGCCCCCACTGGGCCATTTCTTTCCCCAGTGCTCCCAGTACTCACTGGGCACAGGAGGGAAGCCCCAGGTACTGGAGCAGGCTGGGGAAGGGAAAGCAACTGGTTCCATTGCCTGGGGCTTTCCTACTGTGCCCAGTGAGTGCAGGGAGCCAGGGAAACAAACAGCCTGGTGGGGACTGCACTTCTTGCTTCAATGTGCAGCATTGGCCAGAGCCAAACACCATCGCTCCTGCCAGCTGCTGTATCATGGAGGGAGTATGTGTGTGGGGGGGTCCCCACACCCCTTCCACCCTCCCTTCCACCCCACAAACCACACACACAGTGTTGTCTGCATTCTCTGCAGGAGAGGATAGCATGTTCCAGAGACCAATATGTTACAGAACCACACAACTACTTCCCACAAATAACTACAACCCCCCAACATACCCTACACCCCTTCCACACAGTCACCCCACCTCACAAAGCCCCCTCACACCCCACCACTCAGGCAATCATCTCTATATACAGTACAGAAACACAAATCATGACAAATATATTTTTTTGAAATAAAATTAAAATATGTTATAGTGTGTGTTTGACTTTTAGTATATGTTTTTTTTTCTGGTTCTAGAGGAGTATTTGGTGGGGGGGCAAGGGAAGGGACTTCTGGTGGCAAAGGTCTAGGGTTAGAGGTGCGACTTCCAGTCCCAAGGGGGCAGGGCACCTATCAAGGGGAAGGGCTACCTATGCAGCCCTTGACAACTCACCAAACCTTGTTAAGTGATCTTCCACTCAGAATAATTGCCTGTCCCTGGATTAAATTGAAATGGAAGTGAACAGACATTTACCTTTGATTCAGAAAATGTACCCACATGCCTGTAGTGGCGCAGACCAGAAGCCAGAGGGTGCTAGAGCATGGCTCTCTGGCTGTATGTTCACTTCCTCTTCCAGATACTCCTAACATCTCTGGGATTTGCAGTCCAGACTTAAAGCAGCAGGACTCTGCAGGGTTGCTCCTCATTTCCTGTTCCTGTTTCCAGGTGCCTTTGGGATTTGTAGTCCACAGTTGAAGCCATCAGTAAGTTTGAATGGGGGAAGGGGTGTTTAACCCCCCCTTTGGCCCCGGACCCTAGCTGGGGTTTGCCAGGAGGTGTCCTGCCCCACCTTTCATAGACTGAGCTGGGTGAGCCCTGCTTTCTGGAGCAGCCAACACAGACCAGTTCAGGGCTGGAAAACATGCTGGGATGATGAGGGACTGTGATTTAACTTGAACCAGGGAGAGGGTCTGGGACAGACGTTTCATAAACTGGTTTGACCCAAATCAGTTAAGTCTGATACTACATTCAACCAGATTTATCTTAAACCAGTTTCACCCATTTTAAAACTGGTTTATGTGTATTAAGGTTCTTCTGTTCTGTTACAGGTTTAAACCAGTGTATGTGTAACGCCTGTCCCTACTGCCCCTAGCCCTTCACAATTCACAAGATAAACCTATAGATTCCAAATAGGAATCTGTCCCGGGGTGCCAGGGGTGCCAGGGTTGCAGGAGAACCCCAACCCAAAATAGAAGGCAGCCCCAACTTACCATCTGCAGGGGCCAAAAGGAGTGAGAAACTGCCCACGCAGCTCGTCAGCCAAGTTCATATTCAGCTGAGGCTGGGTGATGTCAGCTGGAGACACTACCCAGAGGAAACAAAAGGCGGTCCCGGAGGCACAGGAAAGTGGCTGGTGAGTGGAGGCTTGTCAGGGAAGCCCACACCCCGAGGGGCGCAGCCATTGAGTCGGGCAGCCTGGGATGGTGAGGGTGGAGCCTGGGGAGGCATGAACAGCGAAGCTGGCAGCAGAGCTGGCAGCAGCACCAGCAGAGGAGCCAGCAGAGACACCAGCAGCAGCACCGGCAGAGGAGCCAGCAATGGAGCTGGCAGCAGCACCGGCAGAGGAACTGACAGAGGCATCGGCAGCAGCATCAGCAGAGAAGCCGGCAACGGAGCCGGCTGTAGCACCAGCAGCGAGGCCAATGGAGGCAGAGGCAGCGAAGCTGGTTACAGAACCAGCAGAGGCACTGACTGGAAAGCCAGCAGGGAAGCCCTGGAGAGGAGGTAACAAGGGTAGGACCGATGGGAACCCCCAATGGGGATAGCCATGGGGTGCGGCAGAAGACCCCAAGCAGGGATGGTTAAGTGGCAGACGGGCCCCACAACATCCCAAGAACAATCAGCCGAGATGCCATACCCAAGTGGGGAAAGCAACTGGGGCTGGGGCACCTAGGCACAAGGAAAACATGGGGCTCATAGGTTAAGGGAACTCTTTTTTCCTTTGTGGCCTCCAGATCCACTGGTCGCAATGCTTTGGCAGTCACAGTGGTGGGAATTGCCCCCTGTCCTACAGGGTGGTTGGAATAGGGCACTAGGGATATGGGTTAGCCAGATCCAGGTCCAAGGGCCTCAAAGCCTTCACGCTCAAGCCATGACATGGTGACACTGGGACTCGTGGCTGGAGGGCCACCAGAGTCTGGGGAAGAGACTGAATGAAGCTAAGGATGCCAAAGGACCAGAAGACCTGCGACCCAAGGTGGCAAGTGGCAGGGGTGTAGGGGAGGTCGGAGCCCTGTGAGTGCCCACTGAGAGGTGTTATCCTGGAAGCTGGCTTGAAGGGGAATCCCTTCACTGAGGTTCCAGTCAAAGTTGTGGCAGGTGAGTTAAGGGGATCCCCGGATGTCAGCCGGGGTAGCATTTGGGGTCCATTCGCAAGCCCGGGACAGGCAAGATTGATAGACTGGGCTAAGGCCGCGCAAGAACGCCTGGTAGAGCAGAGGTGGGCCCAGAATCCATAGCATCAAAGACACTCTGATCAGTTGTGGACTTTCTGAATTCTTTTCAACAGATCTGTTCTATTATTTTTCTGTAGTGAAGAAATGAGTGAAAGCTAAGAGCTGACACTTTCCAAAGTGGGCCTTGAGGCTAAAAAGGTTGAGAACCGCTGGTCTACCTAGACTCCCAGAGAGATACAAGCTCAGTTTAGGGAGAGAGGGAGAGAGTTTAACAAGTGCTCCTTCTATGGCCTTCTTTTTCCAAATTGGAAAATTGGTAGCAAAGAAACTTCTTCTTTTCTTTTCTGTTTCTATCAGGCTGCCCCTTACCCAGTTCCTTGTTTGGGGCTATGCCATTATTCCAATGGACTACTCATCCAGAACAGTCTTTGCAGAAGCCTCCTTAATTAGCCCCAGCAGGGGGCTACTTCCTCTACTTTCAGTTGTCCTCTGACACTAATTGTGCTGGAAATGGGGTCAAAGACCTCTGACTGACATCACTTTTTTTTTTAATAGCACTTTAACTGGATATCTGAGAGTTGGCAAATACCAAGGAAGAGCATGCTGTGTACCTATAGCAAAGTTTAAAAACCAAACTATGGTCCACAGCAGATACTTGTTTGGTTAAATAATGGTGTATCCAAATAGATTCAGATTAATCTGAATGTACATTCAGATGTGGAGGAAATACAGCATGGTTTATATCAGTCTTCTTGAATAAAGGAGCTTATGCTGTGCTTGTGACCCAGATTTGCAGTTTGTGATATCATATATCTTAGGCTACTCCTGGATGTGCAGCTCATTGCTGTAACTAAGACTGTTGTTTTCCATCTGGGCTGTGGGAAAGGCATTACATTTTCTTTTGAACATGACCCTCACCACAATAATCCATGCCTTTGTTACTCTGAAATTAGACAGTAATACAGGCTAACGTAAGTGGTTAAACTCTCTGCTGACTCCATCTAAGACAATAAAAACCAGCATTCCAAGAACAGTGTGAGTGTCAGAAAGAGATTACACTGGCAGAAAATTTGGTCAAATGAGTAATGTACATATATCCCCCATAACTTAAATTTAAACTGAGGCTAAAACAATTGAAAAAAAAAAGACGGAGGGAGACTAATACCACATACTCCCACCATACGCTGTAAAGAATTGCAAACAATGTGAAATTTCTCTAGATAGCTTGAGGTAGCTTTTAATCTTCATCAACTAACGTCAGAGTTAAACGTAAGAATTACTGCAGGCAGATTATAATTCACTGTCTGAGCCAGCAAATCTGATGTCTTTCTTATCACAGAACTGAGGCCAAATATTAAGACCCTGTAGGTTGACCAGCCAGGGAAAGGGACTTTCCAATGTTTCTGTGCTAAAATACTTTCTAAAGTGAAAATGAGGCTACAGCTGCAGTGTCTAGTATGAATCTTTCTCTGCACAGTAATTTGCATGATTTGAGGAACTCATTTATAGTTCTCCAACTGTCTAATCAATTGACTTCCTAGAAAGTTATGTTTTGGGCTTATATACACATACATATATATAAACATAACCTAAACCCAAAAGCTGCAGCAAACTTTCTAGGAAATTAAATATACACACACACACACACACACACACACACACACACAGAGAGAGAGAGAGAGAGAGAGAGAGAGAGAGAGAGAGAGAGAGAGAGAGAGAGGCAGTGTTTAAAGCTACAGCTGCCAATTCCGTCCTCTAGGGAGTTGCATCGGCATATTAGAGGACACAGTTAGGTCATATTGGGTACTAAAGAGACATTGTGCTTCTGTTCACAGGCATTTTTATATTTTTTTACCATTCTGTTTCCTCTCACCAACATCCCTTCTGCAAATTTGCCTCCAGGGGAGGCCTCCAACATGGTGCTGGTTAAGAGGGATAAGTTCAATAGAGCTGGCTGTAAACATTTTACAAGTGCTTGTGGTATTTCAAGGCTGGAGTGTGAAATATCCTGTAGAAGAACCAAGCATGGGGTTAGTTAGCAGCTCTCTTTGGTGAGAACAAGTACCATTTGTTTTGGATTTTGATGCTTCTTCCTCCTTTTGGTGAAGGTGGTATGTTTCTTAACTATACCAAGGTTAACTTCTCTTTGCCTTCTTTCATCATGCATCCTCTTTCTCAGGTTAGGGACAGACATTACTCATAAATCAGTTTAAATGATCAGAAGCTGGTTTAAACCTGTAACAGAACAGATGTTCAGTGAACATAAAACAGTTTGAAAATGGCTGAAACTGGTTTAAGGTAAACCTGGTTGAATGTAGTATCAGACTTAACTGATTTGCCTTAAACCAGGTTATATAATGTCTGTTCCAGACCCCAGAGGTCAATCATCTGTTCTATCAGCTCAGACCCCTTGTTCTTCCTGTACAACTGTTTTCTCCATTTTTGTCTCCATGCTGCTGAGTGCTTCTGGAGAAAGTGCCTGACCAGGCTCAGGCCTTGCCTCTATTTGAGAAACGGTTAAAGGAAAAGAAAAGCACAAGTTTCTGGCAGCAGTAAATTCAGCTGGTACAAATCACTGTTCTGTATTTGTCAACATCTGAGGTTCACAGTGGGGCCTGAAGCAAATGTGGAAGTTCAAGCATAGCCAAGACACAACTGTCTCCACTACACTTTTGTCTTCTCTTTCAACTGGGTCATTTACACTGATATATTTTTATTAGGGTTGGGTATATGACTGGTCAAAGTTTAGTCAACTGACTGGTCAAATATTGGTAAAAAATTGTAAACATTTGCCAACAGGTCCAAATACTACACAGATAAAGTACAAATTTTCTGTTAAGAAATGTGTCAAAAAACAAACAAAAATCATATTTCTGTCAAAAAAACTACAAAAAATATTTTGGGGGGTAAAATTGCTATAATTTTTGACCTGTCAAAAAATATGCACTCAGTAACCTGGTTAAGTGACAGTATTTAACTGGACAATTGACCAGGTTGACAACCCTAATTTTTATTTCTCCTCCTTCATCGAGTTAGACATTTTCTAACTCTTCTCCCACTCTTTCTCACTGGTGATCACACTCCAAGCTGCTGCACTCTTTTTTTCTGTGTATCTCTTTAGTCTTAGGCCCTGGTAATTTTTCAGCAAAAAGGTTGGCAACATCAAATATGAATTTACTCATAACTCTTCCTCTATCTCCCCAACGACCTCCCCAGCCTCAGTGGTTAATCTAATACCTAGTGGATGGAATAGACAAAACCTCGCTGACATCAGTGGTCAGTACACCGCAGAGAATGTAGAGTAATGTGGATATCAAAAACAACAGTACTTCTGCCCTTTCTAATGCAAGAATTGCTACTTTCTGCATATGGATACACAACACATTGACTGCATAGTAAATTGACATTAGGAAGTAGTGTAAGAGGGGCAGGTACATGGTACACAGTCCTGCTATGACACATATCACTTGAATCCAGGGTAAAGTTACCCCTTGAAAACTGCACAGTAATTATAGTAGATGGACAAGTTACTATGGGGGTCATGTTGTGTGTTTGCTCCACTACTCAGTTTTATCTGAGGGTTGTCATGCTCAATACAAACGGATGCCCCACCATCTATTTAGCTAGGCTATGTAATAGTATTTACTGCAGGCTAGAGAGAGCTGGCTATGTGTTTGCTCCTTACTATCCAATTAATTTACTGTGAAGTAAAATCTGGGCTAAATTACTCTGTAACAATTATGCTGTATCTTCTCAGCCACTGAGAGGAGGGGAGAAGACTCCCCACCCCTGCTGCATACTGTATGGACCAGGAACAACCTGCCTCTCAGTGACTATTCGGTGTGCACGGTTTTACAAGATTGAACAGTTAAGAAAGATCCCCTGTGCTCATATTTTCGCAGTACTGGCACATGGCAGACTCTCTGCCAAAATGTGCCCCCTACCCTCGTAACAAAATAAATTTTGAGTGTAGGTGACTTGAGAGCCAAATGTTTATGGTGGATCAGGAACAAAAATGTCCAGGCTTGCTGCCATATAAAAAAAGCTTGTAAACCATTTCTTCTACTTTGTGAGTGAAGTCCTCACAAGGTGCAGGAATTTAATGCTGGGGATTTGGAGCTAAGTCCTGAACTGCAGGCAGGTTTCTCCTTAGCTGCATTAGCAGCAGGGGTCCTACATAATGAGTGACTTCCCTGTTCTCAGCACAACTGCTATTAATGCCTTAAGTCTCTGCAATGACTGTAGAAAGATAAACCTAAAACACAGCTTTCATTCCTCCTACCTCTTCCATTTTTCAGGCTAGACAGTAATCCTGTGGTATTTTCAGTGGAAACACCAGGAGAAGAGTGCTTACAGAGACATTTCCATCAATAATTCTCAAACACAAGTAGTGCTTTGGATATGTAGCAGAAAAGGAAATAAATGATAATATTCATGCCAGTCAGAGCATTCATCTGAAAGCCTACGTTAGAGATGGTTGTGCCTGACACAAAACAAATAAGTCTATCATTATTAACATTGGTTTTCCTATACTTGAAATGTGAAGTCAGGTGGGGTTAGGTACATGCAACTCTGCTATTTGTTTGGATTATGCTAGCCAAATGCAGACTACAGCTTACCTCTCTACTCCATCAGTGCTCTTCAGCTCTGTCTGCTTTTTACTTCTGCCTCATTCCCTGGCAGTGCAGTCTCGATAACTATATATAAAAGTACATGCAGCACAAAAAGGTTGCATGTACTCTGCCCCCTTTTCTTCAAAGTCCAATGAGCTTGAAACCTTTCTAGTTCAAGATGGAAATATACCAGGAATAAGTATATTCTTCTATCCTCAATACATCACAGAGAGGGAATGGTTTATGAAAATGTCAGAATGAACTATCTATTCATTATATGAAGTTGTCAGTTGTTAAAGGGAAGGTTGACTATTGGGGATTATGCAAAAGAAATTTAAAAACCGTGTATTACAAACTCTTGTTTTCCCCCTTTGATTTCTTGGAAACTTTTGAAACAAATAGCCTAACTCTCTCTCTTGGGCAATTGCTTAGAAATGTATAGGCACTTGGTCTCTGGCCTCAGGGCTGAGAGAGGCATTTGCAAGTAGTGTACATGATTTTTTCAAGTAGCTCACTTCCCAGGAGATTACTCAAAGAAAGGTTCGGCAGTATATTGATAGAATAACTGCTATTTCCTACATTAAATAAAATAAGTGAGGAAAAGGCACTTCCTAAAGGGGAGTTACATCTTTCCATATGGAGCTGTTCTAAAAGAAACAAAGAAAAAGAACCAGGCAAGTGGGTAGAGTACAGAAACAGAGCTGGCCAAACCTTTTGCAATAGAAGCCAAAATTGCATTTAGGTTTGCACATCTTTGAGTAAGCCTCTGCTAAAACTTGTGGGATTTAGTTTGTTTTCCATCATTCTACCAGGATTACAAGGTTAATCTGACACTAAAGACCTAGAAGAAATTTCAGTGACAGCTTTGCCTGAGAAGCAGGATATATCTTTACTCAGTGATATTCTAGAAGTAAGAGTGAATTTTTAACTTCTGTAATAACTGCAGAATCAATATTGTTGTTATAATTTATAGTTTGGAAATGTTTTTGTGATCCCCTGCCTTATTTCTTTCCTTTGACTTCTTTCCCAGCAAAGTATTGCGATGGCTTTTTCTCTAGGCAGCTATTGTGAATTGAGCACAGCATTGTGAATTGTCCAGGAGACATCACTTAAGTTTTTGCTCTGTAAATGTTATGTATACATACAGTGGCAGGATTGGAATATTGTTGTAGTCATGATAGTCCAGAAAAAATACAAAAGCCAGTTTTTTTGGTGATATCATTAGTGGACTGAGCATATATTTGGGAGAGATCTTAGAAAATTTTTCAGGCACAAAGTGCACTCCATGCTTGAAAACTCGTATAAGCCCTCTCCCAACTCTACAGATTGTCCAATAAAAGATATCACCAAAAATCCCTTGCTTCTCCAATAAATGCATATAGATAAGGAGCACTGCATAATAGGAATGCAGCCACTTCTGGCCTGAAATATTGTGTTGCTCTGCTCAGTTCATGTGAGCAGAGCAACACAACAATTTGCAGTGAACAGAGCTACACAGATTTATGTCACCTAAAATTTTGGCTGTTTAAAAAGACAGGCAGACAGGCAAACAAAAAATAATAATTCTGGATATTAAAAAAGCCAGATAACATTGTCTGTTCTTCTCTATATAACCTCTTTTTTTCACCGTAAAAAAATTATTATGCATGCATTTATGCAATTTTATTGTATTCCATGGGTGTGTGCCATGGATATGCCATACATAGTGTACTGTGGACTTACATTTAGCATTTTTTAGTCAGCAGTTAAGATATTAACAGAAAAGCTTTGAATAAAAAGTTCTTGCAATTTATTTGTAATGTGAATTGATTCTAATGCTGAGGTTCTGAACAAAAGTATCAAGATACAAAAAAAAAATTCCTTGGATTCTTCGCATGTTCTCCAAGTCTAGAGACCAATTTTGTTTTGAATCATATTTCACATTAGCAAAGAATCAATGCTTCTGGTCAGAAATTTTATAGGTCAACTTCTACCTTAAGGTAATGAAAACAAGCTGAGCTATAAATTCTTTCAAAAACAGGATTTATGAAAAAGCTGTCAGATCCTTCACTACAGTTATTTGTCTCAGGGCACTTAAAAACATTTCAATGAAGCGTTATTGATCATGATATGGCACACTCCACACGCTAAAATAAGAGCCTGCAGTCACAGGCCCTGCTGTTTTCCATTAGCATGTCAGTCCCAAGGCATGTCCAGTAGATGCTTTATTAGAGGCTGGTCATCTACTCTGCTAGGGCCATGTGAACAGAGCTGGGGCTCTGAGTGCTTCTTTTCTGATCTTCCAGCTGCCTCTCTGCCATGTGCGTGTTCACTGCTTCATTTCCAAATAATGCACATATGCTGTTCCCATGCAGAGAAGTGATTAGTTCTGGGGAAGACAATCTTTTCTGTGGATTTTAATAAAAGGATATAGCTGCATTTTGCACCTGCACTTTGAGTTTAAAAAGGATTAATACTTTTGATATGACTTTAGAAATAACAAGAACCAATGACTGGATGACAAGATATCCACACAGGCATTATTGTATATGAGTATCCTTTCTACTGGGTTAAAGATCAAGGCTGAGATCCTATTCCACCTTCTAGACACCTAGAAATTAGCAGCAGCCACTTGCGGAAAATGTGTCTCATCTTAAAAAAATGATCATTTTCTACCCACATTGCCACATCCTATTCCACCAGAACACATAACTCTTCAGTTCTTTTGGTGGAAAGTCTTATGCATATATGTTAGGGTTACCATAAGCCCAGGTTTTTTTTGGACATGTCCTCTTTTTGGATCCTTCAATTTCCATCCAGATGGTTTTTTTTTAAATATCAACAAATGTCCAGGATTTGGGATTTTGCTCTGCTCAGCATCAGAGTTTTCCCTGGCTTGGGAAGGGAACAGCATGGGAAGGGAACAGGGGAGGAACAACAGGGGGCTGCATGGCTGGGTCATGCTGCTGCCTGTACTCATGGGAGCGGGGTAGCCAGGAGTTGCTTGCAGGGCTGGGGGGAGCAGAGGGCTGTTGGTCAGGATTGATGGTTACCGGTGGGGGGCTGTGTGTTAGGCGTGAGGGGCATTGAGAGGGCTGGGCAAGCTGTGGTTTGGGAGTGAGAAGCACTTGCGGGGATTGTGGGTCGGGAACACAGGGAACAGGCAGTGCCAGGGGGCTGTGGGTCAGAAGTGAGGGGCATCAGCAGGGACAGAGGAGGCTACAAGTTGGGAGTGAGGGGCACCAGCATGATTTATGGAGCAAGACACTGTAGGTCGGAAGTAGGGTTGCCAATTCTGTCTGAATCTATTCTGGGAGGTTTCTGGAACACCAGCATGCCCACAGCACACAATACAAATGTGCCCACGTGCTTGCCTATATCAGTTACAGATTACGGTGCATAAACTTTACATCAGGAAGGCAAATATATTAATATTACATTTACCCCCCCACTAGATTACAGTATAAATCAGATTTAACATTTAATATTCCTTTAATTCCTTAATTTTTTTCTCCCTGGTGACTATTAGCAGTCTCCTGGAAATTTATTAATTCCTGGAGACTCCAGGGCAATGCTGGAAGTTTGGCAACCCTAGTTGCGAATGAGGGGCAGTAGCAGGGCAGGGGAGGATGTGCCTTGGGAGTGAGAGGCAAGAGCAGGGCACAGGCATAGCACATCACTGCCCCCCCCAATAATATTACCCTCCCTTCCCCATCAGGTGTCCTCTTTTTTTGAAACTGGAAATATGGTCATTCTAATTTTGATTATGTCAGGGTCTAGCTCACATAGAGGAAAGATATGGAAGAGGAAGAAGACCTATCCAATTTCTACTTAAAGACATAGTGATTAGGGCAGTTGCCCAGAAAGTAGAAAACCTGAGGGGGTCAGCCTGAAACAGGTTGCATCTACATGAGAGAGGTTGCATCCACATCTCTCTCTTGACAAGGAAGTACTCTAAGAGTGGGGCTGACACAATCTTCCATCCTTCCCATTTGAATCTGGTCCACAGGGTGGAGAAGAGTATAAGACTCATAAGGCCAGAAAGAGGGCATACAAGATGAAGCCTGACTCAGATGGCTAGTTAGGAGCACACTCCCTATAGATGGAGGGTTTGTGCCCAGTACTGTTCCCCATACTGTTTACAGTTAGTCATTGGATGAAACACACAAACTGAAGTGGAAACAGAAACCAGAAATCTAGTCTTCCTTCCTGCCTCTCAAGGGGATGCTGACTTTACTAGACCACAGAGTCACACTAGCTTTGCATGCTGTCTTCCTAGCCCAATGCCTCTTGAATTTCTTTCCACCCTGGCGGCCAACTTCAACAGGGAAACAGGGAGAGTCTTCAGCTCCACCAGGCTCATAATCTGTAAAGTTTCCCTCCTGGGGAGTGGCAGTTATAGTTAGGTGAGCCCTAGAACCCGGGTATCCCACTTCCTACCCATTAAGGTATAGGGCAAAAAGTGGGTGGTTCTCCTTTTCCACGACCAAAGCTTTAGGCAGTCACTTAGGTTGCCTATACATGTGCTTGGAGGTGGGGGGCATTTTAACTAGGGTGGTTCCCAACAGTTGCTCTAATTAAAATGGCTCGCTGTCACATGTAGTAAGCCCTCCCCCCTCACGTTTCAAAATGGCTGTGGGGGAACTGTAACTAAAGGTCATTCAAGGAGGTTTCGGTGAAGTGCTCTTGAGACCATTTTGAAACACAGTGGGGGGACTTAATATACATGACAGCGAGGTGATGCTGGAGCATTCTAATTAGAAAGTGGTTAATCAAGTCTGCTCTGACACGTTCTAATCAGAACACAAGACAGCATGTTTATAGGCAGCCTTTGTGTGTTGTGTTTTATGCCATCTAAAGATTGGGGACATGGGGAAATCTTATGGGCTCCCCAAACAAGAATTGTAATTTGGAATTTCCATGGGATTGGATTAGAATTAACATGGGGTTTAGATATCCAAGTTAGCTCTTCTGGATTGCTTTAGGTCATATGAAGTAGTCCAAGTCAGGTCTAAATGAATCTAGGCACCTTACAACCTTTGTGTCTGCTGACCAATGTGGAGTAGTGTTGCACTATTGAATTAGATGCCTAAAAGCTACATAAGTGACAAATAGAGGTTTTAAACAATGATCAGGGCCCTTGTAGTTTATAGTGCTAGTGTAGTTAAGGCTCTACAGTCTACAGCCAACAGCATACCACAGAATGATGTGATTAACATTACATCCAACTCCCCAGGCCCAAATGAACAAGTAACTACTGATACCTGGTTAAACTGGGCAGGGCCTTTGCCATAATTCCAGAGCAAAGCTTCTTCTGTCCCTGGAACTGTTGCAAGATGCCTTAACTTCTCTGCTGTTGCACCCTATTTTGCTAAAAGGCTGGAGGTGTAATATTGGTTCCATTGAAGTTTTTTGTGAAATTTCTTTTAGATCTCATTAGATTTCACATACTGTTAGTTGTACAAGTCAGTGGCTTGCCTCCTTTATCTATGAACTGTTCCTGTGAAACAGAGTTAGTAGGATTAGCTTTAGGGGTTGTTAGAATACTATGCATTCTGAAAAAAAAGCAAGCAATTTTGTTGTGATATGAAAGGCCTGGAAAAGGAATTTGGCTTTGGATAACTGGCTTCTGTTTGGATTTGAATTAAACTGCAACCTTCCTGTCTGTTTCTAAAGTATTCATCTTGCCAGCATCAATAATCTATTTTCTTTAGCATGTGTTAGCAAGTGCAAGGCTCTGAAGGCTCAAAGGTGACGCTTTGTAAATGATGCTGATCTGGCCTACTTTGGTTTAGAAATCAGGCTGGAAGTACTGAGATAGTGCAGATTGTTCCTTTCCACTAGCATGCTGCCAACAGTTGATACTGACATATTGAGTAGAATAATCTTTCTTTTCCCGCCATCCTTTCCTCCCCCAAAATCAGATTTCCACTCCCCTTAGTAAATCCATCCCTCCAGTGTTCCCATCCTGCCCAAATGGACCTGCTCCTCTACCTTCCATCAGTAACTGTTGTCCCACTACATTTATTTTCACTGTACCTGACATCATTTTTCACCTTTATATTAGATCACAAGCACAACCATTTTTTCAGGTTCCCCCATGTGCTCCTCCTCACTCCAAAGCAGATAAACAAAGGCATAAGATAATGCACATCAAATAATCTACACCCAGACCATGATGTATGAAACTATGAAACTATGATGTCACTAAGCTTAATAATGAGAACCACAGAGAAAACTCAGAAGCAGGTGTGCTCTGCTACTCAGAGCAGCACAGGTGATATAGTGACAGACCCAGTGGGAACATAAGGAAGAGCTGTGCTTCAAGAGCCTCAACTCGTAGCAGAGCTTGCTGAGACTCAGGTGCACAGTGTGTGCTGTGCCAGGATAGGAAGCAGTGTGCTCTCTTCATAGCAACCCAGTTCTGAAAGCCAATGCAGAGTGAAGGTGGGGCCATAGTCTCTCCTGTTCCCTACCCTCCCTTCTCATGTGATATGTTTCCCTGGGGCACATAGAGGGCATGTACAATATCTTGTACATCAGGCCTAAGTGCAGACAGTCAAAACGCCCAAGGCTGAATTGATTCAATCTTTGCAGGTGAGTCTAAGCTGTGTAATTCGAACCGATAAGCAAGTGAACAGACATTCACTTTTGATTCCAAAAATGCAGTCACATACCTGCAGTGGCCAAGGCCAGAAGCTGGGACAGGGGGTGGTGCTAGAACGTGCCTCTCTGTTCAGGGTAAGCAGACAGTTTGAACCAAGTCTAGCCTGCCCACCCTGCAAGGAGGGTTTGCAGGGGAGGTGCAAAGCATCCTGGGATGGTGGGGGGCCGTGAGTTAACTTGAATCTGGGGGGGATCTGTAACAGAAGTTCAACAAATCAATTTAACCTAAATCAGTTATGTCTGATAGTGTATCCATCCAGGTTGATCTTAAACTGGTTTCCTCCATTTTGAAAGCTGTCTATGTGCACTTCTGTTGTGTTACAGATCTGAACCAGTTTTCAATCACTTATACTGGTCTCTGTGCAACTTCTGTCCCTAGCTCTACAGTTGTCCTTAGCTTACATTCAGGAGGTACAACAGAAGAGGCTTCTTAAACTTTCTCCAAACCTTGTACATGCATGGTAAGGGCAAGCTTGATAGGCACTCTTATCCAGTTGCCTGCTGAGAATGCAGTGTTGCAAGACTGCTTCTCAGATGACATGTAAAAACAGGCCCGGAACCACTTGTGATAATCAAAGATATTGTCAGCCTTATGGTAGTATTTCATAAGGAACTTTTTAGTTATACTGTTATACAAACCATTGTTTGTAGTAACATGAGTCCTCTCTGGAAAGTGGTCTCTGCTATGGAAACCTTTGTAGGGAAGTGGAGAGAGAGTCTGATTTTCGTTTGCAAATAGCAGAAAACAGAGGAGGAATCCTCTACAGCAGTGGTTCTCAACCTTTTTTAGACTCACAGTACCCTTCAGAAAATGTCAGGTCTTAGTTTCCACACATTTTTTTACTACAGAAAAATAATAGAGCAATTCTTCTGTTGCAAAAAACTCAAGAAGACTAAAACAGGTCAGAATGTTTTTAATGCTATGGGTCATTAGCATAATGAAGGATAGGCAAGAGGGGCACCCTGCTATGAGCTCCAAGCTAGGAGGAGTGTTGGAATTATTTCCCACCCCCACTACATACCAATGTCAGGAACTGCAAAACAATGCCTGGCTGCTGCTGCTTTAGCAGCAACATCTGGGGCAGGTAGAGCAAGGCAGCAGCAGGAGCAGCAGCTCAGCTGGGACTGTGTAGTAGTTCTTGGTTTGGGTAAGATTGCTGCTCCCTGCCCAACTCCTGCCCTTACTCTAGGATGGTGCTCCCCACCCACTCTTGGAATTGTGTGCCCACACCCTTGCATTCTTGCAAGGTTTGCCCAGAAAATCAACTTTGCTTGTTACATCACTACTATACATTCTTGTTTGAAATCTTTGGGTATAGCTTGTGAATTATGTTTGCACACCTAACAGTGCTAACATTGTGTGGCACCCCACAGCACTTTTGAAAGGACCTCTGGGCACCTCTCTGGTTGGGAATCATTTTCAAAAACTGTATATCATTGATAAGAGAGAACTAAAAATCTATTTCAACTACACGAAACAGGAATTCTACTGGTCTTAAATGTTCATTACCAAATGGCCTTTGGCCTTTGGCTTTGACACTTTGACTTACAGGCCAGGGCCCTTTCAAATATGTGATAAGTGGTGGTTAATCTCTTTGGATCTGTTTGTTAGGGAAATTGTTAAAATCATTCAGCTATATGGAGACTTTTGCAATATAGAAAAGAAGCTTTGGCAGGCCAGACAATCTCAAAAGCTTCAGATGGAGGGTGATTCTAAGTGGACATCTAGGAGGGGTGGAATTAGTGGCTACATATGAACATTTACACAGTGGATCTTTAATGTGTTTGGGATAACCGTATCTGGCAATTTTTGTCTCACAAAATGCACCTATCCTATTGTAAAATCCTAATGGAAGTCAAGTTCTTCTATTTTACAGTGATGTAAACTAAAGGAGTTGCCATGAGCACAGAGTATAGAAATGGCATCTCTGAGGTACAGTGTAGTAAAAAACAAGTTGCCTTGTCTCCACTGGGTTTTACAGCACAATAATGATTGCACATTAATGATCACATGTTAAAAATGCCACTTTAGGTGGAAATGACCTCCTGACCCCATAGGACAGGTATAGCCATTTAAAGATGTGAATTTCTGCATGTGATTATACAAATGAGTTCAGGCTGCAGCAGCACACAGTACCTCAAATTAGTCATGTTTATGTAGAAAAACAGTGTCCAAACTGTCATGGGACATAGAAGCATGCTTGAACCATGGCAGTAGCATGCCCTGGATAGTATATCCCCATACTTATCCATATCCCTACTCCTGCTTACGTTCTCCAAATGCCAAAATACAGTGGCTGAGCTGTTCCAGGATATCCTTTGCAGCCACTCTGAAGCATGCTTAGAGGCTGGGGTCTTGAAAGTGACTGCAGAGTAACACCCCTAGCTGGCATCTCTGGCATGTTTCTGGGTTTAGAACATTAATATAGGAACAGGCGGTTGAAGTGTGTTCAGGACTGTCTTGCCCAGGGCACGCTGCCACTATGCTGTAGACATGCCCTCAAGTGATACATATCATGGAAAATCGTGAATAAGTCAAGAGTGATCTAAAGTGCTTTTGAACCATGCTTTTTATATGCCAGCTTTCATTTCCACATATCTCAAATCATCTCTTACAGAGGGGGCTTGTCTTATACTTTGGATAGTCCATTCCTTTTATGCAAAGGAAGGCCAAAGGACTAACAAGAGACAGTGTTATATCCTCTCTGCATTGGTACAAATAACTACACAAGGTAAACGTATAATAAAGAATTGGGCCATTAATTTTTACAACATAGCTTAGGACAGGAAAAGAGGAATAATGTCTCCAACTAAAACCCCAGGAATGTGAGGAGTGCATATTTCTGTGCTGAGTTTTCTGAATAGGCAACCAATACCTTCTGGAAAATAATATTGCAATACTCACAATGCTGCTGCAACTCCCCCATGTTGCTGGACCCCTTCCGCTATCCCACAGATTTCAAAGGGAGCAAGAGGTGCAGAACTGGGTCTCTGTGACTATTGCTGCCATTGATACAGAATGTCACAGTGAGAAAGCAAGTGATTGGTCCAAACAATTAGACTTGCTTATCTCCATGGAAGAGCTTGCTTCATCACAGCTGTGTTTTGCGCTTCCTCTTTGTAAGATGGAACGGGTGACTTGATGATGAACTATGTGCTGACTTGCTATAAAACTGAGTCGATCTGTTCCCTAAACACTGTATATGTTTATTGCAGGCTGTAGAATAGTTCTATAGATTTCATGACAAGCCAAATATGGGTTGAATGGAGTGCTGCCACCTTTTGGTTATTTTACGCAGATGCATTCACAAATTGTAGTAAAATATTTCTTTGCTAGTTAATGATGAGGAAGTTCCCATGAACAGCAGGTACTGAGCCTGGAAGTGTAACTATGGCTCAGATGTGGATACACAGAGAAAACTGACTACATCCACCTATATAGTGTAGCACTGCATCATTCTTATTTATTAAAAGTTATAATTTATTATGTAAATGACCAGAGGAATGTTTGAACAGTTTGCCTATGTCTATGCTACCATATCAAGAAAGGCAACTTTTTACAGGTAGTTGAAAATGATAGGCATATCCAAATCCATTTACACCAGTGTCTAATTAGATAATAGTAACAAGTGCATGAAGATACAACATTTTATGATATAGTCACTAGGGCCTTATTATTCATTATTAGTCTCTGCCATTTAAATCAATTATTTAAAATTTTTGTTGTCATTAGAAATCTGTTGCTCTTCAAGCCAAAGGGATCCACTGTGGTTTCATAGTTTAATAGTTTCATAGTTTCTGGGGTCAAAAGGGACCTGAACCTTCAAGTCTGACCCTCTGCCCTGGGCAGGAACGAGTGCTGGGATCATAATACCCCGGCCAGATATCTATCCAACCTCTTACACTAGGTCCTGGCAAGACACCCGGGTTCCTCCTTTTTCAGTGCCTTCTGGAGCTGAAATAGTGAAGTCCCACACCTTCCTCAGAGCCCTACAGAAGTAGCAAGAGATGGAACATGAAAGGCACTGGCTCCCTCAAAGGCCTCCACTGTCATGGATGCTGAGTATTTCTACAAGGTCATCCTTCCTGATGTCACAGCACCTGATTTGCCAGAACTCCAATCACTTATTGACACTCTATAGTCCTTGTGTAATATGGAAATACATAAGGGTTATCAGTTCTTATATATCAACAGATATAAAGGCAATTAATTGTCTGAGGTTTAGAAGAAAAGGCTTGCCACACAGATCTATTCATATTCAGTAAGACAACTTGTTAATAGCTTTATATCTGTCTGAGCATCTGACACCAGCCCCTGTTATAAAACTGGAATACATGGATCATTGGTCTGGTCTGGTATACCAGATTATCAAAAACAGTTCTAACTCTTGTTTTTATTTATCTATGCTTACAGACTCTGACTGTTATATAAAGGGATAAGGCCTAAATAAAGGAATAGAAGGCCAGCATATTCTACTACATCTCCTACCATTGCAGGTTGTTAGTACAGTGTTCCCTCTCTAAACTAGGAATTAAGTGCAAATTGGCCTTTAAATACTAACAGATTCAGAGATGCATTCTTTGGGTGTAACAAACTCTTTGTTCTTTGAGAATACCAAGAAACTCCCAGTTTCATAATTTATTATAGAATGGGATCCAAGTTACCTACCAGGATAGGTACCCACTGCCACTTTGAAGCTGGCATTTACACAGCATCCTCGATCCACCAAAAGTGCCGCATTCATAGCATAACACAACACATGTTTCATGGTCTTTTTACCTGAACACATGTTTCATGGTCTTTCCAGGCCTTTCTACCTGAATCTTCAGCTCTAATTAACGTAACAAATATAAAAAGGAATAGCCACCCAGAAGAAACATATCACTCACTCACCTCGACCTCCGTATAATCTTAATGTTTTCATCCTCATCTATCCTCTCCTTTGTCTTCAACCCAGTGTTTGTCACACCATTGCAAAGTGTATTTTCTTTTTTTGTCTATATGTGGATTGTGAATCCTTCTGAGAAGTACCTGGTCTCTAGGCATCAGTACAAACCTAGGAACTATTTACAGGGTTGGCAAAGAGCTGTTTTTTAAGTAAGATGATCTGCAGGGATATAACAGTACTATGTTTTATATATATAGTAGCAATTTGAGGTAGTCTCGTAAGGACATCCGTTTCTAACTAAGAGCTCTTTCCTGTAGCATTTTCACAACAGCAGTAGGAGGAGGTGGAATAATAATGATGATGATCAGTAAAGTCCTGAGGTCATTGTTTATTGCCCACTAGGCCTTATCCGCTAGCCTTAATCCTCTACCTCCAATATAAATATTAAAATGAACTTCCACTATCCCAGATGTACTCCCCCTCCCCCTACAACAGATATAATACATATGTGTTAGCTGTAGAGACCAACTTTATCTAGTGTAACCAAAGCAAATGAAAATATTTTGTACATGATACTATGGGAAAACATTAGTCTGCCAACGCATTCTTCAAGGACTGAATAAAAGACCAGTTCAAGACACTCCCTCCAAACAATCCATTATCTATTCTTTCAGCGGTTCTGATTTTGAGCGTTCTGCGGAAATCTCTGGGTGGCAATTTCCTGAATAGATACAGGAATCAGTCTAAATTTGAGTCAGAATTTGAATGTGGGTGGTAGGGTGTGGGGGAACAGAGGTCCTCAGTATGGAGCTTATCTTTATTATTATTTGTCTCAGGAATAATGACAGCACATAAAAGTGACAATGTGATTTCACAGTTTTTTAATCTAGTTTATCATAATTTTTTCCATCTTGTTCCACAAAGCATTTGAGGGAAATCGCACAGATTCATGGCTAATCATTCTTAAAGTGCAAAGTCTTTTCTAAAAGTGATTTGTCTACTTTATTATCTTTTCCATGATAGTACAGCACTATCTAAAGCTAAATAGAGCTGTGTCTTTTAAGGCTAGGGACAGACATTACACATTAGCCAGTTTAAGTGATCAGAAACTGGTTTAAACTTAGAACAGAAGCTCAGTGCACATAACTAGTTTCAAAATGGCTAAAACTAGTTTGAGATGAACCTGGATGAATGTAGTATCAGGTTTCACTGATTTGGTGCAAACCAGTTTATGAAATGTCTGTTCCAGACCCCTTCCTGATTTCAGTTAAACCAGAGTCCCCCAGCATCCCAGATGCTTTGCAGCCCTGTGCTGGGCAGGGCTGGGTTCTCTGCTTCAGAGAACAGGCCTAGCCCCTCTGCTCTTTAGCCAGAGCTCCAGGGGAAACTACAGGCACAGCAGGGTATGCCCGGCTTCCTGCTGCATCCCCACCTCAAGCAGGAATCCCTTTATCCCTCCCTCCCATCTCCCACAGCACAGACCCCAGTTGCATGAACCCTAGCCAGCATGTGGTATGCTAGCTAATGCTGAGAGGTGTCTCTGTGTGTGTATCTCCAGTTTCACTGGGACAGACAAAGGTAGACAAGACAGTGTCTACTTTGGGCTTTTTGGAGCTAATCAGTAGTTCAGTTGGTAATATCCCTCTGTTCCTTACTTGGAAAAAGCTGTTTAAGAAGATGCTGAAGTAATGAGAGAGGCTTTTGTTTTCTTGATGTGTTGCTAAACACTGTGTTGTCACCTTCCTGCTGGCTCCCTTGCCTGTCAAGTTTGCAAACAGTATGAAGAAGCAGGGAGAGGGAGATTTGAAAAGCTCAGTATTGTCAACAGATGCATGTACTGCACACAAATAGTCCTCCCTCCCCCTTCCCACTTTGCCTCAGTGTGCTAGCTGGGGTTTGGGGTCTGCCAACATTCCCATCCCTACCAACACTCCCACCCATTGAGCAGTGAGCAGGGAAAAGCTTGGGACTTGTGCAGGGAGGCTGGGGCTTTAAACCCCTCCCTAATCAGAGGTCATGCTAGGGCCTGGCCACATCCCACCTAAACTCAGCACTATGGAAAGGAAGGGAGGGCTGTTCTAACACTCCCTGGCTTTTAGCCTGAGCTACTGCAAGCATGTGCCTGCATTCCCTCAGTCCAGAGTCTGCATTTGCATTTGCATTTGCAAACCGGTTTTTGAATGTCTGCCCTTAGGTTAAAATAATAATAAAGACAATTCCCTGGAAAGGGTAATTCACATGGACTCAGCTTTGGCTTTCTAAATTTTCATGTCTGAGTGTGCCTTTATTTAGGAAATCTGCAGCTATTTCTAATCCATTGGACAAGCCATGTAAAACAATATAACAGGTCAAGGAGTTTGAACCACCTAAATGGATATATTTGATGAGGTTTCCACTGAATCATATAAATCTAGGGCTGAAAATGGCCTCAGGGCTAAATACAGAGAGTAAAAATCCTGAGGCTGAATCGATTCAATCTTCATAGGTTAGTCTAAGCAGTATAGGTTGAACTGATAAATAAGTGAACAGAGTGCAGGCAGAAGTGCAGTTCCCCACTTTAACTGAGAGCACTTTGCAAGAAGTATTCTGCATTACAATGAAGCCCTGGGACAAAATGAAGTTCACTGTTGGTTCTAGGGGAGAGGGGAATCTAGCTGATGGCTGGGAACTTGCAACTGGTTTCCTTTAGCAATGTCCCCTCTTCTCTGCAAGGCTACAAATTTTTCAATATGGGAAGGGGGGGAAAGGGATGTGAGGGAGCTTATCCTAGGGGTTCCCCTACTGACATTGTGGGGGGATAGGTGAATGGGAGCCCCCCCACCTCAGAAGGCCTCCAGTACACCCACCCCTAGCCTCCAGTGTGAGCTGAAAAACCCCAGAACAAACTCCTTCTGCTTACTTCCCCACTCCCATTCTGAAAACAGAGACAGTATGAAGAAGCAGGACAGGCAGAAGTTACAAAGGATGCTCTGTTTTGAAATGTCTTCATTTGAGCCTTCATGTAATTAGGATTCATATTTTCATCCAATTAGTGGTTTTGAAGCTACCTGCAACTATGCACTTGTGTTTGGTCATAGCTATAGACTTCTTTCTGTGGCCAGATAAGGCATAAATTGTCACTTCTGTCTGCCTGAAATGCAGCCACATGCCTGCAGTGGTGCACACCAGAAGCTGAGGGGGCATAAACCATATCTCCCTGCTCTGCCAGAGCAGACACCTTGTGCCAAGTCTTGGGGACGTGGGAAGTTTGTGAGAGAGGTCCAAAGTATCCTGGGATTCTGGGAGACTGTGAGTTAACTTGAATCTGGAGGGCATCTCTAATATAAGTTCAATAAACCAATTCAATGTAAATCAGTTAAGTCTGATACTACCATGCAGGTTTATCTTAAACTGGTGTCAGCAATTCTGAAAATTTAAGTGTACTGAACTTCTGCTGTGTTACAAATTTGAACCAGTTTCTGATCACTTATACCAGTTTGTGCTTAATTTCTGCCCGTAGCCCAACCTCCAGCTCAAAGCTGGATTACCACTGTCTGAACCATCTCAGGAAGACAAACAAACCACCCCCACCCTTTTCTCAAGCCCCACCATGCTCTGTGCTCTGAATCAGAGAATATAGGAAATAATGATTAAATATTTAAAGTTTCTTAAAACTGTTGCTTATGTGTGCTGGGATTTATTGAGGGAAAGTTTGAAGAGAGAGAAAATCCAAAGCATGAATAAGAAAGGTGGGTTGTTTTGTTCTAGAGTGGTCAACCTCACACATTGCTCAAGAACCATCTTTGCCCCTTGAAGTAGAAGGAACAAGAAACCAAAAGAAAAGTTTGTTCATGAATTCACTTCATGAAAAATAAATCAGTCTTAGAGACAAATCAAACTAAATTCAGTTCCAGTATAAACAGGCTCTACTTAGATGAAATCAACAGAGCCATGCTTTCCTATACCAGGCCTTCTCTTGGCCCTATGTTCTGCAGATAAATTAAACATCCTGATAATCAAAGCAACTAATAAAGATAAAAAGTGAATAACTCTAAGAAGACAATAGATTAAAAAACCCAAACACTGTAAATACCAGCACAATGACATCAATGCTGTAACAGCAACAGGATAAAGCAAAAATATCAATAAGCTTGTAGAACTGGAAGAGAAGGTAGGATTTGAACCTCAGATAATCCCTTGCTTTGTAAATGTAGTTCTATTAAATGAAAAATGCACTTAGATGCAGGTATTTTAATGAGCCATAACAGAATTTTGAATAGCTCACAAATCATATTTTAACTTGCTAATGTTGGCTCCCAAATTCCAATTTCTATTATGTTTTAAATATGTTTTAAATGATAGGAATTGGGATTTGCAAGCCAGAAGTTAGAAAGTTTAAATGTGATTTAATTATGATCTAGAAATACGAGCTGGGGAACAGATATCTGGCAGTAGAGGGCTCTTTGATCTAGCAGATAAAACCATTGGAGGATCCACAGCTGCCACCTGACAGGACACAAATTCAGAGGAGAAATACATATTTTAAAAGTAATTGAAATTAACTTTTGGAATACTCACCTGGAGTCAGGGTAGATTCTCTGTTATTTGAAATCTTTGCATTAAGATCAGATGTCTAAATGATACACAGTAGTTCAGCCACAAACTGTTGGAGTTAATACAGTAATTTCTTGGGTGAATTCTTCCATGGCCTGTGTTACGTAGGATGTCAGACTAAATGATCACAATAGTCCCCTCTTGGCTTTAAAAACTGAATTTATGTACTTGCAAAGAAACCCAAGAGTAGCTGTTGAGAAATTTGAACAATATGTTCCCAAGAACTCTACCGAACAGCTCAAGGGAATTGGGGTATTTCTACAGGATAAAGGATAATAGTGCAGTTTAACCTCTGATCATTTAGGTCAGATTCAAAGATGAACAAAAAGAGTTTCCTGCGGTGACCTTCAATTCCTGTTGCTCACACTATAGTTCTAGCCTGGCAGGAAAACAGAGGACACATTAAAAGGCATCTGTGGCAGAACACAGAAACACACTTTATGGCTTAGTCTGAATTATTGCAGAATCATTTTTAAGCATTTCTTTCAAAAATTAAAATAAAATGGACATGCATTTTGATCCTGGTGGATGTTTCCAGCATCTTCAAGTAAATTTCTGCTTTATAGCTTAATTAGATAGGCAACATAGTATTTCACTGGCCACATCTAAGCTGAAGGCAGGCTAGATGATGATGATGATCAGCATTTGATGAAGTAAGCTTGGGCTCATAAAACCTTATGCAACTTTGACTTAGTTAGTCTATAAGGTGCAAATCCATCCTGCCTTCTGCCTGACTTCAGACTAATAGGGCTAACTACTTCTCTGTGCTCATGTCTATGCTGCCCCCTTGTGGAGACTTGGACCACTATTGAAGAAATGAACCCTACTAATTTGCTCTACATGCACACAAGCCCAGCAGTGAGTCAGTATACATAGCTTGGAGCCATCCAGAGAGTGTGCTTTGTTGCTGTTCTAAGCAATTTTATCTCAAGAGAGGCTGGGAGCATTACTGAGAAGTGTGCTTAGGGACGCTCTAAGTGGTAAGCGGTGCTTAATTGCTGGGGTTTGGTATGTACTGTTGAATTTTACCATTTTAAAGTGCTGCTGCTGATACAGTTTAGTGTTTCTCTGACTAGGAACTGCAATATTCTGATAACTTGTCACTTTACTCAAGTGATATACAGATCTGACTGGAATCGGAATCATAGAATCAGAGCAAAGTAGGGCTAGAAGGAATCTTAGGGCTAGGGACAGATATTACACATAAACTGGTTTAAGTGATCAGAAACTGGTTTAAACCTGTAACAGCACAGATGTTCAGAGCACATAAACCAGTTTGAAAATGGCTGAAACCAGTTCTAGATGAACCTGGTTAAGTGTAGTATCAGACTTAACTGATTCGGCTCAAACCGGTTTATGTAATGTCTGTTCCAGACCCCTTGCTGATTTAAGATAAACCAGACTCCCCCAACATCCTGGCATGCTCTCTGGGCTGGGAGGGGCTCTCTGCTCCACAGCAGAGCTGGCCTCTCCCCTCTGCTCCTTGGCTGAAGCTCTGGCAGACAGTTGCAGGCTCCTTCCCCTCTCCCCTCACCACTTCCAGCCAAGCAGGAATTCCCCCTTCTCCTCTGCCTTGCTGAGCGATATCTGTGTATTAGCTAGCAGACCATATGCTGCCTTCAGTCAGTGCTGTGACAAAGGCAAAATCTGTAGGTAGCTGGTAATGTTCCTCTGTTGTTTTCTTAATAGGGTAATAAACACTGTTATCATTTCCATGCTGGGCTAATCAGAGCATCCTGCTGGGGCCTGGCCAGAGCCCCCTTCAGCTGAGTCCTGTGGAAGGGAAGGGAGGGCTGCTGTAATACTTCCTGGCTTCTAGTTGAGCCACTGCAGGCATGTGCCTGCATTTCTGGAATGAAAAAGGAATGTTGATCCACCTCCAAATTGGTTCAAGCTTTGCAGGTTAAACTAATGTGCAAAGATTGAATTGATTCATTTTCTGGCTTTTTGAACATTTGTCCCTAGCCCAGGAAGCCATCTAGTACAATCCCAGGCTGGATCACTCCCTTCTAAACAGTCTCATCCAAAGTAGGGAGGTCAGGTAAACAAGGGACGCTTGAAAATATTGAATATTGATATATATATATCATGACTTATAAGGTGTCCTTTATAGCAGTGAAAAACATGGCCACTGAAGATTGTTGTGTGGAAATGCTGGGGGAGCTGAAAAAGTCAGGGTGAAGAAAAGGCTTATCATTATAAAAAAAATGAGGGGCAATGCAGGGCCTTAGCAGAAGACAAAGTAGCTGTGTCAGGGATCAGAGGAAAGAAAAGCAGAGTGAGTAGGAGGGAAAGATTCTTTTCCAGGGTGATCCCACAATGTCCTGGAAAGCACTCATTTTGCTTTCTGTTATCCATCTGAATATGTGAAAGAGGGAATAGAAAGTGCCCTATTATGAGTAGATTCATCCACTACTTCTCCAATGTCCTATGCTATCCTTTCAGTAAAGGGGTTACTTCTATATGTGTGATATGCTCAATTTATCCTTCTGCTGGATGATAAGTGGTAACAAAAGTAAAAACTGCCACATGAAATGGACACCAGTTGACTACAAATTTAGTTAAAACCATTTACATGGAGTATCCATGTTATTTTAAAAATAGTGCTGAAGCTACATGTGGGAGCAGCTTTCAGTTCTTTATTTTGAAAAACAATCCAGTTCTTGGATTATTTATTAATTCTTGCATTATAGGTACTGCATTCAATGTAATACAATTAAATACTACAATTTTTACTTAAAATGCTGTGTAACATTGCAAAAGTAAAACCAAGTGCTGTAGTACATGTGCTAAATGTATACCATGAAACCAAATGTCCTTTAATGTGAAAAGGTAATTTAAGCAAAACAAACAGTTGGTACTTGTTAAGAACTCACACAATTTTTTCTCTTTTCTTTTAATGGCTTGTTGTAAAACCTTTGAATGACTCAGTGAAGAAAGAATCAATATAAGGTCATTTTGCCAGCTTGGAAGTAATAAACTTCATGGTATGTGGAATATACAGTACTTTAGCAGCACACAGGAATCTTTTAATAGCAAAGAACCCTTTGTTAGCTTTTCACTTTGCCAAAATAATCACTAAAGTTAAGTACAAAGAGGATTCAGCACAGAAATGATCATTTGAAATTCAGTTTGAATAACCTTGGATTGGTTGTTTAAGGAGCAGGAGGTAGAAATGGTTTGGAGAAATATGCATATGTATATCACCCCTGCTCCTCTTCAGATTGTTTAGTTCTGAATGCATTTAAAACACACGCTTTTGCAAACGTTGAAAGCATGTGCATTCAGGGAAAACGAAAGAGAATCACTGAAATATTAGGATCCAAATAACAGATTTCCATTCACAATACATGTATTTCCTAAGGATGTTTGGGATGCAGAACTAAGCATTTATATTCAATATAACATTCAGAACATATAGTTATTCATTACTATATTCATAAGCACACAGGCTTTCGATGAGACAGTATATTATGGCATCAGTGGGGCCTCTACAGTGGTTCTAAGCAATGTTCTGAAATTAACAGCTGGGTCCAAGGCTCATTAGAGTTAATGGAAAGACTTCTGTTAACTTTGATAGACTTGGGTTCACACCCTGAATATCCTTGATGTTCTTTATTAAGGCTATGGTACTAAGTAAATATACTATATCTACAGATTCCACAACTGGTAAAAGTACTGGGGAAACTAAAAGCAAAATTGAAGAAAGAAATTAACAAGTAAATTTGGAACACTATAAAAAGTCTGAATCTCCATAATACTTTTTCTGTACATTCAGTGACGGTGAAATTCATCCCTCTGCACAGGGTCCACACAACACATATTTAAATTCCTCATAAATCTTATTTTGAAGGCTTATGTGGGAAGTAAATGATGAATAGATTGTATGTTGGTCAGCCGTCAGTACAGGGACCCATAATTTGTATAGACGGTATCCTCGTGTATAAAACAGGTCTTGAAAGTCTTTCATTTCTTATGTGATAAGTTACCTTTCTCAATGTTATAGTCATTCTTTTTCTAGCAATATCTATCATAGTGAAAGTATTCTGCCACATCCTAGTTGCTGCACAAATCCAGGTGTTCACTTTGATTCTAAGAATGAATACGGGGTAACTGGCAACAACAACATGCATCAAATTCCCTTCAACTGATAAAGGGATTACTTTCCTGAAGACAGGGGTATACAGAACACTAGCACAGTTGGGTTAGTTTGCCTGATACCACTTAATGACTATTTTGTTCCAGAGAGATTCAGGGCCCCTAATTAAAAACTTCATCATGGGAGGCAGCTACTGAAATGTCTAATAATTAGCGCTCTGATCACACCCACCATACTTCTCACTTCTGGGCAGGCGTGGAAATGACTCCTTACCAGTTTGGAAGCTGTTTCAGGAAAGATGGATACTAAGGTTTAATCTTTAAGCTTCCTTATAAGCCTGCTATTATTTGAGATAATCATATCATCATTCTGAGAACAAAAAGGAAGTACTGGCTGATTATAACAACAAAACAGTCATTTCAAAGTAAGACAGAGCAGCTTTCAGATAAATCTTTTTTTCCTGGCAGGTTCCTTTGAATGGCATACAAAAGAAAGGGCAAATCAATAAAAAGTTTACAGGCTAAATTTAGAACTATTCTAATTCCTGTGGGCATTTTAGCCTCTTGTTTTCCATTAACCATTTTTGAGTGATCTCACCAGGTTACCAGCAGGGCAGATGTCTTCAATGGATACTCACTCAAGCCTAATGATTCGATTAAGGAGCAGTCAACTGATGCATTGTCTCAGTTAAAATTATGACACATTTTTCTCAAAGAAGGTTGATTGTGGGCTTCTTTCTTTTGAGGAAATGGATAATACATGTAGTTGTGGACAATACAAAGCCCAAGTGAAGACACAAGATTTAGCATTGAAAAGTGGCTTGCAACACGGACAAGGGTGCTTCGATCCCATGAATTCCATGAAGGACAACCCTTTTCCTGCCAAAAAAAACAAAAAAAGATAAAACCCCAACACGTTCTATTATGACTGAATCCAAAAGCACGAGCTAACTGGGTCACCTCAGAGTAAGGTCCGCTAGAGTAATGAATTTTTTATTCTCAGAAAAAAATAAGCTAAATATATTGATTATGCAGATTTTTACAAGTTAGACAAGTCAATCCTATAAGAATTGAAAGCACAAATCATATGATCATATAAGCACATGAACAGCTGATTTCTATAGGCTCAATACAACAGTAAATGAAGTAAGATTGTAAACCTGTGTCTATGTCACATAAGCAGCTTTGCTAATTCTTTTTTTGCCTGGAGCCTGTGGTTTTGGTTAATGAACAAATAAGATTTCACCAGTCTTCTTCTTTTCATCAGTCATCTTAGTGAAGATGAGCAAGTAGTAGTAGGCAACTCTCAATCCTTTTGGATCATGGTGTATGCATGAAAGGACCTTTAACATGCATGCCTAGGCAGGAGTGAAGGTTGCCCAGACCTTCCATCCCCAATTTAGACAGAATCCTCTATGGCTTGTAGCTATATGCACATCCAGGAATCAAATCTGGATCTCCTACATGGGGGACAAGAATTCTACCACTGAGCTACAACAGTAGGTATGAGCAAGTAAACTTGGATTAAAATCCTGATCCCATTAAAATTAATTACATTTTTGCCATTGATTTGGGTGAATAAGTTAGCATGTAACACTTTGTGTTTAATAGGGCTGTGCAAAATATTGCCAGCTGTTTCATTTCAACACTATTTCAACTCATTTTGAGCTCAAAATAGCAAAATCAAAATGAAACAAAGGGCTTCAAAAGAGCCTTGAAACAAAATGAGGGCAGTAAAAATGTTTTGAAACATTTAGCATTTCGACGCAACCTGGCTGAGTTCCCTGCTCCAGTGCTAGGGTTGGGCTGGGGAAGGGAACTCGGTCCAATTGCTCAGTTCCCCTCCCCAGTGTTGCAGTCCATTGGGCTGGGGAAAGAAACTGAGCCCGATTGCTCCATTCCCCTCCCCAGTACTGCAGTCCATCAGTCTGGGGAAGGGAACTGAGCCCAATCGCTCAGTTCCCCTCCCCAGTGTTGTAATCTGTTGGGCGGGGAAGGGAACTGAGCCCGATCACACAGCACCCATAGCCCTCCCGGAGCTACAGATTCTGATCTGCCTGCTGGATGGAGAAGCTGAGTGCTGCTGCCTGGGACTGGCAACATGTTGGTGCCAGTCCCAGGCAGCAGCATCCAGCTTTCCTCCCTCATCTGACAGGCAGATCAGGGGCCCCTGCATCCCTCCTGGGGTGGTTTTTAGCTTTCCCATTATAGCCTATGGATGAAACGTGAAACAGCATCACTGTTTTGATGAAATGAAATAGAACAGTGGTTTCAAATCTAAAAATTTAAAGCAAAATGCTGTTCCATCGAAACGCAAGTCAAAGCAGAATAGTGCTGCTTCACACAGCCCTAATGTTTAACTGATAAACTATCATAATTTTGCATAACATAGGCATGCTCGTATATCACATTAAATTCTAAATTATCTTTAAAAAGGAAATGTGAATGAGGTAAGGGCTTTCAATCTTAAATAATTTGACCCATATAAATACAATACTTATTGCACTGTATTTATCTTATATGGAATTATTTTTCCCATGTTTAGGGTAGTCATCTAGAGAAGACAAACACAGTTTTTTCTTCTTCATCTAAAGCATCAATGATTGGTCACAACTAAAACTGGAGATTGGGATGGGCACATGGTTGTTGCTAATATTAGCAAACTTTTCAGGAGCTTAACTGGCATGCCAGTTTGGGGTCAAGAAAAAAATTTCCCCTGAATCTGATTAGCAACGATATATAGGGATGTTATGCCTTCCCCTATATCATGGAGCACAGTCCATTTTCTAGTATCATAAGATTAAATTCATATTTAAACTTATGAATTCTTTGCCATTCCAGGGGACGAAAGCATTAGTGACCTCCCTGATATTTCTTTCCCTCTCCTTGCATTATAGTTGTTGAGGCTTTTAGGCCCAGATTCTAGTCTACCTATCAGACATACAGGTGGACGTGGGTGCCTAAGTACAATTCTATTCTACTCTGCTCAAGTCCCTGAAAAACAGTTAAAGCAAAGGGTAGATATACTTATGTCTTCACTGCTTATTTTTTGGGAATCAGTCTTAAGGATAAGATGACTTCTCGTTACAAAAATAGATACATTAATAGATTTTCAGGGCTTGAACAGGATAGAATAGAATTGTACTTAGGTGCCTAAGTACCTTTTAGATACTGAATAGGTGGAGTAAAATCTAGTCCTGGGTCTTAGAGTTCTCAGAGGGTTTTTAAGGAGAAGCACACTTCTGGTTTGTCGTATATGTGTGTGGAAGCAAACAGATGTTCCTCTGGATTTTACCAGGCTCATCATCTGTTACAGAGTTGTCCATAATTGTGGCAAACCTGGCTTGATGCCCCTTCCAGTCCTAGTCTTCAATGTACACATGGCTGAATAAATGAAAGGACAATAACAAAGAACCAGGATTGCACCACACAATACATATAAGCAATGCCAGTAATAAGTCTTGATCCTAAAAGGATGCTGCAGATATACTTCTTTGTACATCTGAAGAAATAGTTATTACCTAAACTCAGAACTGAGGTTGGCTCTTGCTTTCCTTCTCTCAAGATTGGAGTGAGGGATTATAAGTAGTTTCAACAAGTGTTACCTCTCAGCTCCATGTTTTTGGGGAACCCTGACACAGGACGCAGCCTGTCTGACTTACAAAGAATTCCACCCCATTCCCTGCCCCTCCTCTACCTGAACAAGAATTGATTACAAAAGACAATGAAGATGCAGTGAGAGATGCACCTAAAATCCTCCAGATAAGGGTGACAAGAGTGAAACAACTGCCCTAGGTCTCCTTTGCATCCAAGATGGAACCAGATGACCATTAATTTACATGAGAGATGGAGAACAGAAAGCCTGAAGCAATGCAGTGAATTCTGGGATCAGAGTAGCAGGGGAGCACTGCATGATGGGGAATCTGTGCTCCAAATGCTAATCAACACACATTTACACACACCCAGCTCAGCATTTATCAGACCAGTTCTAATTTGGATTTACAAAGGACCTTCCCCCTCCCCCCCACACCCCATCTAACCAGAACTAAGCAGACGTAAAGTTTAATAAGCATCTCAGGCCATACATTCCCCAGTCCCACTATGGGAGGCCTATTTAAACTTGATTGACTAAAACTCTGTTGCCGGGTTAGGGAATGCTGAGGCAAAGAGACCAAGTCAGAGGGGGTATGGGCAACATTTGAACAATGGTAAAGTGTTCATCACAGCTCATTGGAACCCTAACCACACGTGTTGTCATACTTTTCCTGGGATGACTGGTGGAAGTCAGTCACTTCCTCCCCACAGAAGGTTATGAACACTCCAATAATTGCCTTAAGTCTGTTAAAAGACTATAGTATGATCTGGAAAAGTCATGCTAAGCTGATGCTTGTTCACAACAAGTAAAAAATCTCAAACCCTGATGCTGCAAGCTATCTATTGTTTCTGAAGAAACCATGAGATATTCCATCAGTATATCTGCTATCCATAGGAATTTCAAGCTGGCTCCTAAGTGTCTGGTTACTCCTTAGCCTTGCATTTTCCTGATTATTGATCAATTTCTTGAGATGTTCCAAACCAGATAACCCCTTGTCAATAGAAAAGACAATGATTTACATGATTAAGAATGCTTTGAAGAAGCTGAACTGAGGATATAAAAATCTGTAAGGAAAAGCAGCAAAGTGTCTGTGTGTGCTTCAAGAGAAGAAGTCTCTCTGATATCATTTGCTATTGTTCTTGAGAAGCTGGAAGAAACAGATCGTCCGCCTCCAAGAATTGTGCTAAGACTTTACCTGTCAGCATTGCAACCCAAGTGCCTTGGACTGATGAGATCCCAGCTCTTGTGCTCTCTCTCTCTTTTCTCTTTTCTCTCTAGGCATAGATTTCTGAACCTGAACTGTATTAGTTAAGCTTGAGCTAAGTTTCCCCAAATACTTAGTGAAACCA
>JAGPOW010003642.1:94498357-94540759 GCA_030014935.1 Caiman crocodilus | reverse complement strand
TAGATTTCTGAACCTGAACTGTATTAGTTAAGCTTGAGCTAAGTTTCCCCAAATACTTAGTGAAACCAGGGTAGTATTGTAATTGTTTGTGTTTGTTTTCCTTTGCATGTCTATTACTACTAGTACCATTGTATATTTCAAATACTTAGCAATCAATAAATATAGTCAAACTGGTAGTAACTGAGTAACTGGGTATATTTCTCCTTCTCTACTTCTCCTTCCCCATTTGCTTTGCAGCAATGCTTCTTTTACCTAAGCTAAAGATCCCTGTGAAGTCCAAAAATACTGTGGGGTCTGTTCATCAAGAGGCTAAAGATTGGGACGTGCTGAGTTTGAAACACATAAGGGGATCAGCTTGTACAGGCTGATTGACCCAGTTTGGCTCAGGCGTGCCCTAATGAACTGAACGCTGGCCCACAAGGGTGTCAGTTGGACACCGAGCTGGATTCAAAGGTATTCTGTTTACCTGTGTGCGTGTGTCTGACTGCAATTTATTGTTGCTCTGATGAACTGATTCTGGGCATATGAGGGTGTCAGCCTATCCATGATAATCAACCTGGTCAGGTCAGGCATGTCACATTTATCTGTATGTGTTTGTGTGTGTATGGATGATTTGGTGACTGGAGGAACCCAGCCTCATTGAAACTGAGTCTTGCAAGATAGCTCCATTGGGGGTGAGGACTTGCAGAAGGGAAATATATAGCTCTGTATAGAAACACAAGTAACACAAGCAGCACATTGATAGAATTACCAAGATCCTAGAAATGAATTCCTAATAAATGAGCACACCTCAAAGTGATGGGTACATCTGGTAATACATCATGCTTTTCATTTGACAATTAGATAGACTGGGACGAGGTCCTGACCTTGATGAAGACATCGGGGGTTTTGACATTGACATTGGCAAACAAAGGTTCATGTAGATTTGCTAATTCTATATAATCTGAGGCTCTTAGAATGAGTGAACCCTCTGAACAAAAGAGAACCATGTAGATCATAAAGTACAGATGTTACCGTATCCCTCTTGTAAGATAAGCTGTTGCTTTTTTCAGTTGTTGCAGTCTTTAAGCAGCTTGCACAGGCAGAGCCAAATATACCTACTCTAGAATTCATAAATCCATGGATTATTGTGTCCAGTTAGTCAGCTAACATAGTATTTCATATAATATATTTGTAAATTTTATTTTCATTTTAAGAAAATTCTGGGTTGGATAAATCCTGTGGATTGTTTCCAGGCCAAAAATAACATACTCTTGATATCAGTAATTGCAAAGACTATTAAGTAATATAGGAATTTAAATTTTGTATACAATTTACAATCTCCTTCCTTACCTCTATTAATATCCTTGGTGGCTCCTGATATTGCCAACAATTTGAAAAATAATGGGCTCATTTATTTCTACACCACATTTCCTTGAAAAGGACTGCTGAATCCCTGCCTTAAGAAAAGAATGGAGCTACCAGGAAGTCAGATAAAGCTTCTTGGATCTCCCTCCAGTTCTGTGAATCTTCTGAGCATTTCTGTGGCTCCTGGAGAACTCATTCTCATAACATATTGCTCAGAGTACACCACACATTGGATGATTCCTGTACCTACCATTCTTCATACCCCACCTTCCCTGACAAGTTCTCTAGAAAAGGGCTTATGTGGTTGAGGCATAGGTGCTGCCTTGGCCAGTAATAAATAATGTGTTTGAAGGAAGTGTAGTAGGGTCAGTTTCTACTTCCTGAGGAGTGCAATGAGATGGAAGAGGGTAAGATAATATATTCCCAGAAATATCCAGCTACAAGCTTCCATCAGGGAATTCATAGATTCATAGACTGTAAGGCTGGAAGGGACCTCAGAAGATCTTTGGGTCCAGCCCCCTACACCAAGCAGCAAAGGTAACTGGGTGTCATGTGACTGTCTAATCTCCTCTTGAAGATTTCCAGGGTAGGTGATTGCACCACCTCTAGAGGGAGCTTATTTCACAGTCTGTACATGCTGACTGTGAAGAAGTTTTTCCTAATGTTGAGCCTAGAATTGATCTTCCAGGAATTTGTGACCATTACTCCTGGTTTTCCCTTCAGGTGCCCTGGTGAACAATTGCTCACTGAGCCCTTGATGTACTCCCCTAGTATAGTGCTAAGCTGCTGCCAGGTCCCCTCTCAGCCTTCTTTTACTCAGGCTGAAGGTTCCCAGATCCCTCAGCCTTTCCTCATATAGATTGCCTTTTAAGACTCTGATCATATGGGTGGCTCCTTGTTAGACTCTCTCAAGCTTGTCCATGTCTTTGTTACAGTGTGGTACCCAGATCTGGACACAGTACTCCAGCTGTGGTCTCACCAGTGCTGAGTACAGTGGAAGAATCACCTCCTTGGGCTTTGCTGGAGATGCATTGATTGATATATACCAGAGTAATGCCCTACTGGCTACAGCATTGTGCTGCTGGCTCATATTCATATGGTGGTCTATTATTACTCCCAGGTTCCTTTCATTCATGGTGCTAGTCAGTTTGGTTCCACAAAGTCTGTAGGTGTGTTGAGGGTTGCTCATCCCAAGGTGGAGTACTTTACTTTTCTTGACATTGAATTTCATCAGGCTCTGATCCACCCAACTTGCTAACCTGTCTAAGTCCACTTATAATTGTAGCCTATGTTCAAGCCTGACCACACTTCTCCATAACATGGTGTCATCCACAAACATGGCCAGTGAGCTCTTCATTCCCGCATCCAAATCATTAATAAAAATATTGAAAAGTGCTGGACCAAGCAGTGACCCCTGTGGGACACCGCTGACCACTTCTTGCTAGGGTGACACAGATCCATTTACTATGACTCTCTGGGTCCTATCCTGCAACTAGTTTCTCACCCACCTGACTGTCTCAGAGTTAAGCCCACAATCCTCCAATTTTCTTGCAAGGAATGCCTCAGATTAAATTCCTAAAGAGACTTGCTTTAGAATTGTTGGTTGTAGCTCTATTGGTCTAGGGACATAGGGAGATGAGGTTCTTTGAGTAGATGTGATATCTTTTATTAGACCAACTAAATAGAGAGGGTCCAGGAAAGGGTCACTCTCATGGTCAAGGGGCAGCGGGACAGGCCCCACAAAGAGAGGCTAAAGGACCTGAATGTATTCAGCCTCCACAAGAGAAGGCTGAGAGGGGATCTGGTGGCTATTTACAAACCTCCCAAGGGGGGACTTGCAGGAATTGGGGGAGGCTCTGTTTCCCTGGGCACCACTTGGGGTTACTAGGGATAATGGCCACAAATTGTTAGAGAGAAGGTTCAGGCTGGACATCAGGAGACATTACTTTACATTTAGGGCTGCCAGGCTCTGGATGGGTGCCTAAGTGAGGTGGTACTTTCTCCTACCTTGGGGGTCTTCAAGAGGAGGCTGGACAGATATTTGCCTCGGGCTCCAATTCCTGCCCAGGACAGGGGGTCAGACCTGATGATCTGTTTAGGTCCCTTCCAATCCTAAGCACTATGATACTATGAACTAATAGAAAAATGTTTCTTTGCAAGCTTTTGGGCAATAACACCCTTCTTCAGGCATAGGAAGAAGGCATAGTAGGCATGTCTACTGGTGTTATGGGTTCTCCATGGTAGACTAGAAGGCAACATGCAAAATGCAGGTCTGTAAAAATGCAAATGCATGGCAGTGAGGATCAGAGGAAATGGGAGACAATAGGTGTAAGACAGGTAGGTAGGATGGGGAAAGCGGGGAATATTGAACTGGTAATAGAATGTAGGTGGTAAAATGCAAACAGGCTACCTGGGGTTATCAGATGTTAGGCAGGTTATAATGTGCCATAAATCTGATGTCTACATTTAGTCCATGATCTTTTGCATCCAGTAAATTTATAAAGTGTTATGAAGCTTTATTAAGGGACTCACTACATTCTTACTTCTTTTGATTTAATGAATATACATTTTTTAAGTAAAAGACCAAAATATAATGGCCAGTAGTGGAACAACACTAATCTACATTAACTGAGAATGCAGCCCATTACATTTCCCTACAAATGGAAGCTGGCATTGTGTGGAGGTGACTTTTTTAGATCAACTATTTTCTTGTTCCACTTCTTGAAATGGACAGTCCTTCTGCTGAAGAATGCATACACTATTTTTTTCTGGCTAGTGCTGTTGATAATTGCAACAAAGTACCAGTAGACTATGAAATCTAAGTTAGAAGAAACTAAGTTTCCTAGCTCTTGTGATGAAATTTCTACTGGTTTCAGTGCAAACAATGATACATCATCTTACATCCCACTATTGCCACTGGGTGTTCCACCACAAGCCCAGCAGGGATGCAAATGTTTCTGGGAGGAGGTTAAGAAGTTTCAAGAAAAATACCCATTAATGTTTGGTCAGGGTTGTTTGAATGACTAGACTGAAGAATGTGTTGCATTCAAAAGCTTGTCTAAGTCTATCCTAACCATGTAGTTGGTCCAATAAAAGATAACCAAACATAAAAATCCGTGCCTCTCACTAAGATAGACTCAGACGTCTTTTCACTTAATAATTTCTGGAATATAATTTGTATGTGTTTCCTACTGCCTCAAAGGAGTTAAAATGCAGTGGAACCCAGATTCTTTAGAGGATCAGAATTCTTTACCCAGGCAAAAAGTGGGACTGTGAACTACCATCAATTTATAGCTGTGCAGGGACTGCTCTGGCTGTTTGTTGCAGTATTTTTCAAAGGGCACTGTCTGCCCAGGCAGTTGTGTGGGGTCACAGCTGTGCTCCAGCTGAATGGTGAAGCAGTGCTCTTGGAGTAAAACCTATAGCAATCACTGGAGCAGCTCTTTCTTGAATTGGGATTATGCTGCAAATGAAGTATATCATGAACAACCTGGATAAGAAAAACCTGGGTTTGTTTGAATTAGCACTGTTTTTATGACTGTTTTTTTATGGAAAGATCATGGCCTTTTAGAGATATTGTTGGGTTTTTGAGAAGTCAAATTGCTGTCATCAAATTTGAGAAATTATATTTAAGACTGTACTGGGATAGTCCAAATTTTTTAGGTAAATTTGTGGGAAATTTGCCTAGTTTTTAAATGGAGCAGAAGAACTTAATTGATGACTTGACAATTTTTTTGGAACTAGTTTTCTTCAAATTCTCTAGCACAGTGACAATACAATACTTGGACTGGATATTCTTTCACACACTAACCTACATGAGAAATGTCCCTTGAGTCATTGTGTTCAATATAGTAGAATCTTATCATGAAGTCTTTTTCCATCATAAGGTATCTTCATTCTGCTCCAACCCACTGCTCAGATTGCTACTATGACTGGTTCCCTTGATACCTAGGTATGCATGATTACTGATCTGGTGCATGTTCAGTATCTGATTATGAAGTGGTGCTCAGCTAACAGAACACAGAGATGCTATGGATGAGCCTCAAAGGAAGATTTGGTGGAGGGAGACCAACCTAACTCTTCCTAAGATGAGCCAGTTTTCAACCTGCTCCACATGTGGTAGCCCTAGAATGGATAGCAACAGAGCCTGCTTAGTATGACACTTATTAGCTCTACTGAGATGCAGATCCAATTATCTGAGGCACAGTGTCATATGAATATGGCTTTCCTGTTTGTAGTCTGCAGTTATCATGGGAAAGCTAGTTTGGGTGGCTCTGAAGCATGCTTGCCAAGGGACCAAGGATGGGGATAATTTGTGAGGCTGTTAAGATGGGGCTGGGGGAAAGATGAACTGTAGGGGCCTGGTGGGGTGGGGAGCTGTGGGGGAGGTGGACTGTAGGGCAGTAGGTGAGGGTGCAGTGGGATAGTGAAAGAGCATGGGAAGGTTGGGTATGGGGGCTGTGCAGGGGGAGGAAGGTAGATCTTTCCAAGAACTCTAGGAGTGTGCACATCAGCAAATCTTTGAAATCCAATTTCCAAATTAGATTTTGTAGCATTTCTGTCAGGGGTAGCCATAAGCAGCTATATACAATTAACATGCAATCACCTCCCTTAAGGGTGGATTTGGTTTAGGCTCATTGACCACGGAGGTGAGTTTAGCTGAAAGTAATAAATTTACAAGGTGATCTAAGGAAGCCTTTCTTTACTGAGAACTGTGAAGATGTTTATCTGATGGAACTACAGTCTCTTCTATCATTTTTACTGTATAGGCCTGTCGGATCACTCAAAGAAGCCATCTACTAGCAGAAAATAACTTAAGATGTTATTTCTTGTGGCAAAAACCTAAAAAAAAATATGTCCTTTACTTGGTTTCATTATGAATAGGTCCAGATTTGCTATGAGCAGTGTCCTGCTGCATCTATTACTCAATATTGCAGCACAGCTGTTTTAAACTTCCTAAAAGGATTCCAGGGCAATCAGCTGGTATTTATTGTCTTTAGAGAATACATTAAGGGTGCATATTTTTATGTTTGTGAAGAAAGCAATGTTTAATAACAAACAGTTTTGGAAAGTGCTTTAACCACATTTAACAGAGTAACAAATAACCGTGATTTAAGAGCATGCATTTTAAATTGAGAAGAGTTTGGTTTTCTTCCTAAAGGAAAGATTTTTTTGCAAATATCAGATTAGTAACCTTCTCAAACAGCCAAAGGACTTCAGATGGTTTTGCTGCTTCACTGGCTACTTGAGTTTTCTTTTCTCTCTCAAGTGTTTCCCAAAGAGAAAACAAGTCAAAGAGCTTCTCTAAGTGGAACATTTTTTTTGACTGTTGAAGAAAGGGGACTAGGGCATAAAAGGGAACATGTATTGTATTTTTCTTTAATCTAAATTTACAAAACAATTTTCAGACATTTCAACTAACAACTTGGCATCAGTAATTTAGACAATCTGACTAGGAGTGAGCTATTTTGGTAAAATCCATCTTATACCAATTGATTCACACATGTTCTTTTTCCAATGAGACAAGACAAGCTTAACATTCAGCAGCATTCTCTGCTTACTGCTTTAGTTGTTTGCCATTTAATTTTATTCACTTGAAATGCCAATTTTCCATACACTATTCAATGAAGTGAGTTTGCAAGGAAAAAAAAGAGAGAGGAGAAAAGACAGGGGATTTAACTATGCATCCTTCTCTCCCACCTGGGTGCTCAGTATAACTATTGGAGTGGAAAATGTAGTCATGCTGTATAAATCCAACACCATGTCAAGGGCTAATGTTTAATCATTGTCTTAACCTGAATATATTCTGAGAGCAAGTGCTGTGCTTTGGAAGATTAGGTCTGAGTGCCTTTCATGCCATTCAGAAGAATGGAATACATTGCCGCTGTGATGCCTAGTTTTTATGTAACAAAACCTGTAAGTTCAAGTGATTTAATGTTATTTTCTTAATAAAAAATGTGATATGTAAAACAAGCAGTGAAAATCCCACAAGACCCAGAAATAAGTATCTTTTGACTGTTTGCTATGCGTAATCCAGAGAATACATCATTTTCTGGTCAATGTTTAGGTCCTTTCAATCATAATATTTGGCAGTTATTCCTTTTCACTCAGAGATTGCAAAAGGTAATGTGTTAATTAAGCCCCTTAACACCCTTTCAAGTAGGTTAGTTTCTATCATCTGACACAGGGAGGGCATTTTTAAATGGTATTTCCCATTCTGTGCACAGTCAAGTCAGAGGTTATGTAGAATAATGGAAAAGTAGCAGTCTGCCTTGAGGAAGAACTGTCTCTGGGTGTATGCATCAATGCCATGCACCTTTGGGAGGCCTAGTTTCCTAATGTCCTGGACAATAAACCTTGTTTGCTTGTCTAGATTAAAGTTTGGGCCATGGTTTCAGGTCTTGCTTTCCTCTCCTGACTTCTTCTGGGGCCACTACAGAGTTCCTGAGAACCAGGTACCAAGTCATTTTTGAGTTCTCCCGAGGGCAGGAAATAAACATTTTACTCATCTTTAAGAGAACCATATGATGGGTTGAATGATTCCTTATACCTTCTTCTCTACTTAATGCCAAGCAAAAACTGGTTCAGACCAATGTAGGGGGAAAATTGACAAAAAAGAATGCAAGAATTGTGAGACCTAGACCAAAGCTATATTTATATCACCTTAAGGAAAAGCACTTGGATTGAAACACATATTTTCTCAATGTGCTAATCAGGAAACAATGGAAATAAAGGAAAAATATTGTTTTTTCTTCTCTTACATCATTTAAAAACTATGTTGCTGATACCATGGTTAATATAAGGTATCTGGTAAAGTCTGTGGAGGTCTCCTGCTTCAGAACCAAAATGATTTATTGAAGGGTGAACACAACACAACATAGTAAGTCCATTTTACAGTAACAGCTGAAGAGAAGTCATTTTTTTTAAATCATGAGTTTTGTGCTTCCATAGCTAAAGGCAAGTATAAACATAAATAAAGTTAAGCTTTTTGTATCATTGCCCTCCCTCGGAAGTAATTTGATGAAAGATTGGCATTTTTATGATCATTTTAGGCAGGAAATTGTTATTTGTTAATTCAATCTCCTGAGCGTAGCTTGGGACTGTCTAATGCAAACAGACATCTTGACAAACTAAATGCAGTTACTCAACTAGTCGATGAATAACATGAAGAGGCAACAATCTACTTTGTAGGGAGTGGTTTAAGTGTACATGTTTCTGTAGAATCAAAATACATTTAATTGAAGCCAACCTAAATTTCTAAGGATTCTCAATGTCTTGAGTCATATTTGCTCACCACTGTGTAATGTTTTCTAAATGTTTGTGCCTGTAAGAATTGTACCCCAGCCAATATTTGTCTTACATAAAAGTAATAAAAGGGGTCTTTACTATGGTATTTCATTAACCGCTCATGTGAGGCTCAGAAAGGCTCCAAGACCCAGTTTCTCTCAAATGAAAATACGGAAGAATTGAGAGAGAGGGATAAAGTGTAAAAAGGCCACATCCAGCTCTCAAACTATGAAAAACTTAAACCATCATGATGTCATTTTAAAACAACATTTTTTAAATTATGTTTTTCATGCTGTATTTCTTTGTTTTCCAATTTATAAGTCTTTGCATCCATATTTTCAGGATTTTCTCTACAATGACGACTAGCTATTTACTCCCTCCATCTTTCCCCACCCTCTCTATATATTCACAAGACTCAAAGAAATAAATATATTCCTAGATTTTATTAAGCCTTAATCACAGTCCACAAGCAATTTTCAGAAGTAAACTAAGAAAAATAACTACAAATGGATAAGTGTCAGACTAGCAAGTGGTTACAGATATATAATTCTACTAGGGTTGGTTTTGGGTCATCAGGTTTAATTAATTATTTGGATTCTGGAATATAGCAATTCCTGCATAGGTCTGCAGATGACACAAAACTGGGAGAGAATTGTTCCAAATATTTTGCAGAGTAGGATTAAAATTAAAAGTGATCTTGATAAACTGTAGAATTGAGAAATGAAATTCAACCAAGATAAATGTAAGGTTCTATACCTTGGAAAAGGGTAAAAAAAGTAAAAATACTGGGCTGGGGTAACTAAACAACAGGAATAATGAGAAAGATCGAGGGAGCGGGGATGGTTGAGCAGAAATGCAACAGAAGTCAGTAAGGTGATGTTGTTATAAACAAGGACATTCAACTTGGGGTCACATCAACCAAAGTATTGTATCCAAAACATACAGGGTAATACTTCCACCCTAGCACTTAGAGCTGATCAGGCATCTGATGGAACAGTGTTTCCAGTTGTGGGTGCTGCATTTTAAGAAGGATTCGGAGAAAAAGGAATGGATTCAGAGGCAAGTGACAAATATATTAGAAGGTGAGCCATATGAGGAAACAATGAGAAATATTTGGTTTAGACAAAAGGAAATTAAGGAATGGCAGGACAGCAGTTTTTAAAGTTTTGAAAGACTGCCATAGAGATGAAGAATCATGTTCTTCCTTCCCACAAAGGGAAGAACATGTGGCAATGGGTTTAAAGCATGTAAAGCAGATTTGGATCAAATCTCAGGAAAAACTTCTGAACTGTGAGAAGAGAAGGGCAATAGAACAACCTGCCAAATCTTCCCTGAAGGTTTTCAAGAAGGGACTGGGCAATTATCTATATGGGATAGCTGAGGAATAGCAGTCTTTTATCTATGCAGGGGTTTGAAATGATACATGAGGTCCCTTCCAACTCTGATACTATGATTCACAAGATGGGACTTTAAGGAAACAGCAAATAAACATTATAAAATCATCATAAAACCACAAGATGCAACACCAAGAAGCTTACGTTTGCTAGGGCATTCCAGGTTCAGTTTTGCCTCAGGTTTGTACCGTTAGTATATAGCATAATTACAAATAGCATTGACCTCTGAATATCTGTCCCACAATTCCTGAGGCCAACACAACTGTCTGAAGAAGTGGCTCATGGCACCTTATGAAAGACTCTCATAACCTAGTGGAATTGTTATAGAAAAGGTGATATACCCATTAAGTTCCTGTCAAGATCTCATGAGGTCATCCCTTCAAGCAGGGCTGTGAGTTTGCTGCAGGAAAAATGGCAGTGGCACAAATTTGCCACTGTGCGCTCTCCTGCATGTGGGGTTTGGCAGGAAGCAATATGCCCTGTTTTGGGGAAACGTCCGTTTCTTCACTCCTCCCAATTTTCACTGTGCTGGAGGAACTGGGGAACAACTAGAGGAGGGAAGACACTTTGGCTGGTAAGCAGAGCATCTCTCTGGAGGACAAAGCCTCTGTGTTTGTCAGCACACATTCCCGGAGCCTGTGCCACACTGCTTTTTTTGCAGCAGTTTTTTTTTTTTTTATATACCAGGAGTTCCTGCTATCAAATTTTGGAACCATCCTGCAAATTTGCAGTGTAGCAAAGAGTTGCATGCATGTGCCATGTGTGATTTGCAGTTCCTCAAATGGGTGTGAGGGTTGCAAACTGCAAGTATGCACTTGTCTGGACGTGCACCATGAGTCTATTGAAACTTACATATATGTGTGTGTGTGTGTGTGTGTGTGTGTGTGTGTGTGTGTGTGTGGTGGGCCAGTAGGGAGCACTCCTGCATTGAGCCACCCACCTCACTGCACCTGACCACCTTCCAGGCTCCAAGTGCCTCCCTGGGGGTGCCTCATGTCTGACCGACCCCCTTCCTGGAGCGCACCCGCTAGCCTGGGGGTTCCACTGCCACCACCCAGGGCTCTGGACTGATTCTGGCTCTGTGCACCCTGGGAAACACAGGCTTAGTAGCCCTCAAGGGGACTTGATTCACTTCAAGAAGTTGGATGCTTCCCTCAGTCAGAAGCACAACTAGTGGTCTCTCTTAGTTAGCCGAACCAAGGGGACCCCAAGGCATAATCTAGACCCACTCCCAATAAGTCTCCCACACTAGGTACAAAGGAGAACTTTGTTGGTTGGAATAGGGTACAGGGCAGAGCAATATCTGAAATCCCATAGAGCAAACTCCCCTGGCTGGGTAGCCTTTGATCATATATCTGAGCTACTGCAAGCGACATATCTAGTTCGATATCAGGTAGCTTACTCACAAGTATCATCCAGAGGCAGTTGGAGATTCCCTCTGGAGGCAAGCGGTTCCTTGATCATGAGTTTTGAGAGAGAGAGAGCAAGTTTCAGATGGTATAACTCTTCTCTGTCTCTGAGTCTCCCTCATGGCTGCTGCCCCCACCTCCTGGGTAGTCCTTACTTATACAGCCCTTGTGACCTCATTTACCTGGTCCAATGGAGGCCAGCACCTGTTGGCTGTCAGCCAAGCAATTTGAAATATATCCCTAGTTGCTGGGCAGACTGGCAGTCTCTAGCCCACCAGGGAGGAAGCACCTCACCCAGGTATGTGATACCAGTCACATAGGCAGAGGAAGCAGATTTCCCCCCTCCCTCAGGAATGTATGCAGCTCAGTTACCTAAAGAGATAGGGTAAAGGTGTGTCTCCTCTGCTGGGCCCATCCTAATCAAATTGTCACAGAGCAGAGTTTTTGGGGGAAAACAGAGATGGCCTTCTGCCATGCATATACAAGAGATATTGACACACATAAAGGGTGTGCACAGCATGCAGAATTCAATTAGTGTGTGGTCACTTCAATTGAAATTCTCTCTATTTCTCATTCCTTTCATCCTTTCTTTCATGGATGGAGTCAAGGTTGTGGGGTCAGGGACAGGGGTGCAACCATGTCCCTTCAGTTATGTGTCCCAGACATAGTAAAGAGAGCTCATTGTGCATGTGTTGTATAGCAAACTCTTGCTGTAATCCTGGTTGCCAGTGAGCTCTCAGTCCACTAGCATGTCAGTGCAGCTCCTGATGGGAATTTTTCAGGTACTCTGAGTTCAATGAGCTCATCAGCTGCTAGCTGCAGGACCTCCCTGAAATCCCAGCTTTCAAATAGCTCCAGAGCCTTCCCTTCCTTTCTTCCCCACCCTGAATTCAGCAGTGGAAGAGAGATTTCACAATTGCATGAAAACAGGTGCTGAATGTTCCTGCTGGCCACTTCTCTTCTTTCCCCTGAGGAGGGAGAGGAAGAGGAAAAAGCAGCAGGCTCTGAACCTACTTGTAAGTAGGGGCTCAGCATACTTGTAAGTATGCTGACCACTGGTGAGCTCATATTGATCACTGCACATGGAGCACAGTCAAAGCAGGGTGCAGCCTCTGTGTGTCCATACTGTGGCAGTGCGATCACACGTCTTTGGATCTGCTCCTGCTTCCTGTTTGTAAGAAATAAATCCAAGGAGGCCTCTCCTCAGTTTAGAGTTTTACTTTCTTGATCCATAAAGTTACTGCAATACAACTGCAACGACTTTTTCCTCTAGCGTGTTTACCCTCTAGAAGGTATTTATAGAGACTAGTCATATCCCCTTTTAGTCCTTGTTTTACAAAGTTACATAATCCAAACTCTTCAAGACGCTTTTCATAAGATAGGATTTCTTTTTCTTAAATCATCCTACTAGCACTTCTGCGTTCATGTGAATTCATCTGCGTGAATATGGGTGAACGATGGGTGGACAGAATGATACCCAGTATTCTAGACAAAGTCTCACCAGTGCCGGTATAATGGCATTAATACTTCTATTTAAATCCTGAAATATCTTGCCTGATCACATTGGCTTTTTTCATGGCATCATAACATCAGTTCATAGTCATTCTGGCTAGGTACGTGCATTAAGCAGGCAGAAAGCAGTCTAAACCATAACTGAACAGATGTTCATGGATCTTAGAGTGATTTAAAAATTGTGGACTACACTCTGAGTTAACCCTGGATGGATGTATACTAACCTAAAGTACTTTACATCAGAGTGTTTTATCAAATGTCTGGGGGTTAACTTAGAGTGTGATTACTGCCATCGCAGATGACATTGCACAGGGCTGTTCTCTACCCTTGTGCAGAGCTCCTTTGCTTTGCCTGAGCCTGGGTCAGCCCTGCTTCCTAAGCCGTCACTGAGAGACAGCCTTTGATTCCAGCCTGGTATACAGCTTTGCCAGGAGGAAGGGCAGAGGGATGGGGGAAGGTGGGTTTCTGTTCCTGAAGTATGTTTCTGCTTGGTTGGGGTTTGGGGGGAGTGATGCAGAGGAAGAGCTTTGGGGTCTCTCCCCCCTGCAGCAGCCCGGACCAGGCAGCAGTGTGCCGCTGCTTGGTGGGGGAGGGCATAGGGGAAGGGCTCTGGGGTCTCTCCCCCCACAACTGCCCATCAGGCCACACTGCAGCACACCCTGGGTAGGGTTGGGGTGCTGCAGGAGGAGGGCTCCAGGGTCTCTCTCCCTGCAGTAGCCTAGGCCAGGCAGTGGTGAACTACTGCCTGGCCAGGGATGGGGACCACGGGGAAGGGCTCCAGTCTGTCCCCCGAAAGCTGATGCTGATACTCGCCAGCTAGAGGTGAGAAGGGCAGGGCAGGGGAGAGAGGCAACCCTGGCAGCCTCCTGGGAGGCATGCAGGAGCCCCCACATCAGCCCTCCGCACTGAACAGCGAATGTCTGTTCCGTTTTCTCATGCTCTAACTTACAGTGTTTTAGATAGGGAGTGTTAGAGTGCTTCTGCCACAGGCTTTTTGAACATCTTTACTTAGAAAATCTTTACTTAGAAAATCTTTACTTAGTCATCTACTAACATTAATTACTACCCTGAACTAGTCTGTCTTAATGTCTTAGGGCATTTATAGACATGCTCCAGGAGTCAGGGAGGGCAGGTGCACTTTAATTAGCACAGCTCTGAGAGCTATGCTAATTAAAAGCTCCTAGAGTGTCACATATATCAGCATACCTGCATTGAAAAATGTCAGCCAGACACTTTGAACTAAATCTCATCGACTGAGCTTTAGTTTAAAGTGCCCTGCCACCATTTTTCAGCACAGGGATGCTGATACACCTGACGCTGGAGTCCGCTGGAGCATGGTAATTTTAATTCTCCAGCAGACTCGATTAATCCAGCCTGCTCTGACATGCTGGAATTACAGCATGTCAGAACAGCCTCTTAAGTTCTATTATGTGTTTTTTTGACAATGAAAAGAAGTCAGCAGTATAGCTCAACCCTGCATTGTAATATTCTGATTAGAAAATGTGCAGTCACATCTACCAACGCAAGTGCATATAATTTAGTATTCTCCTGTATACCTAAAAATCCATTCACCCAGCTAGCTGGAGGCCTTGTACATTAGCACTTAGATGGGATTTTTTGTTCTTATATTGGGATCACTTGCAACACACTTAATATATGGCAGGTTGATAAATTAAGCATGAGTCAGTCAGTTGCTTGCTGCTGCTTTGACTCCACAGGACACCACTTCTCTGCTTCTCTGGAGGATAGCCATGGTCCTACACAGCTGACTGGAGAACTGGCACACTGAAATGAAAGTCACAGCAAAGAGCTGGAGCACTTTAGCTGTCTCATCATACAGCTGTTTGCTGCAGGCTTAGATGACTTGTGGCTGGATTGCAAACCCTCATCTTCACCTAACCTTCTGAAGAATCTGGCTTCTAGCATGCCTATTAGACTCAAAATTCCTGACCAAGCAGTGGCAAAGTTAAGTGGAGTGACAGCAAAAAATCAGATATCTGCAAAATAAACTATAAAAGCCTAGTTTAAATGAAAAACCATGATCTTCTTAGCTGTGGGTTTTACTGAACCACAGAGCTTTACAGTTTTCTGTCTGACACATCACACCAAATAGGTTCTGTCAATGTAATCAGGCATGATGCATGACAAATAAGCCAGAAATGTCCTAAATGGCTGTATGCGGTTTGCTCAGAGTTCCCTAAAACAAAGATCATGGTTGGAATTTGATGATTTTTTTTAACTTTATTGATTTTTGCTGTTTTTTTAAGACTCACCTGCATTTTGCTGTTCCTTCAGATGGGTGGACCATCAAAGCCTGGAAGTTGACACAAGTGTACAAGAGTTTGTATATTTTACCGGAAGATACACCCGTATTTTCCAAATGTCTTAGTTCATCAAAATACTGCAAACAATCTCACTAGAACTGACTCTCTTGCATTATCTAAAGTGCTTTAGCTTGTTTAAATGTTTCTGTCTTTTCCTTTCTCTCTCTCTCTTGTGAGATCACGAGTGAACTGCTTGACAGTTTACATTTTATATAGCATTAATTGGCACATCATTTGCAGAGAAATATTTACTTCTAGCTTAAGCTATACCAGGTATTGGTCTGTAATGTCAGGTAAAATCTGATTGAACAGATAAAAGTAGAGAGAATCCTCTTCTTTCGTAACCAAAGCAGAGAGAGATCCTCATTTCTGTATAAAAGACATCAAACAACTATGCTGACAGTAAGCCATTCTAAAGTAAGTTTCTTGCAAACATCCCCCCCTTTCTCAGCAGACAATGATGTATGGAAGATTGAACAGGAAATGTTCTATGCATAACAAATCAAACAACTAAACAATTAAACTTTCCAAAAGCTAAAATCAAAGCAATTTCAGCTTTTCTTTATTTACAGGCATATAGTGCAATTTCCTGAAATATAGGCAGTTGTGGCAACTTGTACAAGCTACATAGCAGATACTTCTTAAGTGATGCAAAAAGTCTCATTTGAAATATTTTGTTTGCTACATACCACTTTCCATTGCATATGTGCTTACTCTGGGCTACACCACATCAGGGCAACTTACATCAAACCACAATATAAAAACAGAGAGAGACAGTAGACTAGTAACCACCACGTCACAAAATTCTCTGTTTTTTCTCCCCTTTAACCACCATTGTGAATACAGATTCATATAAGGGTCCTAAATGGGTAGTATTATTTATTTATTTTCTCATTCTTTTTTGGCACTCCCTTGCTGTCAAGGATGATTGTCTTCCATGACTGTCTTATCTGAAGATGGCTGATGAGGCCTATTCATTTTTCTGGGTAGATTTATTTTTTATAATAGTGCCTAGAAATCTGAATTAGGACTGCTTGACACTGCTGAACACTAATAAATTGTTCTTGCTCAGAAGAGCTTTGGATCACATTTCAATGAGACTTAGGCATTTAGGTACTTTTGAAAATTCTAGTAGGCATTCATATCTATCTTTCATCTTTAGAAAACTAAATACCTCTAAAAATCTGGCTTTTTTATTATAACATGACTACCTCTCTTATTTCACAGGATAGGGAATTTAGATACTGATATAATGGGAGCCATGTAAAGCATAGATAAATTAAGCGCTACAGGGGGTCCAATGAAATCTATTGCAAAAAAGTCCCTTGCCTCTCACAAGTTTCCTGGAGCATTTTGGCTACAACACTGAAGATTGTACCTGCCTGGTGTGTGAGTTCTCCGGAAGTCTAAATGAATGTCTGTAATCCATTGTAAAAATTAGCTCACATATTTACCATTCTATTTATTTAAGTATTCTCTTTAAGCTCTTCCTTCAAATGAAAGGAAAAAAAACTTAAATTTAATAAGAATCTACAAATCACAGGTGTCTAGATGACAGATGCAAACAATTATTTTCATCACTGCTTTATTTTCTTTGTTAATTGCGTGTACTAACTGTGGCAGTATCCTTTATTTTTACTGCATGGGAGGCATTAGTTTTATGATCAGAGTCAAGTTTCTGTATTCCACACTAAGATTCCTCTTCTGGCATATCTTTGAAAAATGCTGTGCTATAATGAACTAATTGCTGTGGTTGGACCATAAAAAAATCAACTTCTTTTATATTTCTCTCTTGAATATATACTCTATTGTCCAAGTACAGAGGCTTAGCTATATTGGCTGAACAGGCATTTTTCCATTTTTCTGCACCAACTTGAACTCCAGAAGAAACCACACCAATACTATTTCTTTTTCCTTTTTAGTTTTAAAAGAATTATCTCCTATGTAATGGCAGACAACAAATGTCAAACATGAACTTCCTGCATTTGTGGTTTTCTTATTTTCCTTTAATGTTTACTCCTAGTAGTAATAACTATTTTTTTTCCTTCTGAAGGTGCTTCAGTGTACAAGAAAGTTCAATAATCAATGATACTACAAACCACTTAGATTTAGAATCTTTGCTTCCATAGGGAACCCTCTTGATGTTCTTGCAGGACAATGCCTTAAAATAGTTTTTTATTGCCCTGATTAATAGTATCATTTCTTAAAACAACATTTCTAAGGCACATTGACACAGCATTCCGAGAGCCATGTCCTAGATCTACTCTTTCTGGTTTAGAGGCTTCGTTGAGATATAATTAGAGTTCAAGGTCAGACAAGTTACAAATTTAGTTTTGCAAAACGAAAGGTGCTTCAGACCTGTATTCAGACTATCAAAGTTCAACTGGTTTGAATAACATATCTGGTTTTTGTTCTGTCTCTAGAGTTGGTAAAACCGTGGTGATTTGGATCAAGGTTACATTTCCCCCCAAATTACCGGTGTTTAGGATATGCTAAATAAATCAATCTAAAAAGACTTTCATACTTCACCACTCAAACTAAACTCAAAACTATTTTTTTATTTATTGATTTATTTATTCATTAATTTATTTGAGTTTCAGAGACATTCAGTCAATTTTTCTTGTCCAGTTACTTCCAAGCAGATGTAGAATCAGCCAAAGTAGTTCTGAAAATTATGTGTCTCAGGCTATGACTATGTCAATAAGTCATGTTTCCAAACTTTGTGCGTGAACTGAAATCTCACTCAAATGCACAGCAAAAGAAATTTCATTATGGGCCTGATCCAAACCCAGCTGAAGTAAAAGGGATCCTTTTTCCATTTTATTTTTCAGCTTGAGATCAGGCTCTATATAATGGTTCTTCAAAACCACCTGAAAAAATGAATGCCAACTCAAAAGCTAGGGACAGGCATTACATCTAAACCGATTTAAGTGATCAGAAACTGGTTTAAATCTGTAACAGAACAGAAGTTCAATACACATAAACCAGTTGGAAAATGGCTGAAACCATATACCCCCAGCATCCCAGCATGCTCTCTGAGCTGGGTGGTGCTTTCTGCTCCACAGCAGGGCTGGCCCCTCCCCTCTGCTCCCTGGCTGGAGCTCCAGAAGAGACTGCAGGTACAGCAGAGTCTGTTTGGCTTCCCCCTGTCATGCCCTACCCCTTGCTGCTTCCTGGACAAGCAGGGATCCCCCGCTTCCTCCCTCCAATCTCCCACAGCATGGACCCTAGCCCCACTGACCCTAGGCATGTAGTATGATAGCTAATGCTGAGAGGTATCTCTATGTGTGTCTCCAATTTCACTGGGACAGACAAACAGAACAATAACCGCTTAAGGCTTTTTAGAGATAACTAACAGGTCTCAACAGATCAGCTGTTAAGCCATTTAAGAAGAGTTTAAATTAATGGAGAGACACTATTATTTTGCTGATGGGATGATAAATACTGTTATCATCCCCCTGCTGGCTTGCTTCCCTGTCAGTTTGCTGCAGGCAGTATAAAGAAGCAGGTAAGAAGATTGAAAAGCTCCATATCATCAACAGATGCATGCACTTCACCCCCCCACCCTTTTGCCTTAGAGTGCTAGCAGGAGCCAGGGGTCTGGGGTCTGGCAACACTCCTGCCCCTTGAGCACCCAGCAGGGAAAATCCTAGGACGGTGCAGGCAGGTTGGGGGTTTATATGCTTCCTTAAACAGAGTGTCCTGTCGGGGCCTGGGCACCCTCCCCCCCCCACACACACCTCAGCTCAGCACTATGAATGGGGAGGGAATGCTGCTGTAGCATGCCCTGGCTTCTAATCTGATCCACTGCAGGCATGTGCCTGATTTTCCTTATTCCAGAGAGAATGTCTGTCCTGTTACAAACTGGTTTAATCTAGCTATGTTAGACTAACCTGCAAAGATTGAATCTAGACTTCAGAAAGGCTAACTTCAGTGTGCTTAGGAGATTAGTTAGCAAGGCACTGAAGAACAGGAGAATTGGTGAGATAGGAGTCCAGGAAGGGTGGTTGTTCCTAAAAGCAGCAATCCTACAGGCACAGAAGGAGACAAAAAGGGGAGCAAAGAGAAGACACAGGGTAGCATAGGCTCCCTGAAAGACAAACTAGGGCAATTAGTGACAGATAGTGGGGACAAAGTTAAGCTCTTCAATGAGTTTTTGCCTCTGTATGCCTGAACCCAGATCAGGACAAATCTCTCAATTGGATCACAGACAGGCATAAAGAGAAAACCAGCCCACCAACTGTCAGCACCAACTTAGTGAAGAGGCACTTAAAGTGGCTAGATGTATTTAAGTTAGCAGGCCCAGATGATCTTCATTCAAGGGTGCTGAAGGAATTGGCCAGGGTCATAGAAGAGCCACTGGCATGGCTGTTTGAGCACTCTTGATGTTCAGGTCAGTTCCCAAAAGACTGGAAAAGAGCCAATGTGGTCCCTATTTTCAAGAAAGGGAAGAAGGAGGGTCTGGATAACTATAGATCAATTGGTCTCACCTCTATCTTAGGAAAAACCTTTGAAAAAATTATTAAGGATCCCATTTGTGGAAGTCCAGCAGAGAAAGCAATGCTAAAGGGCAACCAGCATAGATTCAGAGCACATAGATCCTACTCAACTAACTTTGTTTTTTTTTTATGATCAGGTTACAAAATGCTTAAACACAGGAATCAAGGTGGATGTTATGTACTTGGATTTTAAGAAGGCCTTCGATACGGTATCAAGTTTTATTCCCATAGATAAACTGAGCGGCTCTCACGTAGATGATTACATGGTCAGGTGGGTGGTAAATTGGCTTAGGGGTCGCACCCAGAGAGTGGTGGTGTGTGGGTCGGTATCAACCTGGAAAGATGTGGGCAGTGTAGTCCCACAAGGCTTGGTCCTTGGACTGGTGCTGTTCAGTATTTTCATCAGTGACTTAGATGAGAGTGTGGAAAGCACTCTCTCCAAATTTGCAGATGATACCAAATTATGGGGTAAAGTTAACACACCAGAGGGTAGGGAACGAATCCAGGCAGATCTGGACAGTTTGGAAAAGTGAGTGGGAAAGAACAGGAGGCAGTTCAATAAGGATAAATGCAAGGTACTGCACCTAGGAAGAAAGAGTCACCAGCATACTTACAGACTGAGGGAGGAGCTTCTCAGCAGCACAGCATTGGAAAGGGATCTTGGAGTCACTGTTGACTCCAAGGTGAACACGAGTCGTCAATGTGATTAAGTGATCAGTAAAGCTAACTGCATTTTATCATGCATTAACAGGTTCATGACAAACAGATCCAAGGAGGTGATACTTCCCCTTTATGTGGCATTGGTCAGGCCACAACTGGAGTACTGCATCTAGTTCTGGGCACCACACTTCAAGAGGGATGTGGACAACCTTGAGAGGGTTCAGAGGAGGGCCACTCACATGATTAGGGGCCTGCAGGCAAAGACCTATGAGGAGAGATTGAGGGATCTGGAACTCTTCAGCCTCTGCAAGCATTGGCGAAGCTTAGGGGGTGCATGAGGGTGCACGTGTACCCCCTGAACTTGGTGGTGCATCCACTGCAAAAAAAGCCACCAACACTGACTGTCAGCAGTGCTTGTGAGTGGTTGCTGCTTGCCACCCACCCCTCGCTGCTGACACCGCCAGTGGTGTTTGTGTGTGGTCCCTAATCTCTGCTGGCTGCTGCTGATGCTTCCAGCAGCATCTGTGGGTATGCGGTGTTCATGTCTACAAGAAAAGGCTGAGAGGTGATTTTGTGGCTGCCTATAAATTCATTGGGGGTGAGGGGGGGAATAGCAAGAAATAGGAGATGCTCTATTTACCAGGGCAACCCTTGTGGTAACTAGGACAATGGCCACAAACTGACAGAGAGCAGATTTAGATTAGACATCAGGAAGAACGTCTTTATGGTAAGGGTAGCCAGAATCTGGAATGGGCTTCCAAGGGACCTGGTGCTCTCCCCTACCTTGCCGGTCTTTAACAGGAGGCTAGACAGGCACCTGGTTGGGGTCATCTGACCCCAGCACTCTTTCCTGCCCAGGGGAGGGGGTCAGACTCGATGATCTGTTGAGGTCTCTTCTGACCCTAAAAGTCTATGAATCTATGAATCAATTCAGGGTCAGGCTTTTTAAATGTCTGTCCCTAGTCAAAGGGCCTTTTTCCAGGTTAAAAAAACTTATAGGCCTAAAAAAGTTTCTGCTGGATTTGAAGCTCAGTTTCAGAGGTTTAAGAGATTTGTGTTAATATGTGAGGCCAGATCTTTAGCTAATGTAAATCAGTATAGTTCCACTGAAATATATGGCTCTATGCCAGCTTACATCAAAGTAGGAGCTGGACCATGAAGCATTTAGCCAAACTAAACCTAAATTCTGAGTCTATGGAGATTTTTCTCATAATGCCTCATTACATTTCTTCATTTGTTTTCTCAAGTATCAGCTGAAGCAAAACACCACATTCAGGAAAACAGCATGAATTGAACTTCTCTTTCTGTAAGTGAATAAAAACAGTGGGAATAATTTGAGAGCATGCATATGGAAAACATTTTCTGAAGAAAGTCTAGATATCAAGTTTTCTTCCATTTTTTTTTTTATGGGGGTAGGGAATTTCTTAGCAAAATCTAAGCATCAACCTTTTTAAATATATGTTTTGAAAAAGTATCAAGTTCTCTGTTCTGATTAGTTTCACCAGGACAAAATTCTGCTCTTAAAGTCATCCAGCAATGCATGGATTTCACTTGAATATCAGAAAGCCACATACCGAGAGAGGAGAACACAAAAGCTGGGCACTACAGCATGTATCAGAAAGTACCTTTGCTTTGGTTTGCTTTATTAATACAATATTAGCCAAAGCATTGAATTCTCCTAATCTGAAATCCAATAAACATTCCTTTTTTATCCCCATAGTTTTAAAAGAGCTAGTGAAAAACAAACAAAAAGAAAAGAAAAGAACAGGCAGATCATAACTTTTACAAGCAGATGTCTTGACTTGTTCTAGGAAGAAACAGAATCCCATAAATACCCATCTGCATCATTTGTAGTGAGCTTGGAAGCAAAGAAATAATAAAATGAAGTTTTATATTACAGATCAGAAATGTATCCATAACTTGGTTATCCTGGTTAGTTATTTGAAGCTCAAGGGTCAAAACTGCATCAAACATATGAGGCTAGCTAATGCCTGTGAGGTGTTCTACAAACAAAGCAGAAAAAGAGAGATGCCAGTCACGAAACCTGGCACCTTTATTGACCTCAGGAGCTTGGATAATGTTTGGCAGAAAACCTTCCTTTTCAACAGATACCATTTCCAGCTTAAGGCCATAAGTCCAATCTACCATAGCAAATCAAAGCTTTTTTTATGTACAATGATGAATCGTCTGTACCATTTTAAGATGAAGCTCTCTCTGGAACTTAATTTTATGGAAGTTCATTTACATAACATGTTAAGGAAAGTCCTATGGTGTCCACATTTGCTCTTAACTGAATGAAATCTTCACCCTTGTTTAATTTTACTATCCATAGTCAATGAAAGTTTTGGAAAGTATGTTTCTGTCTCTTAGGTTTTATATCCTTCTAAACTTTTATAATATTTATTACATTTCTCACAGGCTGTTAAGCATGAAATTTTATGTGGATCATCTTTAGTTAATTATTTACAGCCTATCTATACCCCAATGTTGGATCTCATACAGATTAATAAAATGTACCATACTCTCACTATAATTTATCTCAAGTGTAAAAGTGACTTATTTTGAGTCATCTTTGAGTCTTTTTATGAGTCTTCTTTTCCCCAGAACTTTTCTTTCATACTTGGGATGTTGGGGGTATGTAATTTTAGGTAATTAAAAATGTACTATTTTTTACTGAATTTAGGAGGGAAATATTTCAAATAAAAATAACTTAGAATGAAATTATAAATGTACAACTTTTACATCTTGTTGTGTGCAAGAAATTAATACTATTTTATAAGTTTTAATAATGATCATGCACTTACTTTCTTTTCAGCTGTTTCTGCTTTTAGTGTTCAGTTATGCATAGAATCATAGGACATTTTTACATGTGTTGTGTGATGCAGCACTGAGAGCTTTAATTAGCAGGCTGCTCTAATTAAAAGCACCCATGTATCAGTGTGCCTGCATGTGCCTATACTGAAAAAATGATGGTGGAGCACTCTGAACTAAAGCTTATCGAATGTGTTTCATTTCAAAGTGCCCTGCCACCTTTTTTTCAATGCAGAGATGTGCTGGGAAGCTGATACACATGACAGAAGGCTGCTGGAGTACACCAGTTTCTATGCTCCTTAATTGCGTCTTCTCCAATGCACCTGGAGCAGCCCCAACAGTAAGCTGTGCACACTGAGGACCAGGCCAGGAGGCACAGGTTGGAGCATGGTGCAGGCTGTCCTGAGTCCCACGTGAAGCACTACAGGGGCAGCCACGGACTGCACTGCCCAGATGAGTTGGGGTGGGAGAGATGGTGGGAAGGTGTCAAGTAGTTTGGCATGCTGCAGCTTCCCTCCAGGGACATAAATATAGGTTCCATTATTCTTCACTCTGCAGCCAGACAGCTGGGGACCCCATGGACCCAGTTTATGGACTTTGAGTGTTTAACCAGGTAACCTCCCCTGAACAGCTAACAGGGCACAAACATAAAAAGGTGGGGAACTCTTGCGCCAGTTAACACATCACAAGGCTCAGTAGCAATTGTTGGAGACCCACCTACAGTTACTTGAAATACTAAATTAAAAAAACCAAACATTAGCAGTACTAAACTATGACACTGAGGGCACATCTACACAAGATTTTTACTGTGGAGTTGCCTAATTAGCTCTGCAGCAAAGTCTCAGCATCTACACATGTAGCCCTATTAGGCTACAGTAAACTAATAAATACTGCTGTAGGTTAGTACTTGTAAACACAAGTGTGGTCTTACACTATTTAGTGTACTGCAACACACATATAGATGCTGACAGGGCTGGCTGGGGCACAAGGGTACTATAGTGCTAACCCCACACTGGAGTACCCTTATGTCCCAAAAGCCCCTTTATAGCATGTTAGCTGGGGAGAAGCAGCCTTGGGCTGGCAGGCTGACCTCCCTGCCTGCCACCCCCACCAGGCCCTCTTCCAGCTGGGGCTGCTCTAACCTGGCTCCATGTTCTGTGGGCCCAAGGGGCACATGTAAACACAGCGCCCAAGAGCAATAAACTCCAGCACAAACTGCCCAGGAATGTATTGAGTTACATTAACAGTTCATGTAGATGCATCCCTTGTGGAGCAGGTACAGCTACAGAATGATACCTCAGAAGCAGGCTTAGGAACAGCACTTATGCCATGAGCTGCACTCTTTGAATTTGCTAAGCTTTGACTCACACAGAAATGTAATGTGCTCTGGCAGAAAAGGTGTGGCTGGATGTACCATTTGCAGTGGAACATTTCTATCGCACATACATTTTGTGCATGTTTGGGCACAAAATGTATGTGCATTCTAAACACAGGCTATTAGAGATTCTCATGAAAAACCCCTGCTGAATGCAATTAAGTGACTACCTCTTTAAATTGGAACAAGTGCAGAGAAGGGCTAATAGGATGGTCAGGAAACTGGAAACTAGAGTAGCTTGCTTATTTAGCTTTCTTTTCTTTAGTGGGGAAAAAACCCCCTAAAGCTAAAGGGGACTTAGACAGGCTTGCAAGTTTGGTGGACCAGAACCAGATGAAGTTCAACGTTGAGAAATGTAAAGTGCTCCACCTGAGGATGAACACTCCCCTGCACACCTACAAGTTTGGCAATGCCAGCCTGACCAGCACTACGAATGAAAGGGACCTGGGAGTAATAATAGACCACAGTATGAACATCAGCCGGTAGTGTGATGCTGTAGCCTGCAGGGTGAACAGTACCCTGGCACACATCAATCAATGCATCTGCAGCAAAAAAGTGATTCTCCCACTCTCCTCAGCATTGGTAAGACCACAAGTGGACTATTGCATGGTACAAAGACATGGTAAAGCTGGAGAGAGTCCAGAAAAGGGCCACCTATACGATCAGAGACTTACATGGCAAGCCCTACGAGGAAAGGCTGTGGGATCTGGGGCTCTTCAGTCTGAAAAAAAGAAGGCTGAGAGGGGACTTTGTAGCAGCTGACCACTACATCAGAGGAATACATCAAGGGCTTAGAGAACAACTTTACCAAGGCACCCTAGGGAAAAACGAGGAGTAATGGTCACAAACTCCTGGAAGACCATTTCAAACTCAATATTAGGAAAAAACTACTTCACAACTAGGGTGTCCAGACTGAGGAATAAACTCCCTCCAGAAGTGGTATAATCGCCTACCCTGGAAATCTTCAAGAGGTGACTGGATGGTTACCTTGCTGGGGTCACCTGAACCCAGTTGTCTTTCCTGCTTGGTGCAGGGGATCTTCCGAGGTCCCTTCCAGCCTTACAATCTATGAATCTATGAATATGAATCTATGAATAAAGGCACAAGAACAAATATGTATCACTGGCTATGAATAAATTTAGGTGGGAAATTAAAAGTTTCTGGCCATCAGAGGCTTTTGGGTCTGGGCAAAAACCTAGCTGGTTTTAAAAGTCTTATTACTTTTTGAAAGGTATTATTTGATCTGGGCCAACAGTGTGGGGACACGGTCAGGAAGGCCAACCATACTTTGTCACACTTCCACAGATGCATCTCAAGCAGGTTCAGGGAGGTGATCCTCCCCCTCTTTGTGACACTGGTCAGGCTGCAGTTGGAGTACTGAATCCAGTTCTGGATGCTGCACTTCAGGAGAGATGTGGACAGCATAGAGAAGGTCTAGAGGAGGGTCACCCACATGATCAGGGGGCAGGCCCTACGAGGAGAGGCTAAGGGACCTGAACCTGTTCAGCCTCCACAAGAGAAGGCTGAGGGGGGATCTAGTGGCCTGTTACAAACTAGTCAGAGTCACAAGCTGGCATAGGGTAGATTCAGGCTAAATATCAGGAGGCGTTACTTCACTGTCAGGGCGGCTATGATCTGGAACCAACTTCCAAGAGAAGTGGTGCTGTCTCCTAACCTGGAAGATTTTAAAAGGAGGCTGGATAAACATCTGGCTGGGGTCATTTGACCCCAGTACTCTTTCCTGCCATGGTAGGGGGTTGGACTTGATGATCTATTCAGGTCCCCTTCTGACCCTACAAACTATGAAACTATGATAATGTTGTAGGATGTATGATGTATGATGCAATTGTAGGAGATCCGACTCTTGTGACCCAAAAGAACCTTTCCTGTTGTACGATCCTATGTTCCTATGATAAGAATGAGGGCACAAACAGGGTGAGGGAAAGTCCCCCACTAGGAAAAATAGCACAATCAAGATGTGGAAAACTGATTTGAAGATTAGCATTCTTTAAAGATCAGCATACTTGAAAGACAATTCAGTCTAATAGGCCATACTGGGATAACAGTAAAGGTTATATCCCTATGGTGGGCTATGTCTTACTTGTTTCAGCAAGTAAACAATGCCTTTATAAAAGACACACGAAGAACAAATATTAGTGAAAGGAAAGATATAGCAATCTACTTGGAACTTTGAGGAAGTAATGCAGGTTCCAGGTGGGAGGAAACACCGGGAAGTCATTCTTTATATGCACATGGCTACAATACTATTTCTATTTGCAGCATTTCAGTTAATAATTCCCTTTTTTAAAAGCCAATGAGATTTACAAGTATGAGGTCCTCTTATATGTAGCCTTTTCCCACATATTTCCCTCTTTCCCCACATATTAAAATTCCTTCTCTAGCCCAGATTTTCATTTTTTTTACTTCTCAGTTACTGACCTGTCTCATTCTGCCTACAGCTCTTTTCACTCTGCTTTTTTCACCTTTCAGGATCCTCTTTCCTTTGATTTGGCTTCTTTGATGAAGGCTGTCCATGATGTTCTCTTCTTCAGTGACAGAATGCATTTTCTGCACCCTCCACCACCAATTACTGACCCCTGTAAAAATAGGTATCAGTGCATAAGTATCAGGATGAATATGCAAACAAGATTATGCAATGGTGAATGAGACTGTGCTAAAACCTGTGTTCAGCTTCTGAGCATCCCCAGTGAGACTGAGAGATTTCCAAAAGCCTGTGATAAGTCAGGCTAAATACTTTAATTGTATGTGGTATGTTAAAGTGGAACTTCCTTCCAACTAATCTGACGTTTGCTTGCTAACCAAACATTATGAATTTCACTAAGATCATCACTATATCACTTAGCCCCATAGGTCTGAATGTTAAGACATCTAATCTCTAATTGTTTCTGCAAAATGACATGAGTACACATATATAGTTGTGTCATACACAAACACTCTAATGAATAGCCAAACTATCTTTCAACACTTGTGACTCTATATTTTCATTACATAATGAAAATTCAACAGGATAAAAAGGACTTCCACAGAATAGCAATGAGTAGAGCCTTTGCATATTTCAGGATCTATAAACTGTGGTTTTAGTCAGAACAGGTGCATTTATGTAAGAGGGAACAATTTTGCACAATACACATTTGAAAACCAAAAAGCTTGGCTATGAATATGGTTGTTAATATTTCAGCACTAATCAATTTCTGTAATTTACATAAACATAATAAGTAACCATGCATGGCAATGGAAAGACAAACAACTTTAGAACATTTAAAAAGCCTTATAATTGCATTCTAGCTAGATATGGCAATATGTATTTTATATTTCCAGTGTGGATGTCTTTTTTTACCTCTTTATGTTTTTAGAAACTGAATAAGCCATCAAGTCCATTATGTGGTCTTATGAGGGACCACTTGGAACAGGGAACAAAGATCAATCTCATGTCAAAACAAGTCCAAACACTGACCATCTCTAAGGGTTTTACCTAGTTTGGCCTCGTTTATGAGCACTGGTTACTGTATATGTTCTCTTAAGTCTACTTTGTAATAAGCAATAGTGTTTATAATGACATTATTTTGGTCTACAATGGAACCTTTGTGAAGGGAAATATTTCTTTTTTCCTACACAATAAATTTACTGTGGGCAGAGGCTTACTCTTAAAGTACTTTGTTGTTCCAGTAAAAAGTTTAAACTTTCATTCTGTTTCTTGTAAACTAAAACTGGACTAAACCCAGACCATGAATTAGAATACCCTTGAACCTTGGTTGATGAAGTGCAGAGGGAAACAGAATCCACATCTTGATAAAAATGTTGTGTCCTTGGCTTGTTTCTGCTACAGAAAGGGCCATGTTAGTTGAGTTCATGCTAAGCAGGTTCTATAGTGTGCTTATACTATGTAACTGTGTATGAGACCTACTATCTTTGCATGATTGAAAATCTTCTTGCCCACTATCATTTAGACTAGATTCTCCATTTAGTTATCCTTTTACAGCAGTTCAATTTTGTTAATGTCAATAGAATTATTCCTGATTTACTATGGTATAATACTGGAGTCAGGCCTAGTATAAGTAAGCGCTATATATTTGTATGAGTCCAGTCATCAGAAGGGTCACTAAACAAAGAGTGGAAAATGGGAGATTTTAGCATGACTTTGTGTTCCATGGGCTTAAGTGAAGTTGTCTAGTTAGTGATCCATTGCTTGGTGGTATTGGTGCACTATTTAGTTAGCATGATATGTTTGTCGGTCATGTGTTGTGTCTGAGACAGAGGTCTTCTGATTGAGTGTGTGTGAGGCTTTTCTGCCTTTGATCATTGATTTTGGACAGTATTTCACTGTCAAGCTAATCCTTAATGAGAGGTTTAAACTTAAAAGGGGTAAGATGGGTGAGCAACAGATGGGGGGAAAAACAGTTTGTAAGATGTTTGCGTGTTAGTTTGTAAGAGGAAATTTGGCAAGCTTTTGCCTTGTCTTTTTTAAAGGATAAAGAATAAGGACAAGAACGATAATTACCTGAAAAATGGAAAGGCAGAAGACAAAGAAGGGTAGCACCTTAGAAGCTAACTAGATCTATGAAGAATGGAAAGTGATCAGATGCAGGAGATGATGGATGTGCATTTTTATTTATCCATGCTTCTATATGGCTCAGAAACATGGATGACCTACGCCAAACATATCAAAAGATTAAACTGCTTTCATATCAGATATATACATAAATTATTCAAATAAAATGGCAAGACAGGATGACTAATGTGGACAAGTTAAATCATACTAGTATGTCATTCATGTCATCCCGTTGATTAGTAAGAAAAGACTCAAGTGGCTTGGTCACAACAAGTGAATGCTGAATCACAGGATCTCAAAGACTGTGCTATAATCTGAAGCTCGGGAAGGGTCTAGAAAGAGATGGAGACCACCATGAAGATTTTGGGATGCTTGCAAAGATGACTTAACATCCTTTGGAATCTCTGTGGATGATTGGGAAACGAGTGCACATTGCCGCTCTGGTTGGCAGTGTCAGCTTGCAGATGGAGCAAGGCACTGTGTAGCGAACTGGATTAAGTTTTGTGATGACCAGCGTAAGAGAAGAAAAGAATCTGTTGCTTGGATTCAGAGCATTGCTAGTTCATGAGTGTATCCTACCTGTGGCAGGACTATGTTGGAGGAACTACTGTACTGATCGCGCAGCAGGAGGAACTACTGTATTGATTGGACTCAGCAGCCATCAAAGAACCCATGCACACATACACCATGCTCTGTAAAGAGCAATGGAGCCAATTAATTCATTTATTGGGTGCCTAATGGAGGGTAAGGTAAAAGCTTTAGATGTAATACTTCTTGTCTTTAGGAAAGCTTTTGATGCAGTCCCATACTAAAGAATTTTGAGTTCTTTACTATAAGAAATCTAAAGAAATATATTATAAATTCAATGAATATAAGGTTTTCAATAATCATACTCAAAGGGTGCATCTATATGTGCACTTTAATGTGCATTAGCATATTTTAATGTGCATTTAAGCATCACAAAAACTGCTTTTGCTAATGCACATTAAAATAGGCTAATGTGCCTTTTTCTAGTGCCCCACAATGGAGGTATGAAATGTAATCCACATTAGCAAAAAGTGTATTAGAGAACATGTAGACATGCCCAAAGAGTATTTATCAATGGTACAAATTAAGACTATAAGGACATGTCAACTAGAGTTGAGGGCTTTTTTCTATGAATGGTAAAATCACCCCTCTTCCCAAAAAAGGTCAAATTTTGCAGGTCCAAAACTGTTTGTGAAATTATATGAAATTTGGTGAAGTTTTGACTGAGAAAAAGGGTGATGAGTAATAATGTCAACACATTTTATTTCAGTATTTTCAAAATAAAATATTTAATTTTGAAAATACCTTTTCTGATATTTTCTAAACAAAACATTTTGAGTTTTCATTTCAAATTGCAGTTTTCCTTTAAGGGTTTCCTAATTTAAAAAAAAATGAGTGTATAAAAGGATATTTTTTGAAAGCTTTTATTGAAAAGACTATTTGGGACTAGAAACATGTTGCTAGTTGAGAAAATGTTGTTGGTTGAAAAAGCATAAGGAAGAGACATAATGGCTAACTGATTAATATTGGTCTGGGATGTTGGATATTGACAGTCAAGTCTTTGCTCTAGCCGATTTGTAAAAAGAAAAGTTCTGATCTCAACTGGACAGAGCAGAAACTAAAACAGTTCTGTTTTTACAAAATAGTAAGTAAAAGTTTTGGGTTTTTTTTCATTCTACAGCATAACGAAAACTAATTTTCAAAGCTTTGAAAGATGCTGTGAAATGGAACTGGAGTCTTTTGGTCAGCTCTACTGTTAACCTTCTGCCAAAATATTTTTTACCAAAATATTTTTTCCCTAAATATTGGCTTGAGAGGAAGACCTGAACCTGTAACAGAATTACTATTCCTTTCTAAAGGAGGAACTACTATATAATGCCTTCAGCTTCTAATATAAGCTATTCTGTGTCTAGTCCCATTTGTCAAGTTCTCAAAGGGCTTTGATTGAATGAGATCAATTAAAGTAAGAGACACATCATATGTAACACTTTGAACAACTTGGCAATAAGTCTGTAGCTAATTGAGATGGTTGTTGGCCGAGATGTCCTGGTCTCTTGCCCAGTCACCAGACCCCTTGAAATATTTGGTAAGGTCATTAGGTTTCAGGTTTAATACCAGCTGTTCTTGGAAGCTTCTTTTCATGAACTCCAGAGCCAGACTGGGAATGAAAAAAATCACTGGGGTTCTGTAGCCACATTAATCCTGCTGTTCATTGCCTTGCATTTGGCCTGTATCTCCAGATGCATGCACTTTTTCACAGATGACTGACTGGCCTGTAAATGAAGATTAAATAATTACTTTAACAACTTCATTGGAAGGCCAGACTTTTTCAAATACAGGTGGTGCAGACTTCAGAAACACTGAAATTCTGGTATTGCCCTGGGACTGAAAAAGGACCCTGTGAAAAGACAAAATTCACTAACAGTGTGAATATTTTGAACATCTTAACACTTGGTGAAATCTGATCACATTTACTTTGATTTTTCTCCATATCTCCTAATACAACTATTTCAAGTAGCTTGTCATTTTTATTTTATGCAAAGAGAGGTAACTATTCATATTAGTCTAATCAGTGATGCATATGCTTTTGTAAGCAGCAGCTTACTATATCAGATGAAGAGGAAAAGAATTGTATCTCATTAGATACCAACTGATTATTGTATCTATTCTCTATTACTGGTGACAATATCATTATTGCCTTTATCTCTCAGGATCATCTCTTACCATCTTTTTCATCTCCCCTTTCTGCTATCTTTATATACATCTATAGTATAGTATCTGAACAACTAAAATAAAAATCTTTAATGCATTTAAACTCATAACAGCCCTGAGAAGTAGGGAAATATCATTTCCTTCATTATATAAATAGCAGAATTAAGTCTGTGCTAAATTAGAGAATTAACCTGAATCTTCAGCAACACCCAAGACATTGGTTAAACTTCTTCAGTCTTATAGCCAAGCTTTATGTCTAGGAATGGAAGTTACACATAAACAGGTTTAAGTGATCAGAAACTGGTTTTAATGTATAACAGAACAGAAGCTCAGTGCACATGAACCAGTTTTAAAATGGCTGAAACTGGTTTAAGATAAACCTGGTTGTATGCAGTATCAGACTTAACTGATTTGGGTCAAATTGGTTTATGAAACTTCTGTCCCAGACCCCTGGTTGAAGTTAAATCAGAAGACCTCAGCATCCCAGAATGTTCTGTAGCCCTGGGTTGGGCTGTGCTGTCTGCTCCAGGCTGGTCCTGCCCCTCTGCTCCCTAGCTGAAGCAGTGAAGGTTGGCTGACGAAGGGCAAGCCTGGCTAGGGATACAGTGCAGTCTGTGGGCTGCCAGGGAAACCCCAGCTGGGGTGTGGGGCTGGAGAGGGAGTTAAACACCCCTTCTGCCACTCAAACTTACTGCTGACTGCAACTGTGGACTAGAAATCCCAGAGGTTCCTGGGAGCAGGAAGAGAAAGTGATAAGCAACTCTGCAGAGTCCTGCTGCTTTGATTTTGAACTGCAAATCCCACTGAGCTCAAGGGCAGCAGGAAGAGGAAATGAACATACAGCCCATGCTGGCTACTTGCCAGAGAGCCAAGCTTTAGCACCCCCTTGCCTTCTGGCCTAAGCTACTGCAGATGTGTGGCTGTATTCCCTGGATTAATGGTAAAAATGTCTGTTCACTTCTGTTTCAGTTTAATCCCTGCAGTTTAGACTAACTCGCAAAGACTGGATTAATTTAGTCTCAGGCCTTTTGACTGTCTGTACTTAGCCTGTATGACCCTCACAACTCTTCCTTCACACTCTTCAGACACTAGATTTTTCTTGAGAGCTGAACAATTAAAACTTTCATTAAGAGTACTACCATCATATTTCTCATGATTCTTTCATGCCAGCGTTGTCCTTTTCAATCTCTACAAAGTGCAACCATTGATTTCCTATATATATATATATATCTCCCTAAAATCACATTCACCTCCCCTTGAATTGCTTCAGTAGCATCCCTTTCTTCTGTAAATAAAATTTAAACATTTTTGGTCTGGCCCTTAAGATCTTTGGCTTTGGGTAAGCTGGAACCTGGGATTTTAAGAAAAATTCAGGCTCAGCCAACAGATTGGGCAGTCATTCTTCCAAGATCATGAGACTAGCTGACCAAACATCAGAACACCAAAGGCACCAAAGGGAGAAAGAATGCTTCAAAGTGCAGTAGCTAGCTGGGGTAGCTCTTCAAAGCATGTCATAAATCCCTGCTGAGAGTGACAGGAATGAAAACAGGTGGCTATGTAATGTAACAATCAGGGTGTAAGGTATATGTTGTGTAATGTAATGCATTACATGCACTGAAAATGTAATATGAGTGTATAACAGAAGGGGAACAACCCTGTGGTTCTACTGACATATTGGCAATTCATACTGGAATCTCACCCTAGTGGCTGTTATCCATTGCAGTTCCCACCAGGAGCCCCAGTTCCTTATTAGACTTCAGGTCAAACAAATCCTTCTCATCTTTCCTCCACTATCACTTTACATACTTTAGTTTGACTTTCTGTGGTATACAGGGGAAAACATCACCCCATCAAGGAACAGGAACAGTCAGCAAAGTTTACAGTGACTTGGAATTGTTTTAGGAAGTTGGTTCCCAACAAGGCATCTTGCCTGGCATCTTTCAGTATGAGAAATGTACATGGCTATCTGTGGTCTTGGAAGTACATGGCCATTCCCCACTCCCCCTAGATTGGGAGTGCCTCCCCACTAGCTGCCTTGACTACTAGGCAACAGGGTCATAGGTCCATTTCTGTCCTGGTTGTAGTTTAAACTGATACTTGATGATGTAAAAGGGATAGTTGGGAACCTGAATCCAGGAGAAATTGGTAAGTGACCTCTCTTAGCTTTCCTTCTGAGTAGTATCCCAATGCTGTGGAACCCACAATTAGTACATCGTCCTGTAGGCCTCAGGGTGGATCAGCAGTGGATGGACCCTCCTGCATTACCTGTCTCAGTTTCCCTGCCTAGGACACCACCTGCCTCTAGAAATGGTTATAGTCACCACAGTGTCGTGGCACACCTCGCTGCCCCACTCCTAGTGAGAGGAAAACCGCTGAGGAAAATCCCCAGAAGAGGTAATGAGCACAGCTGAGGGTTGCCAAGGCAACTAATGAAAGTCAGCTGACCCTAAGGGGCAGGGCCTGACTTGTATAAAGCCCAGAGCCAAGGCTAGTCTGGCAGGTCTCTGCCAGCAGCCAGAGGGGCAGGAGCTCTGGGGAAACAGAATGTGAGTGCAGCTCATGAGTGCTCCAGAGGCTGGAACAATGATGCGGAGGCATAGCCAGGAGGCTTGCATTTTGGTTTGTTAGTTTGGATTACACCGGTGGTTTGGGCAAGGCTGTAGGGGTAGGAGGAGGCCTCAGGGGAAACCCACAGTAGTGTGGGGATCCTGGTGCCCGTGGGGGCGCAGTGTTCTTATAGGTGCCAAAGAGGGTCCGATACTCTCATAAGAGGACTCCAGCACCAGTTTGGGTGCAGCAAGCCCCAGAGAGGGGGCAACCTTCGAAGAAGACCAGGGGGGCACAGCTAGCGCCAGTGAGGGTGAAACACGGGGTGTGGAGACCCCAAGCCCAAGAAGGGCGGCATTGAGGAAGCCCTAGCAGTGGGGCGGCATTGAGGGAGCCCGAGATGGACAGCACGGAGAGGCCCTGGAGAGGGGGCAGGAGCCCAAGTTGGGCAAGGCGAGCCCCAGGGTGGGGCAGCAATTGGAATGAGGCCCAAGTTGGGCACAATGAGCATTGAGAGGCCCCAAAGAGGCCACGCTGAGAGGCCCGAGAGGGGGCAGGTCGAGCTGGTAAGGCTAGTGTGGCATTAGACCCCGGCCAGAGGCTGGCTGCTGCAGTGGACCCCGGGAGAGACAGGGATTAGCAGCAGAGCACCTCCTAGATAAGGGCAAGTGCTGCAGTGGCCCCCGATCCTAGAAGAGGATAGCAGCATGGAATGTCTGGCATAAAGAGGGTAGCCGTGCGGTGGCCCTATAAGACTGGAGGCTCAGCAGAAAGTCTGGAAGTGGGCTAGATTATCTTAAAGTAAGCCCACGAGGGGCCATTCTGAGTCAGAAGCCCTAAGGCCAGGGTGCCTGGAAGGCACCCAGCACACAGGGAAACACCCTGGTGGGGTCTAGAGATCACGGGGACAGAAGTCCGAATACACTATGCCCAGGGCGGTATAAAGGCAGCCTCCCAATCTATCTATCTATCTATCTATCTATCTATCTATCTATCTATCTATCTATCTATCTATCTATCTATCTATCTATCTTTAACATCAAAGACGTGGCAGACGAGAAATTGAGGGTGCCTTGGGCCTGACTGGGCATGGATAGAGGGCCTTCAGGAGATCACGGCCCTCCTGTAGGACCCCACCGTGACAACAGGATCAGCACCCACCAACAGTCTTGTGATGTAACCCCAGCGTCCAGGCAGGCCCCCACTGCCATATCTGCTTGGGCCCTGACTTTCCAGAGCCTAGTGGAGTTTGTCTATTCTACCCTGAAGCTTCTGCATAATCTCTATTACCACCTGCACGACTGATGGTTCTAGGGTTGGGGTGTGCACTGCTGGCTCATCTTCTTTGGCATGCCCATGTACTCTGGCCTCTGTGTCTCTGGGACTTAGGGCTCCTATCTGCTGTGCCAACTCCAAGCCAGTGGCTAAGTGTATGGCCACCTGCAGGCTCCGGGGTCTTCCCAGCCAAAGTTTAGCTTCCAGCTCTCCATTGCAGTCACATTGTATAAAATGGTTCCAGGCAAATCTGTCATATATATAGACATCTGAGCTAAACTGTGGGAAGTCTTTTATGGCTAATTGTTTGGGCACCAGCCCGAAATCCTGGGCTGACTCGCTGGGTGCCCTTACTGAAATCTATACTAGTCCATCTAGGATCTGTAGCTGGTTCAAAAGCTTTCCTGAGGGCCTCAATTAGACATTTGTAGCCCTGCTTGGTTTCACTGCTGAGGCCACAGTAGACCATATGGGTGTCTAATGCCTCTTGCAGGGGGATGTGACTTTCCTGACACCAGTAGGCAACTGGGTGGGATATCCCTCTGGCAGCCAATTGTGCTGACCGGAGGGTGGAAGGAGGTTCCCCACGGCCAATCTCACTGACTGTAAAAGCAGCCATGCTGCTTCCAGAACTCCCATGGCCACTTCTGGAAGTGGCTTGGCTGCTTTTGCTGGCAGCCCCACTCCCCGGCTGGCATTCACAGGAGGGGCACTACTGGTCTCACCTGCCCCCTTGCCCACCAGCTAAGCAGGGAACATGGCCTGACACCAGCAGTCTCAGGGGGTGCACATGCACTGCCATGCACTCCTTACACGTCACCCCTGGTAGATTACCCCAGCCTTCCCTGTGAGTAGCAGACCTAGGAAGTCTGGCTTGTCAGCCTCATCCCATCCATTTGCCTTAACTTCCAGTTCAAATTGTGTATGCCAGATATCCCACTCTTGTTGTTCCCCACTATAAGATGCAGGATTGAATATGAGCCTTCGACCAGGAGGTGAGGCTTGTTTGTCTTTCCTTCCCATGGGGGTGTCCCTTCCACTGTAGCATCCATCTCCCCTGTGTAAAGTCCACAAAGTGACAAAACTATGCACTTACTACAACAGTTTGCCCAGCATTGTATGACCTATTACCACTGATCCCACCAATGCCACCAGTTGTAGCAAGCCCCTGCAGGGTCAGGCAAAATCATTACAAGCAATGAGGGGTTTACTCACTTTATCCAAAGTGTTCTAGGGATTAGGGTCACAGGCCAAGAGGCCAATGGGAAGGGACAATTAAAGGTAAACAGGCATTTGTAGTATAACAACAAACACTTAGAGGGCAAGTAAACAGGTAGTGGTCAGTACAGCTGGGTACATACATTCAGCACACGCAGTCCCCTCCACACTCTAGAGGTGTCCTCAAAAAACAGGCTTTACTCCAAAGTCACTCTGTGCAGGTCTCTAGGTCAGGGATCATGTGCAGTGAATTTGTGATTCAACTATGCTGTGCAGAAGTTTCCCTTTCCTTCAGTCTGCCTCAGTCACCATACCACCCCCCCGCCCCGGGACCCCTGGCATGTAGCCAGCCGGGGATGTCCATTCACTTCCTCTTCCTGTTGCACCCAAATGCTCTGGACTTTGCAGTCCAGCATCACAGCAGCAGAGCTCTGTAAGGTTTCTCATCACTATCACTTCCTCTTCCTGCTTCCAGGTGCCTCTGGGCTTGTAGTCCATGGTCACAGTCAGTGGGGCTCCACAAGGTTGCTCTTCTTCTATTATCCACTCAAATCACAGTTTTAGTGCACACAATGCATTACATTACACAATGCAGACATTACACTGGGTTAGAAATAGGACAAACTTCACCCTCCAAGGAGCATGGCCTAAGCATTACAGCACAGACTCATGCTCCCTTTCCATGAAATCTAGTGAATCTTGAATACTTTCCATGCAGTGACAAAGAACAGGAGGGAGGAAGGTTGTCCCTCCACCAGCCTTGCAGCCTCGTCATACAGCACTCTCATACCCCCTCAGGCAGAGGAAGGTATAGAACTCAGGTCTCCCACTTCAGTACAACTGCTGTGGCAGGATCAGATCCAGGCCCCAACATTCGGTCATCCAACCTGTGGGCCGTGGTGCCACTTGCTAGAGCTGGTGCATGGGGTGGCACAGTGTCTGATCCCAGCACACAGGACCAGGAAGAGGTGGCATGGGGACCTGGGATCTCATTGCTGGTAGATGAATCCTGGTAGAGATGGCATAAGCTCCAGAACACAATCCCCACTTATGAAGTTGGATAGAAGTAGCATGGGCCCCCAGAACCTGATCCCTATATGTGGGGCCTAGCAGAGGTGGCATGGGTTTCCAGTGCCCCAATCCTTGCATGCAGAACTGGGTGAAGGCAGTGCAGGTTCCAAAGGCACCAGTGCTGTGATCTCAGCTTGCAGGATTGGGTGGAGGCAGTGCAGGGTATGCGGCCCCAGTCCCAACACACTGGCCCAAATGGGAGTAACATCATCTGGATCTGGGTGTGTGATCCACTGCAGGGTCTGATCCAGCTCACAGATCAGCCTTACACCAGTCATTTGGCATGAAAGGCCAAAAATTTGTGCACCATTGGTCCAGACTATTACAAAACTATAGGCAGCACCATACTTTATCCCACTGCATTTTAAAGGATATAGTGGCTGTAACTACATTTTGTAAGGAGCCTAACTATGTCATACTATATTTAGCATTCTCTAAGAAAGCTGACTGAAGCAAGCCCCTCAGAAGACTTAATCAGAAGGACACATGGCTTCTGGATTTGATCAGGTACTGGGATGCACAGCCCTGACAAGTTTTGGTCAATTCAAGGTATGCATAGAAGTGGAACTCTAGGTGCCTGGGAAATGTTATGTCTGACAGTGAGGTACCTATGAATTTCATGAACCTTCAAAGTCATTAACAAAACTAAGGCAAGGCAACTGGGGCAGTAGTGGCACAGCAGCAGCCAGAAGTTGTTGCTGTGTATGCATGTCCCTGCTGCCCTGGACACACAGCTCAGAATGATCCAGCAGCTGAGAGGAGAGGTTCAGAATCACAGCTTTGGACTTAAGTGCCTAAATTCTGCTCTACTCCTTTTATTCCTACTTTAGTCTCTTATGTTTCTTTTCTTTTCTTTTTTTATCTGACCCTTGATGGATGCACAGACTCCAGGAAGGGAGCAGTTGCCCAATAACGTGAAAGTACATGTTTTGTTCTTTGTTTGAAGCCTTCTGTGGATAGGAGGCAAACCTTTGTGGGAGGTCTGGCAGGCCTTCGGTTTTGGATTTATTCCCTTTGTCGTCCCTTAATCCATACCTCACCTTACACACACTGATGCAAGGCAGGCAATTTAGTTCTATGTTTCTAGTCATCTGGCTCTGATTTTTTACATCACTAATTTTTTCTTTCATCTGAAGTTCATAGTGATGTAATTGAAGTGAGCCTAACTTTAAAACAACACAGTTTCTTTGGGATTACCCTTCTTGGTTGCATCCAGACAAGTGTGGCCGTGCAATATGTGGCACCACAAACATGTCTGTGGCACCACATATTGCACATTTAGATGTTGTATGCACTGATCTGATTTTTTTCTGTGGGTGTTTTTAACCCCCTGGATATCCCCTTGAAGCAGCACACGCACAGGCAGCGTGCACCACTCATGGCAGAATTTCTGCTGCTGCAGCCCCAAGAGTCTCCCAGAACCCCAGGTAAAGCTGTTGGGGCCAGGCCAGAGCTGGCCCTGGCCTCTCCTACCCCACCTGGGGTAACTTGCTGCATGCCAAGGCAAGTGTGGCACAAGTGTTTCCTGGGGACAAGTAGCCACAGTGCAAGGTGTACCGCCATGACTTCTCCCTGAGGAACCAAATGTCCACACTTTTCTGGACGTAGCTCTTGTTTCTAAAGCAGCTATTGGCTGCTTGGTATGCAATCCATTCTTTTGCATTTGGAGAAGACAAAGTGTTGTCACTATGTGCTGCAAAGATTCAGAGTTGGTCATATAAGGGACTCAGAGGATACAGAATTAATGGAATAGATTACATTGGGTCTAATTCTGCTTAAAGAAAAGATGTCTTGAAGAGCTGTCAAGAATCTCTGGGCTGCAAATTCTGTAGCAAAACCTGTAGGTTTTTCTTTTTTTTTACTTAGAAATATAAAAATATAACATCCTCTTTTCCCCCATCATTTCTGCCTTTTTCACTCCCCTCCTCTACTGCCTATGGGTATATATATATAAGTAGTTATGAGTTAAGTTGAAACCCTGTGTACATAAATCCCCTTTTATAAATAATTATGAGATATTGTAATAGTGTTTTGCTGTATGTGTTGGATTACTGTAATGTATTACGTGGTACGGTTATTGTGTCTTAAGTGTCTCTATGTATTTAGGCCTGCAATGCGGGTTGGCATGAGTGATGTCAAGTATCCATTTTGTGTGTGTCAGGTTTTCATCTTGTCCCCATCTTGTCTCCATGCCCTGTTGTGTAAGTATGTTGCAATTATGACTCAGAGTTAAGTCTGTAACCTCCCCCTCTTCCAAAGATTGCTTTTCCTTGAATGCCTGAAGCAAAAGAGTGACTGGATGAGTGAAGCACAATGATAGCAGGACCCCCCAGTAAATCAGCCTAGCATCAAAACCAATACCTGGACCAATGACCCAGCCATTGGAACCACCCCCAGCACTCAAGAAACAAAAGATTCATAGATGTTAGAGTCGGAAGGGACTTCAATAGATCATCGAGTCTGACCCCCTGCATAGGCAGGAAAGAGTGCTGGGTCTAGATAACCCCAGCCAGATGCATATCCAACCTCCTCTTGAAGACCTCCAGGGTAGGGGAGAGCACCACCTCCCTTGGGAGCCCATTCCAGACCTTGGCCACTCTAACTGTGAAGTTCTAATGTCCAGTCTAAATCTGCTCTCCGCTAGATGGTGGCTATTATTTCTTGTGACCCCCGGGGATGCCCTGGTGAATAAAACCTCACCAATTCCCTTCTCTGCCCCCGTGATGAACTTATAGGCAGCCACAAGGTCATCTCTCAACCTTCTCTTGCAGAGACTGACGAGGTCCAGGTGCCCCTGTCTCTCCTCATAGGGCTTAGTCTGCAAGCCCTTAACCATACGAGTGGCCCTTCTCTGGTTATCTGCATCCCTCTTAAAGTGCAGTGCCCAGAATTGCACGCAGTACTCCAACTGCGGTCTGACCAGCTCCCGATAGACGGGAAGTATCATCTCTTTGGATCTATTTGTCATGCATCTGCTGATGCATGTTAAAGTGCCATTGGCTTTTTTGATGGCTTCGTCACACTGACGACTCATGTTCATCTTGGAGTCCGCTAGGACGCCAAGATTCCTTTCCACTTCCGTGCCACCCAGCTGGTCATTCCCTAGGCAGTAGGTGTGCTGGACATTTTTCCTCCCTAGGAGCAGCACTTTGCATTTCTCCTTGTTGAATTGCATTCTGTTGTTTTCTGCCCATATGTTCAACCTGTCCAGGTCTGCTTGCAGCTGCTCCCTGCCCTCCGGAGTGTCCACTTCTCCCCACAGCTTTGTGTCATCTGCAAACTTGGACAGAGTACACTTCACTCACTTGTCCAAGTCGCTGATGAAGGCATTGAAGAGTATCGGTCCAAGGACCGAGCCCTGTGGGACCCCACTGCCCACACCCTTCCAGGTCGATACCGACCCATCCACCATGACACTCTGGGTGTGACCCTCTAGCCAATTCACCACCCACCGGACTGTGTAATCATCCAAGTCACAGCCTCTTAACTTGTTCACCAGTATGGATGGGATACAGTATCGAAGGCCTTCCTGAAATCTAAGCATATGACATCCACCCCTCCTCCTGTGTCCAGGTGTTTCGTAACCTGTTCATAAAAAGAGACTAGATACGTCAGGCACGATCTGCCTGCTACAAACCCGTGCTGGTTTCCCCTCAGCATAATTTGTCCTGCTGGGCTGTCACATATGTGAGCCTTGATAATTTTCTCAAAGACTTTACCAAGGATGGAGGTGAGACTGACTGGCATATAGTTGCCCAGGTCCTCCTTCCTCCCCTTTTAGAAAATGGGGACCACATTGGCCCTTTTCCAGTCCTCCGGGACTTGGCCCACGCACCAAAAGTGTTCAAATATTCCCACCAGTGACTATGCAATCATGTTGGCCAGTGCCTTCAGTACCCTCGGATGGAGCTCATCTGGGCCTGCCAACTTAAAGGCATCCAGTTCTTCCAAGAGACTCTGCACCTTCTCAGGGTGTACACATGGCAGTCTGCTGCCTTGCTGCTGCCTCTCTACAACCCCAGTGACAGACTCGTCCTGCCCCTCACTTAGGAACACTGAGGCAAAGAACTCGTTGAGGAGTTCAGCCTTGTCCCCCTCTGTCTGTCATCAATTGCTTCTGCCCATTTAGCAGGGGTCCTATTCCTCCCTGGGCCTTCCTTTTACTCCCCATATATCTAAAGAACAATGTCTTGTTGTCCTTTACTTGGGATGCCATCCTCAGCTTCATTGTAGCTTTGGCCCATCTAACTGCCTCCCTACAAGCACGAGCAGAGGAGGTATATTCGTCTTTGGTGATCTCTCCCTGTTTCCACTTTTTATGTGCTCCCCTTTTGGCCCTTAGGCTGCCCTGGATTTCTCTGGTC
>JAGPOW010003642.1:94418366-94498257 GCA_030014935.1 Caiman crocodilus | reverse complement strand
CTCCCATCACTTCAAAACTCCTACTCTGCAGTGCGTCCTTGACTAATCACCTGAGTTCATTGAAATCAGCTTTCCTAAAGTCTAGCACTTTCACTCTACTAGTTACCTTACCCACTCGACGTCTTATGAAGAATTCTATTGTTAGGTGATCACTGTCCCACAGATGGCCATCGATCTGTAGATCCCCTACCATGTCATCCCCCATTACCAATACCAGATCCACTAAGGCATTCCCTCTAGTGGGACCGTGTATCTCCTGTGTCAGGTGGAGGTCCTGTACATAGGTCAGAAACCTGCATGAATGGTGGGACTTTGCCGTCTGTGTCTCCCAGCATATGTTTGGGTAATTTAGGTCCCCCATGACTACCGCCTCTTTAGCTTTTATGGTCTCCAAGAGCTACCTCAAGAGTCCCAAATCTAGTTCTTCCCCTTGGTGTGGGGGTCTGTAGCAGACCCCTACCACCAAATCCATTTCTTCTTGCCCCCCAAGTAACCTAACCCCAAATTCTTCTACTTCCTCATCCTTTGATTCCATCTTGATGAGGGTTGATGTATATTGCTCATTGACTGCAACCCCTCCCCCTTTCTTCCCCACTCTGCCCTTTCTATACAACCTATAACCCTCAATATGTACCGCCCATATTCGTCCCAGTCGTGGGACGAATCCCACCAGGTTTCTGTTAGTCTTACTAAGTCATAGGTGTTTTCTGCAAGCAGGAGCGCTAGTTCATCCTGCTTGTTCCCCATGCTCCTAGCATCAGTATATAGGCACTTGAGCCCTGTGACTGGTGCCTTTGCTGCTCCCCTGCTCTGAATCCCAAGGGACCCCTTATTGCTTACCTTCTTGTTGCTTACCTGTGCTGTATTGCTGACCGCCCCATGGCTTGCAGGTTCCCAATGTTCTCCTTCTTCAGACTGGGCTGTCCTTGTGGGTGCCACATGGTTTGGTGGTCCACAGCTTCCCCCATCCTCATCTTCCCCTCCCCTTGATGAGCCTAGTTTAAAGCCTGCCGGAGGAAATCCACCAACCTAGAAGAAAACAGACACTTACCTTTGGGGGACAGGTGAAGCCCATCCCAACTGAACATGTTCCTCATCGTAATGTGTGAGTCATTGTCCAGGAAGCCAAAGCCTGCCTCGAGATGCCACTGCCGAAGCCGCCAGTTGGTCTCTCTGATGCAGATCTCATGCCATCTTCCACGTCCGTTAGATAAGGCAATGCACCATTGTGCCAAGGCTGCACGTGCTCAGTATGAACATCTGGAACCCTCTGGAACAAGGCTTACATTGCCTGGACAAGCCCTCCCCATAGGAGTTCATAGGTAGTCTGCCCCATAAAAAGGGGTAGTTATGACTGACTCCTGGGGATGCCCTTTCCATCTGGACCATCATCATGACACACCACTTATCCACCCAGAGGCCTTGCTGGTGACCCCCCCTCTGGGCAACACCTTGCTGGAGAAGACTCCGACTGGCCTTTGAAGATCAACTCACAGCCCAGGATAAGTAGCTATTACCCACCTTCCTTCCCCAAGCAAAGGACCTGGACTCTGTCCCTACATACCTTGACTTCAATCCCTCCACCAAGCCTTTTTTTCTCTTGCTATCATTGTGCGTGTGTGTGTGTGTGTATGTGTGTGTGTGTGTGTAAAACCAATAACTTCATGGGGCTGTGTAATGCATTGTCTGTTTAATACGCCTGTTATTTTGAAACCCCGAGTTGGGTTTTTGTCTTATTAACCTCTCAACCCTCCTCCTCAATCTTTCAGCTTTCTGCCTTAGTTTCCAGCCCCTCTAATCTCCCATGTTTCTGCCTCAGTTTCCATCCCCAATCTCCCAGCCTTCTGCCTCTCTCTTTCCTGGCTGTCTCATTCTTGCCACGAGGCTTTTTCCCCTTCTGTCCACCCCAGCAGCAGTGACCTTAAGTAACCCTGGGGCCAGTTGACCTTAAGCAGCCCCAAGCCTCAGTTCCTCAGCCCAGCTTTTCTCTAGTCTCGTGTTTCTAATCCCAGTCCTGGCAATTTTCACTCCCTACACTCATTCTCTCACCTTAACCTTCCCCCAGTTATCCCAAGCACACACATACACACTGTACCTTCCAAGTTAGGAACTCACCTGTGTGAATGTGTAGGTGGGTGGTACATGTGTGAACTGGTGAGTATACATCTATATGTCATTGTGTGTGTGATATATGAATTAGTGAGCTGTGTATTGGGTGTTGGTAACTGATTTTGTCTAATTTTTGGCGTGTGTAGTGTGTATGCGCTTGAATTTGTGATAGATATGCATGTGACTATGCTGGTAATTTTGGATGTGTGTGTGTGCCTGAGTTGATAGTGTGAGTGTATGTGCCTGGTGGGAGTCTTTGCGCCTGATTGATTTTTGTGACTGTATACGTGTAATTGTGTCACAGCTTCCCATCTAACAGTGCAATTTGAGATGCTGAGAATTGGCCTGGCCCCACAGGACAACATTTCTACAAATCCAGGATGTCCCCATTTTAAAATAGCCACCTTAAGGCTATTATAGTATCTCAAGGCACGATCATGCATTTTGCTTCTATGCTACTTGTATTTCCTGCTACAGGCTGAGAGAAATTGCTTCCTGTTTGAGTTTACTTGCAAAAATAACAACTTGTTGTTCATCTACCTTGCACTCACCTTGCTGTGGCTGAGAGGAACCATGAAAGGCAAATCAGGAACTTCTGAGCAACATTTATAACTTGTATTAAAGACTCACACACAGCTAAATGCTGTACATGCACATAATGAGAGGCAGTCCCTGAACCAAAGAGCCTCAGGAAACAAAGAATACTTTATGATCCCCACTTAGATATTGGAAAGGGAGGTGAAAAGAGAGTAACAAGAAGTGTCTACTATCATACAGGAAGCTTGTGGCTGAGCCAAGATTTGAACTGAGATTTCCAGAGCCCTGCTTCAGAATACAAACCACAACGCTGTCCTTATGCTGATTTCATCTTTGTGGTGCAGTTTGAACATAAGCTTGAAATAACAGAGTTGGAATAAGACAAGTTAGAGAAATGTCTGTTTAAGTAATGGTATAAGTAATAGACTTGTTCAGGGCTATATGAAACAAAAGGCCAGTGATATGTAGACTACATGACTGAGATTTTAACTTAAAAAATCACATAGAAACTATGCATACATACAAACAATGTTAATTGATTGTTTTCCTGAGTATGTTATGGGGAGGTGTTATGTTTGCTTAGCTGAAGGCAGAGATGGAGCAATGCGTCATGAATTGAATATGAAGAGCAAGATAGATAGACAGGTGGAGAGGCATTAGTAAAGTGTATGGAGTGATGACTATATTTTCTCACATGCCACATACCCCAAATAAAACATGCACCTCTTTTTTTTTGGAAAGCAGAATGTAGGAGGGGAAAAAAAAGTTTTTTCCAGAGTCCCGGTGGACTGTGAGACACAGAATAAGTTCTCCTGGAAAAATAAAGTGTTCACGAACAGTGACATCCCAGAGGACAGTCTAGGTAAGGCAGCAGGGACTTCCTGGTGTGGCAGAACAGCAACAAGTGGTAAGATAATGAGCAGATTTCATAAGCTAAATTCTTTCCTTAGGTAGCATAGAAAATGGGGAAAAATGTTGGTGGAACCATAGTATTTTACTTTTTACTGCAGCATATGGAGGGGTTTTGCCTTGTATGACTAAATAAAAAAATATTGCATAGACCTTTAAAAGTAACTTGTTTGGCTTTGTGTTGCAATATCACATGGCAACAGAGAAGAACAATGAATATGATCAAGGGTTTGGAGCAGCTGCCATGCGAAGAGAGATTTAAAGGGCTAGGACACTTCATTTTGGAAAGGAAAATGCTGAGGTTGTATGGATGGATATAACAGAGGTCTATAAAATCATGAAGGGTGCAGACAATGTGAACTGTTATTCACGAAGTCCTAGAGTACTAGAACTAGGGCACACCCACTGGAATTAGCAGGAGACAGGTTTAAAACTAACAAGAGAAAATACTTTTTTATGCAGCACATAGTTAACTTGCAGAACTCCTTATCACAGGAAGCGATAGAGGCAGATAGTACAGCCAGGTTCAAGGAACTAGGCAAATTCATACACGGCAGATCCTATAGTTGCTATTAAACAGAACAGTCAGGAGTATATCTCTAAACCAGTGAAGGTGAATGCCAGGAAGGTTATCTCAAACTAATTTGAGAGCAGTTCTTTAAATTGCATTTAGAGTCTCAAATTATAACATGATTTTTGATGATAACTTCACAGAGTTTTGAACATGTTAACTGAGAGTTTGTTCCTTAATAATTCACTCATAGTTTCTTTTGCTAGCAGCACATTCTTAAGTAGCTGTATTGGAATACTTATGTTCTGTATTACAGGAAATGGTCTGACTATAATAATCAAAGCTAAGGTCACATTTGACATAAAAATTTAAAAATCATAAAAGCTATCAAACTAAAGAGAGGTTTCATTGTCATTTCAAACACTGCTCTCAATTCATCATTAATCTATACACCATTCATATAAAAAGATTGAGTGAGAGTGGAGCATAATTAATTTTTCTTGCATAAATTACCTGTAAGTGGCTTGCAAATGGAGAAAAGGTTTTTTGTATCACTGACCTATCAGGGTGAATCAGAGGAGGAATTCTCCCCCACCCCCCACCATCCCTCTTCCTCAAGTGAATAATCTAGATTTTAATATATAAGCAGAGAAGGTAAAGTTCAATCACTGATCTAATGCTAGATCTAATTTTAAGTACTGAGGGGTTGCATGGGAAGGAAAGGATTATTTTATATTGGTTTGCCTGTGTTATATATGGGATGCATAGATTGTTCTAAAGGTGAAGTTGTTTCTTTTCACTAATGCCAACAAAGTCGGGCTCCTAACAGCATCTTAGCTATTCCAGTTTTTAAATATTTATTTACACTGCACTTTAACCATGCCCTGTCCAACAAATCAGATCAGATCTGTGCAGGATATGTCTTTTTGTCGGAGGAAATGCATGTTCATGAACAATGGAGGAATGATGTTTGGTTGACTAAAGAACAATAGCAGAACTGTGGGAAAGAATTAGAAAAGTTCTGTCATGGAAGGAGAAGAGGTTAGAATATGAATATCAGTTAGAGAAATAATCGGGAATTTTATCAACCTGTGCCATTTATCTGACAAGAAGATACTCCCAAAGAAGCAAAGATCTTTGTATGTGGTTGACATTGGTTACTTGAGAGATGTTTTAATCTACATAATTGGCCAAGTGTTTCCAAGTAAATTTACAACTCTGGCTTCTATTCTGAATAAATGTATTCAGCATTTGACACTAGCAGCATCTTGTTCATTTTTTTCAATGCAGATGGAAAATACAGTCTTCACTCAAAGCAGCCCATTCAAGTGCCAATAACTAAAACTGACTTTGGGAAGCAGGTTTTTGCAGTTTATCTCCAGGCAGTAGGGATAAGTTGGAAGGTTCATCTCATTGGGAAAAAGCATTATCTTGGTTTAAGAAACATTCAGAACTTTTGTAAATGACTTGTGAATATAAAAATGTACTGAATCTGTGGCTGACTGCTGTTGTAGTCTACATTAGGGACAAAGCTGGTTGTTATATTGGAGTAACATTTTGTAACAGTTATTGCCATAAATCATGTAGAAAAATAGATTTTATTAATGTCTGCTAGCTCTTCACATTGTAATTATATTTTACATTAGACAGGAAAGAAAACAGGCAATTTACAAATCATATTCCTGTCTGAAAATGTTTTGTCAGCTAGTTGTATAACTAGCAACTACATTTATTGAACTTTCTCTAGTTTCCTGATTTTGTGTACTTCACAGCATTCTGCCTATGGTCAACTTTATTTTTACCTCTGTAATGTCAAGCATTCTTCCCTGTTGAGTGTAAATGTTTCTGCAAAGCAACAAGAGGATAAGAAGCTAACTTACTGTGGTACTTGTAATATCTAACTGCAGTTCAGCCAAATGTTGGTGGTCGAATGCCCAGCAGAACTCATATTCATTTCTGTTAATTTTTCAGTTTGGTAAACTCCCTTTTCAATATGCATGCCAAGATCATCTTCAAATTATCTCTTTAATGCTGCAGTGATTTCATTTCACTATCTGTGTCCTGATTCAAGATGTCTGCTTAGAGAGCCATGAAATCAGGGCACATTGGTTTCATAACAAACTGTATGTTCAACCAAAACTCTATATCTAAAAATCCTTGAACTTCAAGGTAATTCAAAATCCTAGCTCTGAACTGGATCTGAATTTCATGGCTTATATCTTTATTATTGTATGTTAGGGTAACTTTTCTGTGTCCTGATTGTCTGTAAGAGAATCCCACTGATGGAAATTTATTAGAATAACTCTTTTGCAGTAGGTATTCTAAAATTGCACTTAAAAATGTCATCCTGTTTTAATGCAGAATAACTTTTCCCATGAAGACAAAGCCTCAGGTGATCAGAGAAAAAGTCGTCAACAGAAATGTGCCTTTTAAAGAGTTAATCTTTACCCCTGTTCCCTGCCCACCCTATTCCCCACTTCGCTTGTCCCTAAGGGATGACTCCCAAAGCACCTTTGTTCACAATAAGAAAGATATAGACCACAGAATTAACATCTAGATCACAGCTAGGCTTCTGAACCATCTCAAAGGACAAGGACTTTCAGATCTGGCGTTTTGGTTGACCCCATCTCTTGTTATGATACCAGTGTGCTATCATATCATAGCTATGTGTGTAGACATTCTGAATCAGGACACAGGCAGTGAAAACATATGAACATAGTTTCCCACGCTCAACATCAGCTATTGTTATAAACACAATTAGCTGGCAAAACCACCGTCTGGAATCAGACAAGCTAAACTCACTGAGCACCTGCAGAGATGTGAGAAGTAGGGAGGTTTGCTGAGTGTTTGCAGAAACAGCTTTTAGAATCCTTGTGATGCTAATTCTAATACTAATTGTTTGAGCGGTAAGCATAAGTGCTATTTCTATGCTTTATAAGAAGCAGAATATTGCACTCTGATTTTCTCAAAAAGACAATAAAGGGCCAAAATTATTGCTTAAGCAATTATATTACAAGCAACTAAATACAAGGCAATTAATGATCACATTATTATAATGATGATAGGATTATAATAGAAAGTCAAATATGTAATTTCATTATAAACATTTAAGGCCAAATTCTGTTACCCTCTTTAAGACTGTAATAAGACTACACCTCTGAAGGCAGCTGTGGCACCCCATGGCAACCCCTTTAGGTCCATTCTGCACTCTGGTTTATCAGTCATTACCCTTGCTCTCATCTGCCATGCTTTTGATAAGTTTGCAAGGCTGCCCTCAGACCATCAGAGTGACCCATTAGGATTGCTTCACTCTGCCCAGCACATCAATGGGCTCCACTGACCCAATTTGTCTTTGTAGGGGCCTGCTTGTTCCACAGTCAGGTTCAGCCCTCTAGGGTCTGCCCCTGCCCCTATAGAGTCCTAGACTGGGAAGCCTTATGATTTGCTCCCTTCCATACATAAGTGTAATGAGTCCAGAGCAGAGCTGGTCCCAATCAGAATCAGGACAATTCCTCCCCTGAAGCTGCAGGAAAAAGGCACCACCTCCAGCAAGCCTGGATTAGTGCCCTGGCCCTGGCCCTGGCCAGCTGGCCCTGGGGTACAATCAAGGAGGCTAATGCCCTAAGGTCCCACTCACTTTAGCCTTTAAGGCAAAGTGTGTGCTTCCCTGCTTTCTCTTGTTGGACCCCTGAATTCAACTCTTGGCTTCTGATTCTGGTCCTGATTTTTGCATACCCTGATCTCAGGTTGACTCCTGGCAAATGCTGTCTCTGATTGTGCATCTTGATTCATAGAATCATAGAAAATGAAGGGACCTCAGGAAGTCATCAAGTCCAACCCCTGCTCAAAGCAAACCAAATCAACTAGATCATTCCAGCCAGGGCATTTTCTAGCCAGGCCATAAAAATCTCCAAGGATGGAGATTCTGCTACCTCTTTAGGTAATCTGTTCCAGTGCATTACCCTCCTAGTGAGAATGTTTTTCCTAATGTCCAAACTAAACCTCCCCTGCTGCAACTTGAAACCACTGCTCCTTGTTCTGTCATTTGCCACCACTGAGATCAATCTATCTCCATCCTCTTTTTTTTTTAAGGTCTGAGACAGAGAAGAGAAGGTATTCCAGTTCTGATGTCTGGCACATCCTGACTCTTGGCTCCCTGGAAACTCAGCTCCTGGATTTTGCATATTTGTCAAGTGACTGTCCCCAACCAGGCATGCCCTGGTCCCCAAACTATGAAACCAGTACACTCCCTCTGGGCATCTTCAGTGGCCTTCCATCTCCCTGAAGGCCACCCCATTTCTCATGGCTTACACAAACCCTGAAACCAGACCATAAGATAAATTATTTTCCTGTGTCTCTTTCTAGTCCTGAAGAACTACTTTTCTGAGCCTAGCCTGGGTCATAACTAACTTAATATAGGAGCTCTTATTAAATCTCCTACCCAGCTCCACATCTTCCTAATTGACAGGCTTAGTGGTTTGCTCCTTGTGGTCTGCCCCTGCAACCTGCACCCTACTAGCAGGCTTACAGCTCTGCAGTTCACCTCACTGAAGCCTTCATCTTGCACTCAGGAACATGGGTTAGGGCCCCATGTTACAGAGCCCAAATGACAGCATGAGCAGATGCTTGATTGATTGGGCAAGTATTCAGTTATGTACAGGATAAGTCCTGAGGAAAAAAAAGAGAAGGAGGATAGACCTTTAATACTTTAGCTCCAATAGCTGTGTAGTTAGGGAACTCACACAGTTTCTATTCTTCCTCCCCTCCTTTATCCAGAGGAGGTTTAAACTTACCTTACTGTGACTTCCCAGAACAGTGCTTTAGCCAACAGGCCACAGATTAGGTACTAGCTTTGTCCTCTGGTCTCTAACATCCACTGGTTATGGGATTTAGCCATGTAAAATTTAGACTTATATACACATCCAGTGTATGTGCCTATGTAGCCACATAGCTGCTCAGCCACAGTGCATAGGTAATGGAATTGAAAACTGTGAGTGTCATATATGTGATGTGCATGACTGGAAAACTGCCACTAGGGCATGTAAAAAAGTAATGAGATTTGAACCTTTGTCATACGAGATTATATGTGAGCTGTATTATTACATTCCCCATTTTGTCTATCATTACGCTGTCCTGTATCCTGTCCTCATCATTCCATTTCTATTTTTGCTAGGGACTTTCTTACAGCTTTTCTAAGTCCCACCTTTAGTAATTATGTGGGAATGGTATAACCTACGGCACAGTTAAATAGCAAGCGCTTCTAAAAATGCTAAAAAAAATAAAGTTTTTGGTTGTGTTCTTGCATTTTGTTTGGTTTTACTTTTATCTGACATACTAAAGAGATGCTTTACAATTCTCAAAAGAACATTTCTTGTTTAGAGGGTGCAATGGTTCACATCAGAGCTACTGTAACACGGGAGTGCAATTTTCATTATGCCTGAGAAAACTGTGTGTGTTAAAAGATAACCAATCTGTATATTTTGTAAGCCGTAGTGAGCTTATATATTCAATAGAAAACGATATTGTACAGAGATTGAACATTATCTTACAGAGATCACAATGAAGTGTTGTGCAGATTCAGAGAACCATCCAACCTGGTGCCTGCTGACTGCAGTAGGACTCTCCTGCAACTTGCAAGATACCATCTGTTTGGAATGGGAGGACCATATGTCACTGGCCAGGATATAAAAGACCAACCAAAAGGTTCAAAGCAGTTTAGCCATATAATAGTTCCTCACTGATATTAATCAGAAGTGTATGGTTTTAATACAACTCTTTGAAAACCTATATCCTATGAACCATTTTGAAATAATATATACCCAGAAGCTTTGATTCAGAAATCAGTACTTCAGACATGTTTTTGCAGAAGACATAATTTTGAGTCATTGCAAGATAAACTATGATTTGCATCCAAGTCCATCTGTCAAGTTGAAAGAGAGTAGATATTAGTACAGCAGAGATGCACACATAGGTAAAACCTGGTCTGTGCATTATAAACGTAAGCAGCATGTCTCCAATGTCTGAATCACACTGACTAGATATATTTCATAATAAATTGAGAATCCTTTTTTATGTTATTTTTGTGTACAGCCTTATGATGAATACCTAAACTTATGGTGAGCTATATTAGCAAGAGTGAATTCTGCAAAGTATTTACACATATTTATTTGAGAACTGAGTTTATTTTCATCCACATGGTATCCAGAGCCATCTTTTATTCTAGAAACATTTGTGACCTTTTGCTTGATCTTTTGCTAGATTTGCACAGTGCACAATTTTAATGAAAGCTCATGGAGATATGTGTTTGGGAAAAGGTATGCCTTAGAGATCTCCCTTGGCCATCTTAAAATCTCCAGATTCCTACTTGATAATAATCTCTCAGACACCCACTTAGTAAGCAAAAAATCCCAAAACAGTTTGCAGTTTGGGATGGGGATAACTGTGCATGACTATGTGAATGACTAAGGCCTGTGTACATTTTGTTCTGAAGCAAGTAAATGGGACACAAGTGATAAACAGATGTTTGTTGGCCCCCTGTCCAAGAATGGCTGTCAGTCAAAGTCCTCAAGTAAACATATTTTTAAAATCAGAGGTGTTTTGCATGAAGAAGAAACAGAAAAAAGGGCTCATTTCCTGTTTAAATTATTCAGTTTGTGCACCCATCTACACAAAACACTTTACTAAATGTCAAAGAATACAATTTATCGGTAAACTGTAGTTTTCCTCACTACTGCATATGTGGTGTATATAACATCCACTTTCGTTGAGCTAATTAATAAATAACCTTTTCTTTTTGTCAAAAAAAAATGAATGCAACTAGAATTGTTTCATTTAAACATTTTCAAATAGTTTTGTCTTGATTTTTCTTTGATTTTTCCCCATCTTGGAGAAAAGAAAGGAAAGAAGAAAGGGTGAAAGGAATTTAAAAAAATTGAACATGATTTTTTTTCCATTCTCTCTCTCTTCCCTTTTTTCTTTCTGCCTATCACTTATACCATAAGCTCTGTGTGAGAGAAAAAAACATGTTTTGTGTGTTGTGTGATGCTTATAACACATTTGTGGGCTCTGTATTATTACAACAACAAAGAGAATATTTTCCTTTTTTGAGATGATGGCGTGACATGAAAATGGTTCACCTGTAGTAGGACACATCAGCTTGATGACAGCATTGCCCACAATGCCTTTGCCATTCATCCAACTCTTTGACTGTATACAATGTTTTCATTATTCCCAATACACACATAGCCTAAGCACAGCTGCTTTCATGTCTGATCACAGACAGTTCCCAAAAAGTGCCCACTGCGTGGTCTTTATCCAAATGGATAGCAAATGTTTCATTTAAAAGAGAAAGGTTTTACCCCATCTTTTCTGTTTTAACTTAGTTTGGTAGTTTGTTCCATCCCTTAGTTTGAAACAGAGGGGAAGAAAAGTGGCAGCCAGTCACACCATAGGCAGCAAGAGGGCAGAGCAGGGAGGATTCAACATGATTTCATGGCAAATAGAATTTAAGAGTATAGAAAAAAACAGATTTGGGATTATAGAGTAATTTGCTAGATTATATGCAAAGTAATAACCTTAGTAACCTTTTAATTTCCTCACATAGGGGGTTAAAAATGAAGTGGCAGAAGGAGAGGTGAACAAATTCAACCTATTGCAATGTTTCCTGTGGACATTCAGAATTCACTGCTGCATACCAGGGTGATGGTGCTTCATGTTGTCCCTTTCTGTGATATGATGCCAACATGATGCAATGCAAAAAGAAGAAGAAACAAGAAAAATGTAACTGGAGTTTGCTGCCAAGAAAGCATTTTATCCTTCTCTGCTATGATCATTATTGTTCAGCACATCTGTACTTGGATTTTCTTCAAAGCCCAGTAAAAATTACCCCTGGAAAAGAGAATACATTTGTATTAGTCTGTACTCCTTTATTTGGAAATTGTGTCTGGGCAGTCTTTGCCATAAAATATTAATATCTCATATACTGTCTCTTGATAACAAACCTAGTTCGTGTCACTAATTTTCCATTTAGTAGAGGCAGGAGAAAAGAATAGTGCCCAGAGTGGCTGTATAAAAGATAATTGTACTTGAAAGAACTCCATTGATCTTCATTTTCTGTGATTTCCAGGGAGCTGTGTATAAAACCATGCTCCTTATCCAAATGCATACTTATAATAAGATAGGAAGATTTCTGATGTGCATTTTTCCTTGTATTAGATAACACTTTATGGCACCCACCCTATATCTGTTGGGCCTGCTTTTCTTATCACTTGTATCAGGATAAATCTTTTGACCTTAATGGAGTTGCCTTTGCTGAGCTAAATGAATCAGAATCAGGTCTATTGATTGCCTTGAACTATTAGTTCTCAGAGAATACATTCAAAATAAAAATCAGTCTCAATCCAAATTCCCTCATGCTTAGTATGGGCATGTTGGGGTAAGCTGAAGAAAATGCCTGTAAGGGACCTGCTTGATCCCTGTGCAGTTGCAGTCCAAGTATAAGTTGAAGCAGAGGTGGCCAATCTGTGGCACTTATGCCACAATTGACATGGGTAGTCATTGTGTGAGACACACAGGAGATCAGGGAATGGACAGGCATCACAGCAGCTGATAGGGCAGGCAGCAGAAAGCAGGGCAGCAGATTAGTCAGGTAAAGGAGACTGGAGTGGCATCAGTGAAGTTACACAGCAAATTTCTGGAATATCTGCCAAAAAAGGTTTGCCACCACTGAGTTAAAGCAACTTCTGGGTTGCTGTAGTAAATGAGCCATGCACCACTGTGACATTCCTTGATACTCTTCTGAAAAGCACAGTGATTAAAATTCTACTCAGCTTCTTTGCAGCAAGCAGATCTGGATGACAGATATATCACTGAAATCCCTGGAACATGTCAGCTTATTTTCCAAAGATCAGATGTTTATTGAAATTTTAAAGACCAGATCTGAAGAAAGATGAAACCAATATGGCTCAAAAGCATTTCTGTAAAAATTATTCCAAAACATGCATATTATACCATAGAATAAATACGTACTTAAAAATAGCTGTTTCCATAACTTCTATAGATCATCCATAAGGGTAGTCCCCCTTTGCAAAATAAGAGGGGGGTAACTTTGAATGGATTTTTTTTCACTTTGCAAAATGTTGGTGATTCCTTTATCATCTCTTGACACTGTCCGGTTCTCAAACAGGCCTGGCTGAAATAGTTTTGTGTTTTCAGCCTATAGCAATAAATTCAGAAAAGGAAAAAGGAAGAAACAAATTCCTTTTTCCTATTATATTCCACAGCCAACATTGCTAGGTGATTCCTAAATAACAGCAGGCTTCTCAGCATTACCTCTTCAGAAAGGCACACAAAGTCAGTAGGAGGGTTAATAAATTCCAGCACATTACAGATAAACAACTATATAAGAGTTGAAGGAGAATCACAAATAAGTGAGAACATGAAATAATACAAGAGCTGTGGGAGATGTCAAATGCATCTGAAAAATGACTGATGTTTCTGTGTCCTGATTATCAAATCCATTAGAATGAACCAAAAAGTTGTTGTGTGCAGAAGCAACCATAATTAGCAGTCATTAAGCAAATGAAAAATATAACTGGTTTATTAAGAGGTAACCTGAACTGAATTACAGGAAAGAAAATTCTCTGCACCTCTACAAGATTCCATTAGACAATCAGCAACCACTTACTAAATACTTGGTAAAACAATTTAGAGTGTAATCCTGCCTTTGTTGTGTGCAAAGTCAAAACTGACTTCAGTGAACCCAGGATTTCATCAAATATTTTTTGAAGTACATTTATGTTAAAAGGAATATTTTAACTGACTTTAGTAAGCTTTGGATTTAAGTTCCAAGAAAGAGATTAGAAACAGCCAGCATTGATTCACCAAGCACAAATTATGCCTGCCCACCCTTAATGCCTTCTATGATGAGATGGCTGGCTCTGTGGATGAAGAGAGACCAGGGGATGTGGTATACCTCGATTTTAGCAAGGCTTTCAACATGGCCTGCCACCACATTCTCACAGGCAAGCTAAGGAAGTATGGGTTGGATGAATGGACTGTAAGGTGAATGGAAATCTGACTGGAGCATTAGACGCAGAGAGTAGTAGTCAAGGATGGATGTCTAGATGGTAACCTGCATCAAGTGGAGGGGCCCAAGGGTCAATCCTGGGTCTGGTTTTGTTCAATCAACAACCTAACCTGGAAGATGGCATAGAGTACACCCTCAGCAATTTTGCAGATGACACCAAGCTGAGGGGAGTAGTAGACATACTGGAGGGTAGGGCTAGGATTCAGAGTGACCTAGACAATTGGAGGATTGGGCCAAAAGGAATCTTATGAGGTTCAACAAGAACAAATGCAAAGTCCTGCACTTAAGACAGAAGAATCCCATGCACCGGTACAGACTGGGGGCTGACTGTCTTGACAGCAGCTCTGCAGAAAAGGACCTGGAGGTTACAGCAAACAATAAGCTGAATATGAGCAAGCAGTGTACCCTTGTTGCCATGAAGGGTAACAGGTTACTGGGCTTTATTGCTGGTTGTGTTGCTAGTAGGTCCAGGGAAGTGATTATTCCCCTCTATTCAGCACTGGTGAGGCCACATGTGGAGTACTGTGTTCAGTTTTGGGTCCCCCATTACAGAAAGAATGTGGACCTATTGAAGAGAGTCCAGTGGAGGGCAAAAAATGGTTTGGGGGCTAGGTGACATGACTTCTGAGGAGAGCCTGAGGAAACTGCTTGTACAGAAGACAAGACTGAGAAGGATTTATTCAAGTACCTGAAGGGAGGTTTGAATGAGGATGGTGCTAGACTGTTCTCAGTGGTGGCAGATGACAGAACAAGGAGCAATGGTCTCAAGTTGCATCAAGGGAAGTTTAGGTTAGATATTAGGAAGACTTTATTCACTAGGAGAGTAGTAAAACACTGGAACAGGTTACACAGAGAGGTGGTGGAATCTCCAATCTTGGAGGTCTTTATGACCTGGCTAGACAAAGCTTCGGCTGATGTAGTTGGAGATAATCTAGTACGGGATCTTGCTTTCAGCAGGGAGTTGGGCTAGATGACCTCCTGATGTCTCTTCTAACCCTAATTTTCTACATGTCTAAGACCACTTCATCATGAGAACAGTCTCATAGCAACAAATCATACCTAAAACTTATATTTCTTTCCTTCTAAAGAACAGAAATCATCTTATTGCAAAAACAAACTGTTAGAACTGTTAGAGGTAAGTAGATGCAAAGAGGCACCGTCACGGTTAAGGACTTCAGAAATGCAGACTTTGTTTCTCTGAAGGAACTAAAGGACAGGACCCCCCCTGTGAAGCCAGTCTGAGTGGGGAAAAGAGTCCAGGACAGCTGGTTGTATTTTAAAGAAACCTTACTGAAGGCACAGGGTCAAACCATCCCAATGCATTGGAAGAACAGCAAGTATGGCAGAATACCAGCTTGGCTTAGCAGGGAACTCCTCAGTGAGATAAAACACAAAGAGGAAGCTTACAAGAAGTAGAAACCTGGATAAACAACTAAGAAGGAGTATAAGAATATTACTTGGCCATGCAGGGATGAAATCAGGACAGTTAAAGTGCAATTGGAGTTGTATAGGAAGGGACGTGAAAGGTAACAAAAAGGGGTTTCTACAAGTATGTCAGCAACAAGAGGAAGATCAGTGAAAGTTTGGGTCCTTTATTAAATGGAGGGCCAATGTATTGACAGATGATGTGGAAAAAGCTGAAGTGCTCAGTGCCTTGTTATGTCAGTCTTCACAGGCAAGGTCAGCTCCCAGACTACTGCACCAGGAAACAAAGTTTGGGGAGGATGAGAGCAGCCCTCAGTGGTGAAAGAATAGGTTAGGGACTATTTTAAAAAGCTGGATGTGTACAAGTCCATGGGGCTGAAAACAATACACCTGAGGGTGGCTGATGTGATTACAGAGCTGTTGGCTATTATCTTTGAAAATTCAAATCAACTGGGAGAGGTTCCAGATGATTAGAAAAGGACAAATATAGTGAAAAAGGCAAAGAGGAGTATCTGGAGAGCTACAGATTAGTCAGTCTTACCTCAGTCCCTGGAAAAATCATGAAGCAGGTCCTCAAATAATTTGTTTCTAAGCACTTGGAGGAAAATAAGGTAATTAGGAACAGTCATCATGGAGTCACCAAGGAAAAGTCATACCTGACCAACTTGATTGCCTTCTATGACAACATGACTGGCTGTGTGGAAGCAGGGAAAGCAGGGGATATGATATACCTTGACTTTAGGAAGGTTTTTGATATAGTCTCCCACAACTTTCTCACAGGCAAGCTAAGGAAGTATGGTGGAAAGAAAACTGGCTGGATCATTGGAGTCAAAGTGTAGTAATCAATGGCTCAATATCTAGTTGGCAGCCAGGCCAGTATCAAGTGGAGTATCCCAAGGGTCAGTCCTGGTGCCAGTTTTGCTCAATATCTTCATCAATGATCTGGAAGATGGGATGGAGTACACCCTCAGCAAGTTTGCAGATGAAACCAAGCTGGGAGGAGTAGTAGATACACTGGAGTGTAGGGTTAGGATTCAGAGACATCTAGACAAATTGGAGTATTGGATCAAAATAAATCTCATGAGGTTCAATAAGGAGAAGTTCAAAGTCTTGTATTTAGGATGGAACTATCCCATGCACTGGTACAGGCTGGAGACTGACTGGTTGGGCAGCAGCAAAAAAGGACCTACAGGCTACAGTGGACAATAAGGTGACTATAACTCAACAGAGTACCCTTGTTGCAGAGAAGACTAGTGACATATTGGACTGAATTAGTAGTAGCATTTCTAGCAGATTGAGGAAAGTGATTACATCTCTTTATTTGGCACTGGTGAGGCCACATCTAGAGTACTGTGTCCCATTTTGGCCCCCGCTACAGAAGGAGGTAGTCAAATTGGAGAGAATCCAAAAGAGAGTAATGAAAATGGTTTGAGGGCTGGGGCACAAGACTTATGAGTGGAAGCTGAGAAAACTGGGCTTATTTTATCTGGAAAAGAGGAGATTTGAAAGGAGATTTAATAGGACCCTTTGGAAGCGTGGTTCCAGAGAGCATGGAGCTATAATGTTTTCAGTGTTGGCAGATGACAAAACAAGGAACAACGGTCTCATGTTGCAGTGAGGGAAGTTTAGGTTAGATATCACGAAAAAATCTTTCTCGTGAAGAGGGTAGTAAAACAATGGAACAGGTCATCCAGCAAGGTTGTGGAATCTCCATCTTTAGCAGTTTTTAAGACCAAACTAGAAAAAACCTTGCCTGGGATGATTTAGTTGGGGATGGTCCTGCTTTGAGCAAGGGTCTTAACTAGTTGATCTCCTGAGGTCCCTTCCAACCCTAATTTTCTATGATTTTATGATTCTATGACTTAAACCTTGTGGGAAATTTTCTTTTTAATTTACAGTGTGTAGTTCATAGCAAAAGAGGAGTCTTTTCTAACAGAACAGTAAAATCAAGTGAGAAACAAAATATATCAGCCCCCCAAAAATAGATGGCAGAGCAAATAACAAGCTCTAGAGATGTCAGAACATCCTATAGATAGCAAATGAAAAAAGTCTATGTGTGTGAGTGCATGTGTGTTCTACAAAGTTGTAGTATCAAAGAACAAGAGATTGATTGACCTCCTAATGTACCTTTTCAGTTTAAGTACTGAAAAAGATCAGATTTTCATATAGCAGCCTATACTATGTTGTCTTTCTGTTGCAGTATTTTCTGCTTCTCGCTCATGTTACCACTACAAAGCCCTCAGTGAGATAATTGCTTTTTACATGCAAATAAGTGGCTACTTTAATGAAATCCCAAAATAACATTAAATAATCAAATGTACCGTCTAACTTGTAAAAAATCTGTTCAGTGGGCATGTCTATGTGAGATGCTGACTGCATAGTAGCCAAATAATCCAGCACGGTAGCACAGCACAGCACCAAAAGTACTAATACACTACTGCACAGTATTATTAGGCTACTGCACAGTAGCATCACTTAAAAGGCGCAACAGGCACCAGCACTACTGCACAGTAACTCCAGTTACTGCACCTTCATTTAGTACTTGATTATACAAATACTTGATTATACAGGCACTAAATAAATGTGCAATAATCACTGCACAGTAACCTCTTGTGTACAGTGTAGATTCTTGTGTAGCTCCCAGTACAGTGTCTTATCTGCTTAATAGTCAGGTGATATTGGGCACGACTACATGTGCATTAATGCACAGTGGTTACTGTGCATTTAGTTAGTACCTGTAATAGCAGGTACTAACTAAATCCTCAGTAACTGGTGCTACTGCACAGTAGTGTTGGCACACGCATGCGATACTACTGCGTAGTAGACTAATTGTATTGCTCATTAGTGTGTTTGCATGGGTTTTGCCCACCATGATAATGTGCTGTAGAATTATTCTACTGTGCTCAAAGTGTCTTATGTAGATGCACCCAGTTAGTAGCAGTCACTTCAATTTAGAGCTCTAGATGCATGTGAACATTTTTGGCCAGTTCCAAATCAACACTGTCAGTGTCTCCACATAGGCATTGCAACTTAGGTGCTTCATCCAAGAAGGATGACCCAATTGCACTGAACTGGTCATATAGTATCACTACAGACTGAAGGGGGAGACTTAAGTGCCTCCCAAGGGTGATTCAGAATGCTCTGCCTGCAGAAGTAAGGCCTATATCTAGCCAATAGAAAGTACTAGTCCTTCAGTATCTGTGAAACCTCACTCCTCCTCAGATGTTTAGGCATGTGAATCAGGGCTGCACATTAAGTGCCTTTTAACTCAGGCTCCAGAGCCGTATGTAGACGAAACAAGGGTGTGTATGCATTACGCTTTAAAGCAAGCTAAATGCTTTTGTACCACTTTAATGGTGTCAGTGTTTGGATGCCTCGGCGGTGTGTTACGTGTTAATTCCAGACACTGTAGGAAATTCAGCAGCATAATGTGCCTCAAGCAACTTGGGGTGCAGCAAACTAAAACTCCTCCAAGGCATTTTAGTTTGCTGCCCCTACAGTCATAGAGCGAAGCACCAGGGTCCATGCAGGTCTGCAGGAAGCTCTGCAGGCAGCCTGGCAGCAGCACAGAAAAGCAGGCACCGCCCAAGAAAAGCAGCAGCCTGATTTTTTTGTTCCACGCCCCTGGATCCTGCCTGCCTGAGCTGCGCGGGGGCCCAGTGCTTCCTTCCACAGCTGCGGTGCCCCCCCGAGACTGCCTGAAACAGGCGCCTGCAGGTGAGTACCGCCTGGCAGAGGGCCACTGCTGCCACAGAGGGAGGCATGAGCTCACCCCACCTAATGCAGCCCAGGGACTGCTCTGCCTGCCAGCAGCTCAATCTCCCCTCCTCACCAGAGAGGCAGGTAAATCAGCAGGATGTGTGCACGACATGGGCATTTAATCAGCCCTAAATTGATTTGGTGTTTTTAAAAACCCACCTCTACAATTTAGGGCCCCCATTTTGTATACACATGCCCCAGAACATTCAGAGGGAGGGTCCTGGCTATCAGATTTGATATAAAGCATGGAATGCCTTGCTCCATCTTGATAATTGTCTCACCTTTTTTCCAAAGTAGGTACTCACTCAGGAAGCAAGAGACAGGTAGGGTTCTAGGCCTTTATTCCTCTGAGGCGACTCAAACCAGCATTTCTCACTTCTCAGAAGTATCCTACTTGCTAATCTGGGAAGAGTAGTCACTTATCCTTCCTGTAGAAATCAGGACATGGACATCCAATAATGCAAGAGGCAAGGGACCAGAAAAAAGCAGGAAAGAACCCAGGTTGTTCCCTGAGAGGACAGTCTTGAGCTGTAAAATTAATGCAACATAATAAACTCTGACACATATAATGCCAGTTTATTGCTCCTCAGCACCACATTTACATGTGTACCCAGATCCACAGCACACTGAGCTGGACTGGAGCAGCCCCAGCTGGCGTGAAATCTGTGTGGGCTCAGCCTGCCAGCCTTCAGAGCCCCAGTCAGCCCCATCAGCTTCTATACATATGCTCTTGTACCTTAACGAATGCTGCCATAGGATAGTACTTGTGTTTACAAGTACTAACCTACAGTGGAGTCAGTTAGTTTACTATGGCTTAATAGGGCTGCACGTGTAACCACTGAGATTTTACTGTGGAGCTAATTAGGCAGCTCTGCAGTAAACATCTTACGTAGAGGTGCCCTGTGAGTGCTAATCACCCCATCTGCTGTATCTGTTTTGTCTATCTGCCCCTTGCCCACAATGAGTGGATAACTTAACCTTGTTTCATTCAGTAATAAGCTGATCTGACTTAACTTCTAGTTACTGCAAGAGTAGACACATGAAAGAGTTAATGTGAATTCAGCTGAACTGTAGTAAACTCTAACTCCCGTAAAATGGTATTATTGCTCTTCTGTCCATGTTCTCTGCCAGGAGATTCACACAATAGAATCCCCTTGCTAAGAAACAGAACAAGATCAGTGCACTACTTGACTCCTCAGTTAAACTTTCACATAAAAATTAAAAATGACTTAACTGAACATTGTTTTGCTCTTCCTGACAGGGACAAATTTCACCCATGGTGAAGTCATGATTTTTCAAAGAGTAACTAAACTGTAAGCAGAATTTTTCTTTAAAAGAGAATGGTTCTATATTGACTGCAATGCATTGGTATAGTTTGGAATACCCACATTTTTTATAACAGAATTCATTTCAAGTGTTGAAATGAATAGATTAGTCCCTTGTTCAAACTTCGTGAATAGCTCCCTTCTTTTCATGGCCCATGGTGGATACTCATTGCACATATAATCCCTTTTTTTGGAGTATCATAAACATTGGAGGAATCACATGTATTTGATCTGGGACCAGTTTACTAGTGAGTAAACATCTCATGTCTAAATGCTCCTGGGCAAATGTCTACATATGCAGGGACGAGAAGCATATTTGTTGCTCTTAGCAGCAAACTGCTACCACTTCCTGTGGTCCTACAATGAGCCCCTGCCGCCACCAGGGGGAGCTCAAAGCTCTGGCTACAGCTGCCAGCAGCCAACAACCATATTGAAAAAGCAGCTTCACTCCCTTTTCCCTAGTCAGCCATTTCCCTGGCTAAGAGCAATGTTCAAAGCTCTTGAACATTGGGGTAGCAGCCAGCAGATGTCTCTTGACCACCTCTGCCTCCCTGTGCCATGGCTGTTCCAGCCCCTTCCCCTGGCAGCAATGCCCAGTGCTGTGGGCTCCTACTGGCCACCACACTGACCCTGCTGGCCTGCCGCACTGATTGCTGGGTGGTCATCTGGGCCCTACCAGCTCTCCCATTTGCAGCAACCAACTGCTCAGCCACACCATGCCATTGGAGAACCGCCACCACTGCACAGCTGCCACCTGAACCCCATCCTGCTGGCCAGACCCTGGCAGGGATGCCGATGAAATGCTGCTGGATGCCACCACTGGGGCCATCCATGCCGTCCTGGGCCTCCAGCCCACCACCTGTGAGTCCACTGGGATGGTTGTCCAGCAGACCTGGGATGACAAGCAGTGGCGGGAGGTATTCAGGATGTCCCAGGCCATATTACTGGACCTCCAGGAGCAGCCCCACCTGCCTCTGGTGTGGCAGGACACTGCCATGCAGCCACCCCTCCCTGCAGACACCTGGCCAGCCCTTGCCTTGATTAAGCTGGCCAGCCTCCATTATGTGGGCCATCTCTTTTGCATGGGCAAGGCCACTGCAGGAAGGCTGGAGAGAGGCAGGGAGACTGGAAGTGTGCGGTGCCCTCCAGGATATTCTGCTCTGGGTACACATTGTGCTCTGCGTACATGACCCCGTGGCAGTGGTTGTGAGGTTACATGACTTGGGATTCCCCAAGTGTATCGGAGCCCTGGATGGGACCCACATCCCGATCACCTACCTGCTCCACAGCAACCACTCCTACTACAGCTGGAGTAGCGTTCACTCCACTGTGCTCCAAGCTATTGTCAATCACCATGTGCCTTCACAATTGTGAGTGCTGGCTGGGTGGGCAGTGCCCACGATGCCCACATGTTTCATAACTCTGCCCTGCCAGCCCTGCTACAGAGCAAGCACTTCATTTTGATGGAGCCAGACCTCCAGTTGGGCACCATGCTGGCCCTATCCCTGCTCATCAGGGACCCGACCTACACATTCCACTCCTCCCATGTCTCATGTGGCTCTACACTGGCCAGATGGATCTCCACCAGGCCCACTTTAACCAGTACTTGTGCCAGACCTATGCCCTATGGAGTGCACCTTTGGCCTAGGCTGTCTTCTATGCTGCCACCAAGCCCACGGTGCCCAGGTTTGTGGGGTGCAGGACTTCCAGACAACTGGGACATAGAGCTACCCATGTCCCTGCTCTCCCTGCAGAAGCCCTTCCCATGGCTGCTTTGCACCCCAAGCATGCCCCTGCTTCTTGTGTCCTGGGTGCTGTGAGGTGCTGTTTGCACTGACCAAGGGGTGCCTGAACCACTACACCCTGCTGCTGCTAATGTCCATGGTGTCCTGGGCACACCTGTGTATCTGGCACAGGACTTTAAGCTTCAGCGCTGTGGGAGACGAGCCCAGGTTGCCCCACAACTTCCACCACTGCCTCAAGGGTTACCTTTGGCTGTGCTACATGTCCCTCTCCCCTGCAGCCAAGGAGAACATTGCCACTGGCATCAATGCATTCCTCAGCATCAACATATTCCTCGGCATGTGAGAGTCCTGTGCCCACCTAGCTGTGGGGGCATGAGCTTCTCAATAAAGTTTTGCACTGTCTCCTGCCTCCCTGCATGCTGTGGCAGGGAGAACCCAAGAGCCAAGAGAGAATGGCTGGGCCAGGCAGGGAGTGGGGCCTGGGCAGGGGCTGAGGCCGGGGCCAGGACCAGGGGCCAGGCAGGGTGGGCTCTCCCTGCCACTGTGGGGCTTACCACGTGGGCAGAACTGGCATGCCTGGCAGCTCTGGTCAGTTCTGGCCAGCATTGATGGTGGCTTCCAGAAGATTCCTCATTTGGAGGCGTGCAGCATGTGAGCACCTGGGCAGCTCCTGGGAAGAAGCTGGTACTGCTGGTGCCTGGCAGGCTTTATAAGCTGCCAAAGAGCCAGGCCAACCCTGGGGCATGAGAGGTTCCCAGCCCCTGGAGCTCTGGAGCTGCGCTCAGGCTGGGCCCCTAGTGGCATAGCAGACCAGGAGCAAATTTGCTCCTGGTTGGTGTTTACACATGCATTACTGTGCAGTTACTACTCACAAATAAATTTGCTTCTTGCATTTGCAGGTTGCAAATTTACTTATGAGTAGTAAACTTTACTGTGGAAGCATGTGCATGTGTAGATGCATATGCTTGCTGTGCAGTAAACTATGCTACTGTGAAGTAAAGTGTCTTATATAGATGCATCCATGGTAACTGAAATATCTAATCGATAACATAAGCCAGAAGCCTGGGTATTTCTCATCTGAATGGCCCAGGGTTATTTCTTAGTGATGTCTGACTATACAGCCAGACTCAAAGAATGGAAAGCTGTTTCTTACAGCTGTCAGGGATCATCATACTAGGTACATTCTAATATTTTTCTCTGTGCAAAATATTTAAAATCTGGACCTGAATGCATTCTTTACCTATTTTGATTGCCCCAATAGCCTCAAAGGGAAGTATTTCATCAGCATGTGCTCTAGTCTCTTGAATTTCATACATCTACTTTAAGCATCTGCTTTTAATCAAAGCAAAACCAATTGTCTCCTTCAGTGGACAATATAGTATGGATAAAAAAAGCTGATGGTTTTGTATTAACTGCCTTTAGCTTTCTTCTTCCCACTCAGATCCTATGCCAAAAAAGCTTGCTTGCCATTTTACTTTTCCAGCAATAACCAGAATGTCATGCCCAAAATTTCAGGGGTTCTTTTCTGGAAAGTCATGTGTAAATATCCCTTTCGATTTAATATTTACTTTTTTCACAAGTAATATACAGATATGTCTTTAAGAATATAGATGAAATTGCCAAGGCCACGTTTCATTATTTATCTTCTCTGAAGGGTTTTAGAAGTGATTGTTTAATGTGGTGTGTGTGACTTGATTTCTTTTATGTGAGAAGGCTGTTGTGCATCTACAAGTGCATGGATCTTGGTGGAAGAGAAACCTGTGCCTAGTGGTAAGGAGATCCAACATGACTGGGGTAACTCTTCCACTGCAGCCTTCATCCACCTTCATAGCCATTGAGAAGTATATACCTTCTTTATCCACCTGCTCCAGCACTGAGGTCTTTATGATATGCTGCATATCTCAACTTTGAACTTACTGCTATGGGTGATCCTACCAGGAGTACAAGACTCTTATGGTCATCGGTAAATGCAAGCCTCTTCACCATGTCATTGTGGCAGCCTATGATGAGGTATGTGGTATGCACTGGACAGAGAACATACTCAAAAAATGTACTTCTTGTTAATAATAAAGTACAGCTAGTTCAAAGTGTACCACACTGAAAAACACCCCTAACTCTCAAATACAAGCAGCTAAGAGATGCCTGGCACTTTCAAGGGCCATGTTATATGAAGTTATAAAACACAATTGACATAAAAAGGATTTCAAGATCTTAGTTTTGCTAGAAAGAGAACAGTCTCAGCAGCAGAACTAGGTCTTTGAAAACTATGTAGCATAGAGTATGTGCTATTTGTAATCAATGCTTTATATAATGTTTCATAGTCATCCTGTGATAAACTAGCATACCAAAGTCTTTTTTCTCAGTTGCTTCCAACTGACAAGCTACTAGTTTACGACTGAATGTTTTGTCACTAGTATCTAAATACAAATTCTTGTTTTGGATATCATCCCATCTTTAAATATCATCCCATCTCAATGCTTCCAGTCTACTAGGTCATTTGTTACTGTATGATATTCTGATCCTACACAGTAATGACAATGCCTACCACTTTTGCTGCGGCAGCAAATTTTATCCCTACATTCCTATCTTTTGTGGCAGGGATGTTAACAAAAATATTAAACAATACTGGCCCCACAACTGATCCTTAAGAACTCCACTAGCAATTTCCCTCCAGCCTGATATTTGTCTGTCAACACTATCCATTGTCATCTTCTCTTTGTGCAGTTCCTTACCCAGCTACCGATTCACTTATAATTTCCTATGTGGTACTGAAGTTCAGATAAATTATGTGTACTACATTTCCATTCTCTAGAAATCCAATTACCCTAAAATGATCAATTTAGTCTAGCACAAATCCAACTACAGTAAAGCCATGTTGCATGGTAGCCCATTTTCCACTGACCTTCATGTCTTTCTTTATTCCTTCTCTCACAATGCATTTAAACACATTACACACTATTGAGATCAGACTAAGGTTTGATCTGGAAGGGGTGTGTCCTGGCCAGTGTACTACTAAGCTTGACCAACCAATACCCACCTGCATTCTCTAAAAATAGAGGTATGTTGGTGATGCCTCTCTGGGGTCCTCAAAGGCTGAGGTCTCAAAGATAGCTTCAGAGGAATGCCCCTGAGCATTTTTTCCAGTGTAGGTCCAGGTTTAGAGTACATGGGGGAATGGAAAGACAGGGTGTGTTCAGTAGCATTTGAGACAAGACAACAGCACTAACATAAGGCCTAACAGGCCCAGATCAATTTTTTCCACTTCTTACTTAGGGATACTATGTTTGTACCTTAAATCATAGGGCACCAGCCTGAATCGATAAATTTACTAAAAATACTTGCTACTGGTTTTGCAATGTCACATTGTATTTATTTCAGAACTCTGGGATGGAGATGCTCTCTTTCCTCCCACTGTGAGTGCTCTTTGACTTTGCTTCCATTTTGGTGGTATTAATTTCCATTCCAGCACCCTTATTCCCATTACATCTTGCTATGGCTTTATAGTCAATAACAAGACAGATTTTATTAAAAAAACCCAAACTAATAGAAACTGGCAGATACTCCTAATTCGTAGCTGAGAAAAAAGAAGACATGAGGGAAATGACAGTTAAGTATCAGTTTTTCCATGCTATTCCATCCAGATGCTGCTAAACGGTGATAACACTTAGGCATTCTTCAGCCTCTGATTTCAATAAGGTTTTGTAGCAGACATGTAGGCTAAGATATGTTCTGTATCCCCTCCTAAGTGACCAACACAAACCATGGAGATTCAGAAAATTATTGAAGAGACCCCTAACTAGAAGTACCTTGGCTCATGTCTGTGGGCTTGAACCACACAGACTCCTACCATCATCATCTTCAAAGATACCTTTTTCTGTAAAGCTTGGGTTTTTTTATTCCTTTAAGTTGTTGGGTTTTTTTGCTAGAATGGCAAATGGCAATAGGACTAGATCTGTTGTTTGTGGCAGTTGCATGTCTGGATAGATTCCCTAGGGAATGAGCACTATGTTTATGATAAACATCAGCATTTGAAACACTGCAAAGACTTTGTAAGCCAACTTGTCTGGCACTAGATCTTTGATAGCATTTGTGTTTTCCATTTGAAAATAAATAGCTGAGTGCCCTACCAAGGTTACAAAGGATCCAGAGGGACAAATGGTTCTTTCCCTACATTATTTTATCTTTTTTATAAGAATTATATAATGCTAAAGATTTCAGTAGTTTCTATAAATATAATTACATTGTATTTTATAAAACCTTTTATCCTTTTTGGATTCAGCTTAATCTGTTGTGCATTTTACCAAAAACATATGGCATGGCTCTTCCATTGACAAGAAGCTTTTATTTTGTTATCCCAGACAGTTAATCTCAAATGGAGCTTTGTACCTGGCAGGACATCTTCAGTAGAATGCCATGTTGATGTAAAAGCTGGTGATACTCTTAAAAGAGACTGCTTATTATCCTTTCATGTTAGAGCAGAAGGTTATGTCCTTCAATAAACTTTGGTTTGGGCCTAGATTGTTTTATAATTCAGAACCAAACTTAAGGAGGTGATAAGATGTAAGTAGTGATGATGGGTTGGGAAAGGCAGGTGGGTAGGATAGTGGAGGTAATTTCACTCCCACTGAATGAAGGAGAACTCTGAATTGCCTGAAGTGTAGGAGTGATTCTACCTTCCCTATGATGGGGAATGTAAGTGCTCCCATTATACAAATAGGATCACTCTCCAGAAACACAAAGCCATCTCTCTCATGTGCCCAGAGCAGGTACTACAGACACCTTTACACTTTAGCTGGGTAATTCAGAGTTGGTTACAAGCGCCACGTTGGTTATTGCTCCACTAGCTGCAATAGAATTCTGTCCTGTGTCTGCTGCTGAGGCTCTAGAATCACCAGCTGCTGTGTGATGATCGTAGCATGGCAGAAACCCAACCACCTTTTACCTTTTGTGCCTGTGCAGGTACTTGCGGCCATTCTTTCCACATATAGACTTGGCCATGTTATATAAGTCTTTGTTCACCTCCAGATTAAACTGTTACCATATTATTATCATTCAAGCTGCTCTGAAAGCCATTTGGAGATGGACAGAGATACAAAGTGTGGTCTTTAAAAAGACATCTGGAAGCATGTGACCCCACTTCTCTTGGGAACTGAACTGCCATTGGTCTCTGGGTGGAGTTCAAGGTATTAGTGTGTCTTCAAAAGTCTTAAATGGTCTAGGAATGCCTCCCTCTCCCACTGCTATACTTCTATAGTTATGGTCAGCAGAGACAGCTGAATCAGGTTCCCTCATTAGGAGAAAAATAATCATCTTCCTATAGGACAGTTTTTTACCTCAGGACTGCAGAACTCTGGCACTTGCTTTCCCATGGTCCACAAATAGGCTAATTTTGGCAATTTTCTAGACATGCCACAAAAAGAAATCTTCCTTAGGTTTCCAGAGCCACTGCACTGAGATATAATTTGTGCAAGGCTAACCAAAGATGATAAAGATGTGTTATCATGGGTGAATGAAAACAATCAACCGATGGACTTTCCATGCAAAGAAAACTCTGATCCAGGATAACTTGTCTTGCTTTTTCAATAACTTGTCCTGCATCTGTTTTATCTGATTGGCTAATAATACACTTGTTTTGACTGGTTTTCCAGTACTAACTAATAAGGAAATAATATAAGGCTAGCTTGTACCAAGATTAGTTCCATATACATGCTAATGCACAGCATATCTTTAACAGTGGAAACTGGCTTTTTTTTATTTTCAGATATTTCTCAGTTCTAATTCTTCAGCTTATAACTGATCCCCATCCTATTTATGTTTCTATACAGTTTACTTAACTACTTATTTTAAAAAAAGGGAAACATTCCACTGAGCTAACTGTATGGCAAAATATTTGCTTGCTCAATTTTGTTACGTGCACGTCTCTTCTGACACTTCTCCAAAGATAGAAAGCATTGTAGGAGACCATAAAATGGATGTAAGGAATCCAAGATGCGAGGAATAAAAGTAGACCAAACAAACTAGCAAACTTAATGAGAAATGTGTTCAATAAAAACATTTCACAGTATATCATATTTTATAGCCCTGGAATTCTACAGATCCCTTGAATGGAGGGTGAGTTGAAGAAACTGATCCTTCTCTTATTGAAAACAAAGGTAAAAATGCTGACAGAGATCCTGCTTTATGGCACTAAAAGGCTCAGTCTATGGGTGCAGATTGTAAAGGTAGGGTCTAAGCACCCGTTGTTTCTGGGCTGCTACAGGGTAGAGTGGAGTCCTTGACCTAAATTAGAGCATTTAGAAGCGTTAAGTCTCTAAGTCCCTCCCTAACCCCTAAACTTCATGGTGACTGTTCTGCAGCCTTTCACTTCTGAGCATGTCTGTATATGTGTAAACTACATGGACTATTCTCAGATCTCCAACATGTCCCTAATGCCAGGGCTTGTGAGAGGGCATTCAGATGGTGGTCTGCAGGTTTCCTATACTGTTGACATTGGTCCCTTTATATTAGGATGACATGTCTTTTAACATGAGGATCCTGTTGTGCCTCATTAACCATATAATACTTTGTGGGAAGAAACCTTAATTCGATGGCAAGTAAAACCCACATGACTGAAGGTTTCTATTCCACTGCATCCCTCATCCACTTTGCAGTCATTATGAAGTATGCCTTCTTCATCTGCCTTCTCAACTGTGCAGGACTTTATTTTTATTTTTGGATTGCTGTTGGTCTGGAAAACTCAATCATGATTGTGCTACCATGAGTGCCTCTATCAGGAGTACAAGACTCCAAATGGCATTGCTCTTTAGGTCTTTGGTAGCACACAAGTCTCTCCACCATATCAAAGTTAAAAACAGGATCCCTGGTTATAACTTTGATATGATGGAAAGGCTTGTGCGCTACAACAGACCTAAAGAGACCTATACAGGCATGCTGCATCTTATGCAAGGGTTAGGTTCTGAGGTTAGCATGTAAGGGAAAAATCGTGTATAGTCAAATTGTCAAGGATTTGACTAGCGGTGACTGCCTCTGCCTCCAGAACCTCCTGCTGCCACCGTGGAACCGTGCTTGAAGCTGTGCGGCTGGCGGCAGCGGCGCAGCACGGGGTAGTGGGGGGGATGGCTGCATGCTGCTGAGCCACCACCACGCTGCCAAAACCTCCCGCTACCGCCAAAAACTCGAGCCCCGCCCCCTCCCCCTCCTCATATTTGAATTTGTACAAGTTAAATGCACATATGCTGCGATTGTACTGTATATAGAGAGTGAAACCTAAAGAGACCCATACATACATACATACCAAATTAAATGAAACACTGCTTTTATATACGTGTGTGTGTGTGTGTGTGTGTGTGTGTGTGTGTGTGTGTGTGTGTGTGTGTATATATGTATATAAAAGCAGTGTTTCATTTAAATCATGGAAAATGTGGATTTGGGGTTACTTTTTTTTTAACTGAAAATTGGGGATTTTTTTTTTTTTAATCAGAGAAAACCCGGATCCCTGATTATATTATGTGTATACCATACCTACACTAAAGACTTTCTCTTCTGGCTAGCTAAGTGATTTTGACAAATATTACAATTTATGAGAGCAGTGCACTAGTGTGAAAGAGAGGGGGTGAATTGCTCCACATCTTTCCTTTATGGAAGTGGTAGTCTGAAAGGGTAAAAAAATATATGTCCATTAAGTCAACAGACATAAAGTACAAAACATAAACCTATATTTTGAGAACTGAGTGGGGAAATAAAGAGGACAGGTCTAAAGACTTCCAAAAATGTCAGAAGAAATACTGTAAATTATTTGCATCCATGTTTGTATATAAGGAAGGCCACTTCAGATACATTTTTTAAAATTTCTCTTAATGTAAATGACAGCAAAATCTCAACATGCCCAGATCTGAGCTATATACCCTTGTTATTTGAATAACTATAGGAAGTCATCCTGAAAACACTTGTTTCTATGGTGTGACCAAACTTTATATTATATGGCTATCAAGAAGCTAATATGTGATGATGGAAACAGAATTTGAATTAAAAATGAAAGCAACAGTTCACACCTCAGAAGTTTAATGTATTTAATTTCCTGTGGGACAAGTTCATTATCAGGTCCCTGTGGATATGCTTGTTATTTATCACTTCATCCAGCCTCATTCTAAACCCTGCAAAACAGTAGACCTCGGGTCATGGTGTCTGTGAGTTTTGACCTGTTAAAGAGTGAGCACCGGGTTCCTCATGACAGCATACTCCAGTTTCTCTAATGCATGCTAATTGCATTTTTCTTGATCTCTGAGTAGGAAGAATCTGTTTCTGGACATGTTATTACTCAATCTAGCCTATCAGCACATTCCAGGGGGATAAAGTTGGTGGGAGTTAAAAAAGGCAAAAGAAAACAGGAGTTACAAAAAGCAAACAACTCCCTTTCTCACCATCTTCAACATGCAGTGTAGGCTTTGAATTTAGAGGTAATGGGCCTTGCCCTTACATTTTTACATATAGCTGTAACAGACTTTTCCTCCTCCAGAACATGCTGTGCTGGGCTTTGAGCTCTTTCTAATGTTTGCTGTGAAACTGAAGCTGTCTACTTTAAGGAATGATTCCTTTTGACATAATATTATCCTGCCAAATGAGAAAAGGAAGAATGTGCACAGTTGCAACAATGATCATTTAAAAAGGAATGATAAAGGGGGGTTCATATACATATAATATGATATATATCAGATGTTTTTGCTAATGAATAAGCATAAAATATATATCTAGAGCTCATACGCTCTCCTAAATTAATCTGATTTCTTTGCTGTTCTCTGCTCTGTAATATCTATATATTTATAGCTATTACTTGAACATGAATATAACATGGTTTCCTTCTTTGTGGCTCTTCAGAACCCTTGCAATAGGGGTGCAGCATACTTTTGTGTGATTCACATAACAGACTTGCTCTTGCAGCTACTGGGATCGTCTAATCAGAGTGAAGCATGTCACCAAGAGCAGCAAATACTATGGTTCTATCACAGGTCAAGCAGCAAAGGCTACTCATTCATAGGTAGTGCAGAGGTGGTTGCACCCCATGCTTTCAGACCCCTTCCCCACAATGCTTTCCCAAGCCCACAGGTTGGCACAAAAGGAGCAGCAATAAGGGATTTGTAAAGTCCCCCAGTCAGGTAAGAATTTGACTCTCCTCTCCCTGTTCCCCCTCCTTTCCTCTGTGTTTGGTGGCATGTCGCCTTACCTCCATTCCTCTCTTCCCCACCTGGTACTGCCACTGACCTCACTGTTCCTGACTGCTCCAGAGGCAGGGTGGGGAGGCCCCAGAGCCACTCCTGCTCTACCTATGAATGCCATTTGGGCTGTACATAGTACCAGGGCCAGCCACAGATAGCAGCAGTGGTGGGCAGTGTGTGGGTTCCCTTTACCCACACTTACTCCAGTGATCAGGCAGGAGGAACCTTCCTGACACTGCTGCTGCTCCTGGCTGAGCCCAGATTCCTACATCTACATAGACCATCTGGAAATGGGCAGGGGCAGTGGTGGTGCTTCCCTCACCCCACCCTGCCCCACCCCTGAGTCAGCAGGGAGAGGTGCAGTGGGAGGTAGGGGTGGGAAGACTGGAAGGGGTTGGACTTGCCATAGAGGGGAAAGAAGGAGGGAGGAATTCTTCCTTCCTCCAGTGACTTAGAAAGTTTCCAGCTGCTGATTCTATGGTGTCAGTTGAAAGGAGGGTTCATCTGTGCCACTGCATTCCCTTTGGATCTGGTCCTGGAAGCAGTGATTAAAATACACTCAATCCAGGGCTAAGGGATAATATTTCAGATGTTATTTAATGAGGAACATTACGGGAGGTGTTCTTCTCTGAATATTTCACCTTATCTAATGGAGATGAGGATAGAAAATTTGGTCTGGAAGGAACCTCTAGAATTTATCAAGCCCAAATCCTTCCTAGAGGCATGATTTTCCCTGTGTAAATCATCCCAGACAAATGTTTATCCAATCTGTATTTAGAATGGTCCTAATAGTAAAAGAATCGACAATGTTAGCATTTAAAAGTCCTAATGTTTTCAGTGTCTTCTCACATAGAAATCAATTATTTTTATCCTTCAGTGTAAAATTGAATTTATATTTTTCTATTTGTGCTTTATTCTGTTTGAGAGGCAGTGATCAGAGTTCAGTATTCACAGTCACCATAAATCAGCCACTTATATAGTGGCATTGCAATAGTTTCAGTTTTATTCTCTTTTCCTTTTTTCTTAGAAAATAGTAACTATTTTTGGAGGTGGACAGGAAGTACCTCAGGGGAAATAATTGTTGACATCTGCATGGCAAGACAAGGAGGAAAGACTATTGCTGGAAGAAATTTACTGTGTACAGACAACAATCCCAGATGGAAAGCAACCACCAGAAAACAGTGTGAAAGAATTATTAGAATATAGAGAGAAAAATAGAGTGCTAGTGGAAGACACAGTGAAGGGAAAATTCAAAGGTATCCAAGTATTTAGATGATTGGGTACCAGGTCATTCACATGTATTCATACTGCTTTATGCCATATCATTGCCTGTCCTTTGTAGTTCACACTTTTTTACATGTGTTTGTCAGCAGTAGCCCATCACCATAGTGAGATTGACTACTTGAATTACCATTTTCAAAAATAATGCATGTGAAAATGATATAAAAATATATGAGACCTCTCATTTTTCAGAGCAGCCCTAAATTGAAAAGGAACAAAAATAGTTTTTTGAATTGTCTCATACTTTGAAGATATATAATTTTTTAAAATACATGTGGATAATGTCATGGAAACCATATGGCAAAGAGTTACCAAAGATGGGGAGAAGTTTTTTATTACATGTAGAATGTCATTCAATAGCTTCATATCTGTTTCTGAATCTCTGAAAACTTTATGCTTGATTTTCTGTTGCTCTGAATCTTCTGCAGGCATGTATAGCAGGGCAACGTAAATTTAAAACACTGTGTCTTGGAGTGATGTTGTGTAAAAGTACTGCCAGTGTGACCTAAGCATATTTTACATTCATATGGCAGTAAAATAAATGCCTGGTCAAGGTGCAAGCCAGTAAAGAACCAGGTTAATTGTTTCTAATGAAACTAAACCAGTTTCTTTGTGAAAGAGGATCCAAAGTCCTTTATTCTGTGTGCTCAACAAAGGAACAGTGCAATTCATTACCTTTGTATAACTAATTGAATTATCATCATCTTCAGAAGAACTAGGAAGACTAGAATTGTGGTAGCAATTAGACACACCAATCAGAGATTGGGTCCACTGCACAAGGCCATGCACAAGAATAAAATGACCAGAAGATCTGGCTATATAAATGGTGATAATTTATATGGAGAGAGAGTTGCCAAGGTCTTTGTTATCTCGGCATGGTTTACATTTTAATAATAAAAGGTGCTAGCATGCTTTGTTTCCCTAGGTGCCATGGAGATGAATTCAAAACATCTATAATGATTATTAACAAACTTTTGCAGGGGCAGCTGCTGTTTCCAATGAATGCACTTTACAGTACTGTAAATATAAATATGCCTCATGTATCTTTTAAAGATAAATAATAAATAGGATTCCTTAAACACAACATTGCCTGACAATTCAAATTGGTTAGCCATTAGAGCATACAGTATCTCAAGAAGTCCTAACAGAGTAAAAATGTGCAATATCAAGGATCAATCTCATAATCATTGAAAATTCTGTTTTCTTCACTAGCCACTTATTTTTGTAAAGAGACCTTCCATTAGCTTCCTCAGGTATTAGAGTTTCTCAATAGGCAGATTCTCATGAAGAATTTCATAATCATGGCTGACTGCATATTATTGTACTTTGGTTAATTTTTACTGTAAAAAGACGCCACCAGTAATCATTTGGACAGTAAAGACAATGGTGATCCCTGATATCTGTTAAATCTCCACTACATTTTTACAAACTGACAGATACATTAGCAGCAAGGCTTAAAGGGCTAAATCCCACCTCACCTTTATGTGCCTAAGTAGCACTTGCGTAGCCAAATAAATGCAATTTTTGGCACTTACACAGAATTTGGGTTCTATTTACACTTATACAGCAGACATAAAAGGCTGCACTATGACTGCACAAGCTCAGAGGTCAGAATAGAATTGCCCTGTCATGTGTGTAACACCACGTAAGGCCTAAAACACTCATCATAGAAAAAACCCGAAGGAAGGGTAGACAGGGAAACTACCTTTTCGGCCAATAGACTATTGATCAGGGCATTTGGCTCTGAAATGGGAGATCTAGGTTCTAGGCTCCCCTCACTCAGAAGACATTTAAATGTGGATCTCCTGCACCCTAGTGAAGTGGTCTAATCATAGTTTTACTCAGAATGCTTTCATTTTGAGACTGGTGTTTAACTGCATCTTGTGCTGTCTTGTGGGCACATCTTTATTGAAGAAAAGCTAAGGGACCTCGCCCGAACAGAAAAGGTCCTCACATTGAAGTGGCAAGCAGTTAGGAGCTCTTTTCAGGTTTCTCTCAGGCAGAAGCTACAACCTCTGTGTTACTAAATATCTAGACTCATTCTGGCCTTCAGATTTTAGCTCAGTGGTCTAAAGAGGGGACATCAGGTCTATGGCAGTCTCCACTTCTCCATAACTCTGCCCAGGTATATACACTAAAGGTCTTGGCAAGATGGTCACAGGGATTTGAGAGAGGTATAAGAGCCCTTGAGGCAGCTACCAAGATTTCCAAACAGCCCTGTTTCAGGGTAGCCTGCTTGCCTTGCATGAAGGTGACCCTAGAAAAGGCAAGTTAAACAAGTCTTGCCTCATTACTTACATCGTGGCTCAACTGATTTTATAAACAGCATTGCTTGCTGAAATATTAGAATTTTGACCCCTAGATAGTTTGATCTGGATTTGGATCTGAGGAAAATGGCTGTGTTGAGTAACAAGCTTGCCCGTTTCAGAATTCATATTGCAGTTCTTTCAGAAACTCAGCTCTCAGACACATACTTCATTAAGGGGAAGGTCTATAGCATTTACTGACATAGTAAATCTAAAGGAGTAAGGAGAGAGCATGGTGTAGGTTTTGTTATCAGAAATGAATTTATGTCATGGTGTAAAGCTCCAGTTGTGGTGTCCATACCTACCATGACAATTCAAGTTAGACTACAAAAGGGATTCATCAACTTTGACAGTGTCTGTGTTCCAAATCCACAGGCTAGTGATGAAGAGAAGGACAGCTTCTATCAGCAGCTGGAAGAACTGACTCGCAGGATTTCACAGAAGGAACCCATTCTTGTACTTGGAGACTTCATTGCAAGAGTTGGGTCCAATGCTGAGATGTGGTCTAGGATTCTGGGTAGGCATGGCATTGGATATATGAATGACAATGGTCAAAGCATTCTTGAGCTCTGTGCCAATTAAGGCATGTTGGTGACCAAGACCTTTGCTGGTAACATCAGAAGAACATCATGGAGACATGCAAGATCTAAGCACTGGCATCAGTTGGAATTGGTACTGACAAGGCCTGCACACTTGAAAGATATGCTGAATACATGATTCTTTCAAAGCATGGACCGTGACACAAACCACTCCCTTGTCTGCTGCAAAGTGAAATTTCAAGCTAAGAAGATCCACTGCAATAAACCTGACAGACAACCTCATACTGACATGTGCCTAATCGATGATCCTGTCAAGAAATGGCTTTTCAATGAAGAAGCAATAAAGTCATCTGGAACAAATGAATCTGCATAAGATGCATAGGAAGTCCTGAATACAAGTATGTTCAATGTAGCAATCAAGAATTTTGGAAAGAGTACTAAGAAAAACATTGACTGTTTTGTAAACCATTTGGAGGTACTGCTGCCACTTTTTGAGAGAAAAAAAACTGCCCTAACCACAGAAAAGTCTACTCCTACTATCGATTCACTCAACAACATTAGAGACACTGATAAGACTGTTTAATCAGCTTCCAAGAGGTGTGCTCAAGAATTCTGGCTTGGTCTCTGAGCCAGCATCCAACAGGTGTCTGCTGCAGGTGACAGTAGCTGGTTGTATGAGGGTATTAGCAAGGCCATTGGGCTGACAAAGTACAAGACAGATCCATTAAAAGACCTGGAGGGTAATGTCATAACTGATAAGAGGAAGTAACTGGAGAGGTGGATAGGGCATTGTGGAATGATATTCAAGAGAGTTTATAGTAGATCAACATGTGCTTGATTAATAGCATTGGTTTGAAGTTATGACTTTGCTGGATGCCAAACCTACACTAAAAGAACTTGAACAATGAATCAAAAAGATTCCCAATAACAAAGCTTCAGGATCTGACTGTTTAGCTGCTGGAGCTGGCAAATGTGCAAACAAAGACGCTGCAAAGATCATATGAGGTACTGCTAGAAGAAACTGTTCTGCAAAATTTCAAGGTCACTCATCTCATTCAACTCCATAAAAACAAAGGAGAGAGAAGTGACTGTAAAAATCACAAAGGTATATCTCTTTTCAACATTGTGGGAAAAATCTTAAGCCATATCCTTTTACCCAGACTTCAAACATCAGCTGAGAGCATCTAATCTGAAAGCCAGTGTGGCTTCCACTCAGAAAGGTCCACCATAGATATGATCTTTTCTCTAAGACCTCTGCAGGATAAATACAGAGGAAAATGTATCTCGCTGTACATGACTTTGATAGATTTAACAAAAGCCTTTGACATAGTTAGTTAATCAGTCGGGGCTTTATGTTGTTCTGAAGAAACTTGGTTGTCCATATATACTACTAAACCTTGTAAAATTTGTATATGATGGCATGAAGGCAACTCTAATGTATGAAACCAAAAATCTGACTTGTTTAACATCGACAACTAAAATAGACACTACTGTAAAAAGGAGGCAATCACGGGTTCTGGTACTGGCTTTTCCCCAGGATGGGACAGAAACTATACCCCTACTTTTCATCCATTTTATCCAATATTAAAAGCATGGTGCAAAAAATGTCTTTTGGTGGCAGAGGTCAGAATCCAAAGCAGCCTCCACAAGAGTATCACCGGTGACTTCAGAGGGGCTATACACATTTTAGACATTAGTCAAGCATATAAAGGCTGCATCTACACAAGATATTGACCACTCAGTAGCCCATCATTACTGCACAGTAGTGTTGCATGGCAGGAAGTGTGACAAAAGACTTAACTGCACAAAAGTTAAGTCTTTTGTGCAGTCATTTAGTACTTGTATAAATGACAGCTCAGTAATGACTGTGCAATCAGTATCTCATGTAGATGCGACAAACAACCACACTTTACTTTCAGCATGTACTTTCATATTTCACTCAGTCAAGGCCAGAATCTCTAGCACCTGGTAGGAATGAGTCCACAGTTAGTTTGCAAGAAATTGTTCTTTATAGAATAGCAGAAAATTTACAACAAAAGCATTCAAAAGTAGCATCTCTGTATGTGAGCTTTGTTATCATTTCTAGATTATTATTTTTATTATTCATTTTATTAGTGAAAGTATCTTCATGAATTATAACTTAGACATTTTGAAAGAACATGGAATAGAAACAAAGTGATGATTCAAGTCAACTTTTGTGCTGAAATCATTTCAAATTTGTGATTCCTTGATAAATTTATGAAACTCAGCCTTTATGGTATGGTCTTCAAATTCTTAAATCCAGTTTTGGTCATGAATAATCCCCTTTGTTTTTAGGTTAGCTCAGAGTCAACACAACATTGAAAGATGAACTTGACATAGCACAACATTCTGGAGAAAAGGGTGTGGATCCAAAAAAAAAGGGGGGCGGGAAACCAAGGGAAATGTTTGCAATAACCTCTGCAGACTGAAACTGCCCAGTTTTGAATAGCTCTGTTTATTCTGCAATTATCACGGCAAGTCAGCAGCAAAAGAAAAGGTTATCAATATTCAAACAGAAATGATCTTGTAATCAGTATAGAGAGTTGTAGGTTAGCCTGATTTTCTTCCTCTGTACAAAATTATCTGACAGCAGCCTAAGTAAGGTAGTTTAAAGCTTAACTAACTTTTTAAAAACTTTTAAAATATAGCTTGATTTGAAAAATGTTCTCATTAAAATATCACATGACTATTTTTTCACTGCAAAACTAATATCCCCCATTATTTTATAGATATTTTATAGACATTTGGGCTAAAAAGGACCCCGGAGAATCATTGAATACAGCCCCATTAGGAACAGTTTGACTTTTATTAGTAGATGTTTAGGATTGTGAATCCAAAAAAGATGACAAAGCTTGTAGGGAAATACATAGTGCCCAACCAAGGGACTAACAATAGAAGGATGGGGGTGAGGAGGGGAATGCAACTATGTTACAGGAGATACAATGTTAGCCACCTAAGCCCAGGGATGGGAGAAGGGGGGAATGGGATAGGGGAGGGAGGGGGTTCACAACGCTGAGAGAAAAAGAAGATAGATACAAACCCATGACAATGGTCCCCTTCCAATGGTGGAAGAAGTGGTTCAAAGAAAGAGTGTCTCAGTCCATATAGAGTCTCATCATGGGGGTCCTCTTCAGGTGGGGCAGGGTCATCCATTGTTGAAGAATCCTCTTGAAGTGAAGCTCCATCTGGTGCAGAGGGGGAGTTCAGGTGGTACCCTCTAGGTTCAGTCCAGTGGCAGCTCGTCTTGTGGGGTCAGAGTACTGGCAGTGGCCTGTGATGTGTTCCACATAGATGTTGCGGGACCCATGGATGGTGTTAGACACCATGAGGCAGTGCATCAGCTTGGCATAGTGGCAGAAGACACGGCAGGCACACAGGACGCTCTCATTGCTGGGGTCCCAGGCTTCAAGCATTCCCACAATGAGTGTGTCAACCATCATGTCATAGCCACAGCCCCTCAAGATGTCAGCTACTGGGGCATACTTCTTCCGCTTGTGAGCCCAGGTGTCAGTGAAAGCTTGGCACTGGTTCTCAAAGGGGATGGTTATGTCCATGATCACTACCTTCTTGGCCTCATTAGTGATGATGTCCAGTCGCATCTGGCTCTCACAGCCCACGACAGTGAGGTTCACAGGAGCTCTCCCCCACTGTGACCAGGATGGCCTTCACCAGGCAGTCCTGGACAGCATTGTGGTGGAGCTGCCAGGCTCTGGCATGCAGCTTACAGCTGCACAACGTGTGGGGGAGGGTCTCTGCCATGTAGCCACACCTCAGTACCTCTTGTCACGATGGCTTAAGCGGATGGCTCCGTTAAAAGGCAGGCAGTTGAGGTGGGCACGGTGGAGGAAGCACCAGTCTGTGAAGTGTGTGAAGCTCCCTCTGGGCATGAAGTGGTTGCTGGAGTCCCAGTTCAAGGTCACGTTGAAGACCTTGGCCTGGTTGGGTTTGGCCCTCAGGTTGCCAGTGTACTTGTTTCAGACAGTGTCCTTCAGGGGCCTCTCCAGGAAGGTCCTCATGTGGGGTGCCATGGTAACATGATCGGCATGCGGAGCTAGCTGTAGGGAGACTCCCAGCTCCCAGTGCTCCTCAGTCCAGGTCCAGGCACAGCCAATGCACTTTCCGAGGTGGCACGTGGTGCTGCCGGCTCGGCTCCACAGCGAGACAAAGTCTCCGCTGTCTCTGCTGAACTTGCCCTCCAGCAAGCTGCTGAGGAAGGTGGCCAAGTCATGTGTGGTTGGCTGCCTCCCAATCCTCTTGTGGGTGGTCTCCTTGAAGGTGCTGGCAGCGATGGTACTTACCATTGTGTCTGGGCAGGCCAGGAAACGGAAGGCATGGGTGACCACTGCAATGTCGCAGAGGTCTCTACACTTGATCTGAGCCTTCAAGAGGCCAAGAAGCAAATAAACAAATAAACATATTCTTTGATATGTTCTAAAGAACACAGAAGCATCTTGGAAACTGTCAAACTGCAAGTGTGGTTAAAAGAATACATTAGGCACAGGGACAGGTCTTCCTGATGGGGACAGGTTATGATCTGGCTATAGAGTAAACAGATCAGGTGCACCAGGAAATATTTTTTCAGTGAAGTTCATGTTACTCAATCATATTTGTACTCCATGATAATAGCTGACCATATATGTCCCCATTTGAATTTATGTTAGTTATTATGGCCTGACATTGGTGTCTTTCCCAAGGACTATGGTCAGCAGATATATAAAGAGCAAAACAGATTTTTCTTAAATTAACCATTGAGGATGGAGGGGAAGAAAAGAATCTGATAGCAAATAAGTTAGATACAGATCTGCATTCAGTGGAAAATAAGAGAACAACAGCTGCTTTTCTTATGGTGGCATTATGGCGGAGAGTTTAAAGGCACGAAATAACGGTTAAAGCTATAGAGCCTTTCCACATATGGATTATGTTTTATTGGTTTAATGCACTAATACGCAAGTTTCTGAAGATGATGTAGACATTACCTTTTGATTTTAGGGCATTAAAATGAATATCCATAGCATTTCATTTAGTTTTTGTTTGTTTGTATGTAATACACCAAAAATAAAGGGAATATAGAAAACAATGGCTGATTGTACATATAAATAATTGTACCATCTGTCACAGGGAAGCTTAACGCTTCATTATTTCTAAACTTAGTATCTACAACAATTTAAAAGGCATTAATTCTCACTGAGAACTAAGGTTCCAAAGTTTTAAAAACAAATTTATGAGTAATTTGAGTATTAAAAAAAAAAACATTTAAAACATTTTTACACTATATTTTCATGTTCAAATAATTAAAACCAGCCCAATGGATTTGTACCAGATTTTCCACACATGAAAAACTGTTTCCCCTGGGCTAAAAAGTATGAAAAATTTCAACCTGCAGACTAAGTTTTTTTAAGGAAAATATTGCAAAATTATAAAAAGAGGGAGATTGACAGCCTGCTGTCCCAGTTTTGAACTCCACATGCAGAAAAAAGTCTAACTTGGATTTGCTGGTGAACTAATTCCAGCATCAGAGCTTTATTATGAAATCCATTAATATATGAATATTTATTCCAGAAAATTTAGAAAGGAACAACCTATTTCTTGGTTATTGATTCCTGATTATACATTTTATAAAGATTCATGTTTCTCAAGTGTCCCTGCTTAAATTGTTGAACATACCAGCTATGACCATCTGTGCTGATGTGATTGCAGAGTTTCTGGCCATCATCTTTGAAAACTCATGACAATTGACAGAGGCCCCAGACGATTGAAAAGCAGCAAGGATATTGCCCATATTTAAGAAAGGGAAAAAGGAGTATTCAGGGAACTACAGATTACTGCAGCCTCACTTCAGTCCCTGGAAACTACAGACTCACCTCAGTCCCTGGAAAAATCATGGAGAAGATCCTCAAGGAATCCATTTATAAGCACTTGGAGAAGAAGGTGATTAGGAATAGTCAGCATGGATTTGCCAAGGGCAAGTCATGACTGACCAACCTGATTGCCTTCTTTGCTGAGATGACTGGCTCTGTGGATGTGAGTAAAGCAAAGTGTACTTTGATTTTCGCATGGATTTTTGTATGGTCTCCCGCATCATTCTCACAGGCAAGCTAATGATGTACAGGTTAGATGAATGGATTGTAAGGTGGATAGAAAACTGGCTGGAGAATCAGGCTCAGAGGATAGTAAGCAATGGGTTGATGCCTAGTTGGCAGCCAATATCAATCGGACTGCTCCAGGGGTCAGTCCTGCGGCTGGTTTAGTTCAATATCTTCATCAACCAGTTGGAGAATAGCATAGAGTGCACCCTTAGTAAGTTTGCAGATAACATGAAGCTAGAGAGAGTAGTAGAGATATGCTGGAGAGTATAGATAGCATTCAGAGTGACCTAGACAAAATGGAGGATTGGGCCAAAAGAAATCTGATGGGGTTCAGTAAGGACAAGTGCAAAGGCCTGCACTTAAGAGAGAACAATCCCATGCACCAGTACAGACTTGGGGCTGAGTGGCTGGGCAGTAGCTCTGCAGAAAAGGACCTGGAGGTTACAGTGAACAATAAGCTGAATATTAGCCAGCTGTGTGCCTTTGTTCCCGATAAGGCTAACAGCACAGTGGGATACATTACTAGGAGTGTTGCCAGCAGGTCAAGGGAAGTGATTATTCCCCTCTATTCAGCACTGGTGAGTCCACAGCTGGAGTACTGTGTTCAGTTTTGGGCACCCCACTACATGAAGGATGTGGACAAATTGGAGAGAGTCCATTGGAGGGCAATGAAAATGGTGAGGGGACTGGGGCACATAACGTATTAAGAGAAGCTGAGGAAACTGGGCTTATTTAGTCTAGAGAAGAGAAGACTGAGAGAGGATTTAATAGCAGCACTGAACTACCTGAAGGGGGAGGATTGAAAGAGGATGAAGCTAGACTGTTCTCAGTGGTGATACATGGCAGAACAAGGAGCAATGGTCTCAAGTTGCCGTGAGGGAAGTTTAGGTTTGATATCAGGAAGAAATGTCTCACTAGCAAGGTAGTAAAACACTGGAACAGGTTATGTTGAGAGGTTATGGACTCTCCATCCTTGGAAGTTTTTGAGACCCAGCTAGACAAAGCCTTGGGTGGGATAATCTAGTTGGGGGGATGGTCCTGCTTTGAGAGGGGGTTGAACTAGATGATCTTTTGGTGTCCCTTCCAACCCTAATTTCCTATGATTCTATGATTATAGTGGTAATGAGATAAGGATTGTATTATTAACACAGCATAGAGAAATGCCTTATTTATGTGAAAAAATACTGTAACTGCTTGATACGTTAGTTAGAACCTGTATTGCATGGGGCTGTTTGCATAGGCACAGACATCTAACCATGCACATTGAATTATAGGCTAATGGCTTGAGTCATTATAGATTCATAGATATTACGGTTGGAAGGGACCTTAATAGGTCATTGAGTCCGACCCTTTGCCTTGGGCAGGAAAGAGCACTGGGGTCAGATGGGTGCTTATCCAGTCTCCTCTTGAGGATCCCCAAGGTAGGGAAGATCACCACCTCCCTTGAAATCCCATTCCAGGTTCTGGCAACCTTTACCGTGAAGATGTTTTTTTCCTAATGTCCAACCTAACTCTGCTCTCAATAAATTTGTGGCCATTGTTCTTGTTATTAGTGTCCTTACTTGTCACTGTCTCTGCTGTACCAGAAAAGAAATGGAACGTATATAAGACATTAACACAGAACAGGAAAGAGCCACCTGGGCCTTCAAGTCTAGTCCCTTTTGTTTAATTAAAGGGACTAGACTCAAAGACCCAGGAGAAGACCATAAAACCACAACTTCACGTCACCTACAACTACAAGGAACAATAACTAGAACAATATAAAATGTCATTATATGAATACAAGGTTTGGGCCAAAAATAAGCTCTTCTAAATAAAGATAATCATCTCCTCACATTTTGATAAGTTTGTTTGTGAACTAAGTATGAAAAGTTGACATTTTAATAGCAAATAATTGAATGTGTTAATTTAAATATCAATACATGATTTACTTTTGATCTCATCTACTGTGGGTTTCCTCTCCTCCTTTTGGTCCTCATATTATTGGCAAAATGTTTTTCTTTTTCAGTTTAATCTTTTATAATTATGAGATTCTTATAACACTTGCTTGAACATTATTTATATTATCATAACTTAGGCTAAATATTAACTTTATCTTAAAAATAAAATTAAAAGAAAGTCAAAGAATTCTGTTTTTTTCTTAAACATTGATGGCCTAATTCTGCCTTTTCTAACTCATTCAACCCCACCTTATTTCTTGTACTATGAGGCTTCATAGAGTATAAGCCTGTATGGAATTTGGCTTAGTATAAGAATGCTAAGTGGAAGTATGATTACACGCAAAGTAATTGCTTAACCACAGAAGAGGAGAAAAAGTATATAAGATGACATGGTGGCCTCTGTTTGCAAAATTAAACCTGTGTTTGAAAAAAAAAATCATGTAAATACTTTCCACTGCATGTGGTATTTTTGGGCAGTGAAATGGAAATCATGCTTTTAACTGAGAACACAGAATCTGAACAGAAGAGCATCAGGAAGCATGTTGATGTATTCAAGCATTCAGAAAAGACGTTTCAAAGCCAATCAACAGGACACTTTCCACTGGCATGAATGGGAGTTACATTTAAGCACATAAAGCCTAGTCCATGTTCAAATTTAGCAGATACATTTTAATGCAATTATTATTATTATTATATTGGGGAACCCTCTGATTCTCATGTCCTGTTAAAATGATAAAACTCCTATGGGAGTTTGCTTTAGCAGGGCAGGTGGTGCTAGCATTATTTGTGATGTTTTATTTCCCAATACCTGAATATTAAAGCAAAAGAAATATTTATTTGAAATACATCTTAAACTCTTTCATTTCTGGGGTTTAACTTTTAAGAAATATTCTCACAATAAAGAGCAGAAGCATAACTATCACAAACAACAGTATCGGCATAAAAGTTCATCCTCCCCACCCAAAATCCCTCTGAAACCAATTTTAGGCCCAGAGTCACTCTAAAAATGCACACCCATGATTTACATTGGCTTCTTTAGAAACTGCATGCAGACATGGAAGGGTGGAAGTTGGCTTTTAAGTATTTTGTTTAAAAATGAAAAACTTTAGAAGACAATATAGAACAATATAAATCATGCTTAAGCCAGACATAGTACACACATCTGATCCATGGCTGATCCAGTAAAAATATGTATTTATTCTTACTGAGAGCCCCATGCTGAAATGATAATCCAAGTAAATATTTGACTGCCAAATGTACACTTGCCCCAGAAGTTCCATAGGCCTCCTTCATATGTAAGAAAAAAATGAGGCAAGCAGTTTATCCTGCATAAATGGTGTGTAAACAAAGAAGTGATTTATTCATTCTTCAGAGACACAGGGATTCAATAGGTACCTACAAACCAGGCATAGTACTGGTAGGATGTTAAGAGCATTTATGAAAAGTATCTTGAAGATGATTCATTTTCTTTTGCTTGACATCAGTTAAGATAAGGGTTTGCTTGCAGTTTATACTCCTTGGTTACAGAGGCTATTGTTTTATTTAAAAACCTTTTATATTATCTGGGTAAGAAAAGATGTAAATTTTAGTGATCTAGTGGGCAGGAATCAGCATGGAGTTGCAAGCCCAGTGATTTCTTGTCTCAAAAAGCTGACAATGTTTTGCAATTCAGTTATGCACCTACTGGAATATTTCTAGAGCTCTCATTCAATAAACTGAGGACAGGATGTTCTTGTTCTACCAGGCAGTACTCATTCAGTACTCTTAAATTTAAGGCAATTGTGTAAGGGATTGAAATAAAGAGTACAAAGATTTATACTAGAGTTGTACAGGAAGCACCAAGACAGCAGGCAGATTGGCTTAATGTGAACAATCTAATAATATAAACCTATATATTTTTCACTCCTATCCCAGTGATATTAAATTATTATATTAAATGTTTATTAAAGGAGTAGGTATCTTTAAGGACTGATTCCTTAGCAAATCCCACATGGTATTAAATTGAAAACCAATGTTTTTGGATATATTTTATGGAAAATAAAATATTATGGAAGTAAAAATCCACAAACACAATGGGAGATAGCAGGGGAAAAAAACATAAACCCATGGAAATGTTCAGTCTTTTGGGCTACGTCTAGACCACAGGGTGCAGGTCATCTGATTAATTTATTATGCCATAATCCATTGGTAAAAAAAAGTAAACCTCAGGGCCACATGATAGTAGTTAGCATGAAAAGAAGCTAAAATTATTCAAAACTCTGAGAAGAAATTCCTAAAAATAAGCCAAAGTCATTAGGGAGATTTTAAAATTGTGTAAAGGTCTGGGTACAACACTTTAGGACCCTGATTCTCTCTTGTATTTGAAATCTGTCACTCATTTATAATCCAGGAGCTGTGAAGAAGAAAGTTAACATGTTTTACTTAATTTATGTGAAGAAAAGCACTGCGAGCAAATAATAATGGAGGAGCCACTATTCTATACAGCTTGTGGTAGAAAGGAAAATATGCTTAGTTCATGGCAATACAATCTGTTTGCTGTAGAGAAATTAAATTAAATAAAAGTCCCTACTGTCAAGGATGACTGATTGTTGAGAAGGTGAGTCTTAACAGAGACAAAATAAAGAGCCAGATCTTTAAAGTGACCTTGCACAATTGTACACACAGTGAAGCTGGCCGGGACTTTTCTTACAAGGCAGTTTTTTGCTAGAAAATGTTGAGTTGTTAAACCAATTTTCTGCTGGGATGTGTTGACTAATTTGCAATTTCTGGAAGAGAGAGAGAGAGAGAGGGAGAAAGGATGTGTCTGGGAATAGCCAATAGCTCTTCTAGAATATAGGAGACATGACCAAGGCTCTCAGGTCTGTTCTACTTGATTAATGCTTGGGGCTTGAACATTTGTCTCCTATATCCCAAGTGAGCCTAAGCTAACAGATGTTCCAAGGTGGGCAAAGAACTCTCTCAAATCTCCCTGTTGGAAATCTTCATCTTGCAGAAAAACTTAACTATTCATGGGACAAGAACTTTAATGTGGAGCTCACATTAAAGTGAGCTCACATTCTCACACCGAGTGAATGCCATAACCATAAGGCTGCTGTTCTTTTTCCTCAATTTCTTCTGCGGAGTTTTTCCACCTTGCATAAATAAATGTTCCTTGGATTAGGGAGAAAGAAAGAGGGGATCTGACTCTATATTTTTCTGGTTATGGTACTCACTTGGGATGCAGAGATAGCAGATTGTAATCCTTATTCCAGTAAATATTTTATTATTTATATAAAGTAGGATAGAAGCAATAGTAGACTCAGTGAGATTCCTGCCTCAACATACCCAATAAAGTAGGGTTTAAGCAGAGGCTGATGACCTATGGCCCACAGGGTGCATCTGTTTTGCGGAGCCCCTTTACAGCTGAAACTTCAGCTGCAGCACAGCAGTGGGGAGAAGCAGCAGCAGCAGATTGGTCCAAGCACTGGCCCACCTCCAATCCAAGCTGGCCTTTTCAGCCCGCTACTAGAAAAAATTCATGGCCACTAGGTTAGAGACAGTGGTCCATTCAGGTGGGAAATGGGGAAACAAGTCTCTTGTCTGAAGATGGCTATAGAAGAAGATGACCAAGGTTATAAAAAGACATCATCTTTGGAGAGTGATCAGCTGTATTAAAATTTGTGGTTTGGGCCCTTGCCACTCCCGGGACTTCAGGAGCTATGTACTTTAGGACAACAGCTTTGCATACCATGCCCAGACCCAAGATGCACATCCCCAAAGACAAGAAACTGCATGGGGGTTCCTCTGATTGCACATGCATACCCCAAATCAGGGTACTGGTAGGAATGATCTGCGGAGGAATTCTCAAAGCATACTATAGGAAGGTGGCTGTGTCCTTCCCAGTTCCGCTCAGGGCCCACCTGCCACAACTTTAATTGAAAGGAAAAGATGTTCAGTGTTTATCCCTGAGGGTTGTCTTGGCCGAGCAGAGCCGACTGGGCGAAACGCTGGTTAATTAAGCAGACATCAGGCGGGCTGGTGGATGGAGAGGCAGGACACAGTGTATTGGTTGCAAAAATAACTTTTACTTTAGTTTTACTTACGCCGCTGGATGCAGGCAGTAAGGTTGCTAATGCAGTTGCAGAATGAAGATAACGCAATGAGCTAGCAAGATGAACCTGTAGATGCAACGAGCATGCAGGACAAGGGATATGTCGGGAACAGATGGGGAGATGTTGGTGGGTGATCAGTCCGCCAAGCCTTCTCTGCTGCATGGCAAAGTTCTCTGTACTTTACCACGTGCTCAGAGCTCTCCTTTTCTCTCCGACTTGGGCGGAAATAGCACAAACTTTTATACGTTTAAAGTAGCCAATGAAAATTTGCCAAGTAGGAATACTTAATGAGGTGGAACATATCAAATTTAGAACAATGCCAATCATACAGAGGGGTGGTCTATTGTGTCATTAGCAAATGGAACAGTGCAGACATTCTAATTAACACCTACGCTGGTGAGTCTCCTGGCTGCTTTAGTCAATTTTGGCTTGCACAGCATTCTCACCATCAATTACCTCATTAATGGGGGCGTGTCTCAGCTATCTCAATCAGCTCTCTGGTGAAGAGGCGTCTCTGCCGTGATCCCTCCATACCCACTGCATGCCCTGGCTGTCTGGTGGGACAAATGGCTTTGCGAAGCTCTCCCCTCCATACACTGCCTTGGAGTCTTCTGCCTCGGTGTTCCTTTTCCTGCTCAGCTCTGCAAGGTCCCCTGGATCCTCCCTTTGTTGCCTATGCCATCTACAGACCTTGGGTTGGTACTCCCACTCCTTAATAGTGGATCGTGGCTACTCCTGTCACTGGTCCCCAAGTCCCTTCGGGGTCTCATGCCTCCTCCCCTTCATCTCTCTCCTCCTCCTCCGGTGTCCAAGGGCAAAGTATGGTACCTAGCAGTCTGGCTTATGTAGGCGGTGGGGTGTTTAATCACCCTGATCTTCCTTAGGTGTGTGAAGCACCTTCACCTGTGTAGCGTGCTCCATGTGGTTTCCTGCCCCCGAGGCTATCCTAATACTGGGGCTTCTGCCCAAGCCCTTGTTACACATACATTAAACAGACATCCTCTCATTTAGGACGTCACAAACTATGACCACCTTTGGTTGTGGTGACATTTTTGGGGAGCTTGGAGGAACTTTTGGTGGGGGGGGACTGCTCTAAACACTGTGTTATTCTGGGGTTCTTGAAATGTCTGTTTCTTTCTTTTTTCAAGAAACATGTCCAGAAGTCATGGGTTCAGTCTGAGGCAGAACCAAATTAACATAAGGTAGCTATAGAGGATACATTTAAATCAACCTAAAGAAGATTAGGCTGATCTAAAAGCCCATCCAGGGGATTTAAATTGAGCCAAAAATGACAGACCTGATCTAAATTGGTTTACTTGAGGAGGTGAAGTAACCTAGATCAGGCACAGGTCAACCCAATCCAGCAGACATCCGCACAGGTTCAGCATACAGCCCTGGGGCTGAAAAAGCTCAGTCCCTCACCAGGAGCTGTGCTCTTCCTGCCCCCTGACCCTGACTCAACTATTTTTAACCCCCTCCCAACACTTACACCCCTAGATGGACAAGCCTCTCTGTGAACCCTCCTCTGATCCTTCCAAGCACTTTCTGGACTCACCAGTTCCATCTGTGGACACACCAATCCCCACAATCCTCCCAGACCTGCCAACACACCTAGTGAACCCACTAGTTCCCTTGCCCCTGTCTGCCCCTCCTCCTACACCAATTTACTTACATCAGGTTCCCTGCACAGTTCTCAGCACCAGTGAATGCCTGTATATACTGCTCCCAGTCTATGATCACACAATTTACAGTAAGCTGTGCAATCATAGACCAGGTGTGGTGAATATTTGTACACACCCATAAATTCTTTAAAACTTTCACTGGATGGCAAAAATGCATTTTGCTTTAGTGCACACATGTTTATGTTTTTAACCTGTATACTCATATAGCTGAGTGTCAGTGTCGCGGCGCACCTCGCTGCACCACTCCTGGTGTACGGAAACTGCTGGGGAAAGCCCCAGCAGTTTGGTTAGGCAGCACAGCTGAGGGTCACTGAGACAACTGATGAGGGTCAGCTGACCCTAAGGGGCAGGGCTTGGCTCCTATAAAGCCCAGAGCCAGAGCCAGGCAGGCAGTTCTCTGCCAGGAGCTGGAGGGGCAGGAGCTTCGGAAGACAGAAATGTGAGTGTAGCTCACAAGAGCTCCAGAGTCTGGAGCAATGATGTGGAGTGGTAGCCAGAAAGCTTACTTTGTTATGGCTAGGTGCCTTATGTTTTGGTTACAGCCAGGAGACTTGCATTTGTTTTTGTGTTTGGAGTACACCGATGGTTTGGGCGAGGCTGTAGGGGTTGGAGGAGGCCTCATAGGGACACACAGAGTGTGCGGACCTGGCACCTGGGAGGGAGCGATTCAGCGCCAGTGAGGGCGCAACACAGGGTGCGGAGACCCCAGGCCCAGGAGGAGCAGCTTTGAGGAAGCCCGAGGAGGGGCAGCTTTGAGGAAGCCCGAGGAGGAGCAGCTTTGAGGAGCCCAGGATGGGCAGGTCGAGCTGGTAATAGGCTAGCGCAGTGTTAAACCCCGGCCAGAGTCTGGCTGCTGTAGTGGACCCTGGGAGAGACAGGGTTTAGCAGCAGAGCACCTCCTAGATAACGGCAAGTGCTGCGGTGGTCCCCGATCCCAAAAGGGGATAGTAGCACAGGATGTCCAGCCTTAGTAGAGGGTAGCCATGCGGTGGGCCTAAGAGACCGGATAGAGAAGGCCCAGAGTGGGTGAGAATATAGAGAAGGCCCAAGAGAATGGGTGCAGTTTCAGACACACCAATGTCCGGTACACCTGCGAGGCTTGGGGCGTGGTATTAGGGGTTGATAGGAGCCACACGTGGCCCTGAGGCCAGGGTGCCTAGAAGGCACCCATCACACAGGGAGACACCCCAGTGGGGTCTGGAGATCACGGGGACAGAGGTCTCGATACACCATGCCCAGGGCGGTATAAAGGCAGCCTCCCATATATATTTAAGATCAAGACATGGCAGGTGAGAATTTGAAGGTGCCTTGGGACGGACCAAGGTGCCATGGGTAGAGGGCCTTCAGGAGATCACGGCCCTCCTGTAGGACCCTGCTGTGACAGTCCTCAAAAGTATGGTCCACTTCAGCACACACAAGTCGATACATTTAACTAGTACACTCATATATCATGAACAAACATAATAGTCAAACAGAAACGGAGGATGCCAAGAATGCTCCAATGGCTATTTACTCAAGCAAATCAGATGTCTGTGCATGTTCGGTATACATAGGTAGGCATACACAATTCCATGTGTTCTTTCTTTGAAATTTTGCTCTTAAAAGTAACCAAAGCATTCACAGTTTGGTTTGAATAGGTGTCCTACCTCCTTCTAGCCACATGGGAAGCACCTGGGTCTGTAAAACTAGCTTGGCAGTTGCACAGGCCAGTCTTTCTTGTAAGACTTCTAGTTCTTGTTTAACCTGGTCAGGCCTGAAGTCTCACAAAAATTCTCCTGGTCTCCAGAGTCTCAGAGGAGGGGATGAATGTGTGCAAAAGCAGAGAAAACATATCTCTTTCCTCTTTAATGAGTGCAACATCCATATAGACCTTCCTTCCCCACTTCACTCTTGTGGGCAAGAGTAGTTTGCCTCCTCTTTGGACTTAAATTGTATCTGGAGTTTGGTTTTCTGTGCCAGCATGATAAAATCCCCTTCTCCTCTCCAGCTTCAGATTAGAGTAAGCCTGCAAGTTCATAGAAATCAGAAAAAATTAAGGTTATAAGGGACATTAGGAGGACATCTTGTTCAACACTCTTCTCAAAGCAGGACCAAACCCAATTAGATCATCCTAGCTAAGGCTTTGTCTATCCAGGTCTTAAAAAAACTCTAAGGATGGAGTTCCACAACCTCTCTAGGTAACCTGTACCCTTCCAGTGAGAAAAAATGTCCTAATATTTAACTTAAACTCCCCTTGCTGCAAGTTGAGACCTTTGTTCCTTGTTTTGTTATCTGCCACCACTGAAGAGTCAAGCTTCATCTTCTTTGTAAGCACCCTTCAGGCTGTTATTAAACCCTCCTCCCCAGCCTTCTTCTTGTCTCCAGATGAAATAAGCTTGGTTCCCTCAGCCTCTTCTCAGAAGTTACGTTCCTCAGTCCTCAAACCATTTTTGTTGCCCTCTGCTGACAACCTGGCCTGGGACTAGGTATGCATTCATTGGAAATGCTATTTCTAAATTGTCCACACTTCCAATTACTGCTTTGTAAACCACACACACTCACAGTTCACTGCTTTACGACACTGTTGGGGGAAGCACACATCACTGGGTACTGGGGCGACTTTGAGGGGTGACCATGGGACCACCACGGTCCTAGCAAGAGAGAGGACCCTCACCACCCCTGCCCTCTGCTTCTAGGCATGTGCTCATTGGAAATATTATTTCTAAATAGTCAGCCCTTCCAGTTACTAAGCATTGTAAAACACACACGCTCACAGCTCACCACTTCTAAAGTTTGTTCACGTATATCTTGCCAAGTTCAGAGTCCCAAGTAGTTTATAAACCAGCACTCATGGTAATGAACATAGGTCTTATTGTATGTTTTCTCATGTTGTTGCTTGTTTTTTTTATCTTCAACATCTGCACATTTGTTAACCTTGTTAACCTCTGGCTAACATCTGTTAAGATGACTCTCAATGGGATTTAAAGAAAAATTCTTGATTTTACACCAAGCTTTCCTGGAGAGTGCTTGTTGAAATTTTGAAACATTATACAAAAATTCTCAGCTGTTAAAAGTTGTGCATCCCTCCCTCCAAAAATAAACATGCCAAAGGAATGTGTCTTATTTCCATTTCTCTTTTTGCCCAGTAGGAGTGTAGGAAAGCAGTATTACTATGTGGGGTGCTTGGCTTCAGGGTCCTCAGGTTCATAATTTCCTCAGAAGAGATTGTGAAATGCACAGCCAAGGAAATCTCCAAGATAAACACAGTCCTTTGGCTGGATCCTCTGGTTTCTTGAACACATTTTGACTGATTTAGGGCTAGATTCTTGTTGTGGAGAACCAAGTTGAGAAGGTGCAGGGGGGACATCACTTTAACTTGTGCCCTTGCACAAAGAACCAGAAGTCCCAGTTTATGTTCTGCCTGAGAGAAAGTGAATAAGCTTGTGTATTCAGGCATGACATCTTGGTACACAAGAGACTGTGGAAAAGCAGGCCATCTCTTGAAAGGACAGTATAAGAACTGTAGTCCCATTCATATGTGGAGATATTCTGCCTTCCTCAGCATTTCATAAGCTATAGGGTTCCAGTCTTCTGCTGGTACAGGTCACCTCCGTCACTATAGCTCTAGCTATGACAGGTTGTATGAGAGCTGTTTGTTTTACTGCTGGGTTCCTAATGCCATCATGTAGAATCTTGCTTTTATTAAATATGCTTTTTAAATTCTATTTCAGTATGAAGTAAGCTTTTTGGCATTAAGAGGAAAACCTGTGCCATCAAAGGTGAGCAGAGGATAATATAATTTAATTTCATAGCAAGGAAGGAAAGCAGAAGGTGCTGTACAAATATGCCTGTGACCTTGGGATGCATGGTGGGGAAGGGGCTCGGGCTTCACTGCCCATGTTGTATGCTGCTCCTCCCCACTGTACTCTCTGAGGTGTGTGTGAAGCTGCTGCACACAATGAACTGGGTTGGGGCTCTGGGCCCCAGTGCAGCTGCTTGCAGTCTGCCCATTGCCTGTTCCAAGCAACCTGGGCTCTATGGTAGAGCCTGTCCAGAACCCAGGCTGCTCACAGAAGGCATCTGTGAGGCTGCAAGCAGCTGCAACAGGGTCCAGGGTTCAGAGCCCTGGCCTGGCTCATTGGTGGCAGGAAGGGGGGTGGGATTTTCATAGTGGAGTGTGGTGCCCCCACCCCCCCCACACACACCTCTGATTGGCTGAAAGATCAAAGAAGTCCCACCTCTCCCTGGAGATTGGCAGATGGCCTGAATTCAGTAGGTTCCTCCATAAAAGCTACAGATTTTTGAGTCCTGTGATCATGCTGGAAAATAACAAACAGTGATTGGGTGGGAACCTGGCAAGTATACCAAAACTGCAAGTAGAATTGGCTAGAAATGTTCCATTGAAAAAAATGTTCTATCAGAAAATGCTAATTCATTAAAAGATAAATTGTTTATAGCAATATGCCACCTTCAGAAATTTGCTTTGAAATAAAAGTTGAAAAGGCTTTGATAAGGTTGAATTTTCTGCTTAATTTTTTTGCCATGGAAAGTTTTGATTTTCTATATTAAAGAAGCTTGGTGCAATATTTGATCTGTAACCCTGGGGCACAATGTGACCCATATCCTCACCTGAGTAGCAATGGCCCTGCCCAGCTCCCTGGGTAGCTGCTGCAGGTTCCTCAAAAGGAGAGCCTCCCTTGACAAACAAAACAACCTTGCAGGCCATTATAAAACTATTTACATAATATAATTATTCACAGGATAAAATATAACCAATATAATAAAACAAATAATGCTATACAATGTAACCCCAGTGACAGTGGCTTAAAGATCAGTGGCTTCTCTGATACACCTTATACCAGGGGAAAGCATATAAATTACCCAGACTAAATGATCAATTGATAAATAAATAGATTGATACATGACTAATAACCTGTCAGGAACTTATTTAAACACTTAGGTGATAACTTTTATGTACAATGGTAACTATGATGACCATAGGTACACTGCCTCCTAGGCTTGGTGTCTGAAAGAGCAGGACCACTTCTGTCTCCCTCTCATGGGTGCCGTGGGCAGGTCCCAGCTGCTATTGTCCTTCTGAACAAGCTTCAGGGGTCTTGGTGTGGCAGATGGTGGCTCCTCCTCTGCAATGCCTGATAGAGACCTTATCCTGCCCAGACCCTCATCCCCTGGCACAGCAGAGAGCAGGGCCTGGGCTGCAGGTTCTAGCAGTTTCTCTTGCCCAGAACACCCTCACACCATCGGGCAAATGGTGGGCTGGAACAGCACCTTGTCCCCTAACTGCCTCCCTCCCCATGCCCAGTGCTCCACACTGAACCTTCTCCTCTCCCAGTTGCCATCTAATATAATATAATATTGAAAAAGGTCAGAATCAGAACAAATGCTTCTATTTGATGGGGGGAAATGTTTTGAGCAACTCAAAATAACTATTTTTACAAAGGATGGTGAATGTACTCTTTTTTTTCATTCTGCCACAGAAGAAATTTTGAAACTGTGAAACTCTCCCCTCACAATGATACCTTTTGTTCCCAACTACCCATCTAAGTCTGATGATAGCACAGCTTTAAAAAAAAAAAAAAAAAAAAACCAACAAGAAGACCCATACTGTTTGCCTTACATTAGACATGGTCTTTGTTCTAAGACAGCCAGTCATAGATTCCATTCAGGCTTTGTTATACCTGGTAAAAAAACATAGTCAGAGACTAATTTGTTATCTTTTATGCCATTGCATCATGCATAGAAGACAAACCAACTGCACTATTCATCCTTTCCTCCTAAGGCAGGGCTATCCAACTTCTATATGGCTGGGGCCACAAACCACACCAACCACACCAACAAGGGTTACACGCTGCACTGACTGCAGTAATGAAAGCTGAAGGCCCCTTGGTCCCTGCCTTCATTGGGTGTATCTTTCCCCTGCTTCACTGCATGCACAGATGGCTTCAGCTTCCACTCCATCTCATGAACACAGGACCCCCATAACCACTTCCCTGCATACATGTGTGGGTTGTTGCCTCCTCTCTTCACCAGCTGCAGTCTCTCCTGCTGCACCATGCCACCCCAGGGGCTGGTCCAGGAAGCCCGGAGACCCTGTTGCTGCAGCTGAAGGAAAAGCCCAGAGACCTGGCTAATGCTGCAGGCAGAGTGATGGAGAGAGCAGTGACTTGCTGCAAGCCTGGGGGCCACAGATTAACCCCTCATGTGCTGTAGGTGACTGCCAACTGGACAGTTCTGCCTTAAGGAATGACATAGATTCATAGATGCTAGGGTTGGAAGGGACATCAACAGATTATCAAGTCTGACCCCCTTCCTAGGCAAGAAAGACCAGCACAAGCTATGACACTACATGTTGACCTAAAAATATCTGGAGTATAAGGAAAGGCCCCTCTATTTCTTGCCCTATTCCCACTGATTCCCCAACCACTTACTTTATGAAGAAAATAAGCAAGTGCATAGGACTTATTCACTCCTAAACACACTTATTTAATATACCAATAGCCCATGTTTCATAGATTTCATAGACATTAGGGATAGAAGGGACCTCGGAAGATGATCAAGTCTAGCCCCCTGCCTGAGGGGCAGGAAGTCAGCTGGGGGTCATAGGATCCCAGCAAGATAAGCACCCAAATTTCTCTTGAAGGCATTCAATGTAGGTGCTTGAACCAGCTCTGATGACAGGCTATTCCAGACCTTGGAGGCTTGGACAGTAAATAAATTCTTCCTTATGTCCAGCCTGAAAAGGTCTTGCAGTAGTTTATAACTGTTCAACCTTGTCATCCCTTGGGGGGGCTCTGGTGAAAAATCTTTCCCCCAGATACTGGAGAACACACTTGATAAATTTATAGGTGGCCATCAGATCGTCCCTGAGCCTGAGCTTTTCCAGGCTAAAGAGCCTCATAGCTCTTACCCTGTCGTTGTAAGGTCTGTTTTCCTGAACTCTGATCATGCATGTGGCTCTTCTTTGGACTTTGTCAAGCTTCCTCACAACCTTTTTGAATTATGGAGCCCAAAACTGGATGCAGTATTCCAGCTGCGGTCTCACCAAGGCCAAGTACAAGGGGAAAGTAACGTCCCAGGATTTGCTTGAGAAGCTTCTATGGATGCAGTGTTTTGCTTGCTTTACTAGCTGCAGCATCACATTGAAGACTCATGTTCATCTTGTGGTCAGTCATGACCCCCAAGTCCCTTTCATCCGTAGTGCTAGCCAGCATAGCACTGTCAAACCTATAAGGATGCTGCAGGTTTTTCCTCCCAAGGTGGAGAACCTTGCATTTTTCAGTGTTAAACACTTTCAAGTTCTCATCTGCCCATTTTCTGAGCCCGTCAAGGTCATCCTGGATTGCTCTCCTGTCCTCAGGTGTGGATGCTTTACCTCAGAGTTCAGTATCATCGGCAAGCTTGGCCAATCCGCTTCTGATGCCAATGCCCACATCATTAATGAAGATGTTGAACAATATGGGTCCAAGGACAGAGCCTTGGGGGACCCCACTGGTCACAGGGCACGATGATGATTGACTTCCATCAACCACCACGCTCTGGGTCTGACCACACAGCCAATTCCCCAGCCAGCAGATAGTGGAGAAGCCAAGGCTGCAGTTGGCCAGTTTTGCCAAGAGGTGATCATGGGATACCAGATAGAAGGCTTTTCTGAAGTCAAGACATATGACATCAATCTTCTCTCCCTTGTCCAGGTGATAGGTCACCTGGTTTTAAAAGAAAATAAGATTGGTCAAGCAAGACCTACCCATAACAATACCATGCTGGCTATCCGTCAGGATGTTGCCGTTGACTAGTCCATTAAGAATGGCGTCTTTAATAATCTTTTCTAAGACGTTCCCCAGGATAGAGGTGAGGCTGATGGGCCTATAGTTTGCCAGATCCATTTTCCTCCCTTTCTTGAAGATAGGCACCACATTGCCCTTCTTCCAATCCTTGGGCACTTCACCAGACCACCCGGAGTTTTCACAGATCCATGCCAGGGACTGGGCTATGATGCTAGTCATCAGCTTGAGTATCCTTGGGTGTAGATTGTCAGATCCAGCTGACTTGAAGGTGTCCAGTCTCTCAAGGTGTTCCTTCAGCATTGAAGGAAGACAGGGAATCTCCCTCACCCAGGCCTCCCTATCTTGTAATGGGCATGGGCATCCTGTGGGACTGATGAAAGACCCACTCAAAGTACCCATTTAATAGGTTGGTTTTTTTCTGGGCATCAGTTGTCAGTTGTCCCATCTGGTTTAGGAGGGGTCCAATGTTGCCCTTGCTTTTCCTCTGGTTCCCATATATCTGAAAAAAGGACTTTTTATTGTCCTTGATACTTGTGGCTAGTTGGAGTTCCATCGCCAGCTTTGGCTTTCCTGGCTCACTCCCTGCAGGACCAGACCAGTGCAGAATATTTCTCCTTGGAGGTGGATCCCATCCTCCTTCCTTTGTAGGCTTTTCTGGTTAGCTGCAGGAGGTCTTCTAGTTCCCTGGAGAGCCAGGGGGGCTGCTATGTCCTTTTGCTGCCTTTTCTCTGAGACAGAATAGCCTGAGCTTATGCATAAAGGATCGCTCCCTTAAGGAGCGACCACTCTTCCTGAACTCCCCTCCCCTAAGAGTCATGGTCTCTTAAGGCCTCACTCACAAGTCTCCTGAGCTTGCAATGTCAGCTTTCCTAAAGTCAAGGACTTCAGTATTACTTGTCAGATTTATGGTGGATGGTGAAGGTGATCAGTTCACGGTCACTGTCACCCAGCTTCCCATTGATCATTAGATCTCCTTCAGTTTCCAATACCAGATTGAGCAGCACTTTACCTCTCTTTGGCCTATAGACTTCTTGAGTCAGGTAGAGGTCATCCATGCATGAGAGGAAGCTTTGCGACTGCTCAGATTTAGCCAAGTGCTCTTCCCACGAGATGTCAGGGTAGCTGAATTCTCCCATGACAATCATGGACCAGAAGCATGAGGTCTCACCCTATTCCCTGATGAACTCCTGGTCAGGCTCTTGACTTTGGGTGGTCTGTAGTAGACTCCCACCATTGTGTCCCCTGTACCATGTTCCTCATGGATTTTAACCCAGAGGGTCTCCAATCATCCACCCTGGTCTTCAATATTGGCTTGCAGGGATGCGTAGCTCACCTTGACATAGAAAGCTACATCCCCGTCCCTTTTGTTTACTCGATCTCTCCTGTACAGAGTATAGCTATCCATACCTGCGGTCTAGTCATGGGGGGAGTCCCACCAGGTCTCTGTTATCCCTATGACATCATAATTATTTGTGTTAAGCAGGAGGATAAGTTTCTCCTGCTTATTCTTCAAACGTCTGACATTTGTGTACAGGCAGGCAAGTGTCCTCTTGGGGGCCCTTGCCTTGCTTATAGATTGTTCCAGGGCTGGGGCAGGGGTGGGCTCCCTTAAGTGCCTTGGCACACTGGCTTTGCAAGGGTTGCTCAGTGGGCCAGCAGTGGCAGTAGCCCCCCATTCCCCAGCAGGCTTAGTTTAAAGCCTGGTGGAGCAGGTCAGCCAGTCTGGCTGAGAAGACCCTCCTCACTGGCGAAGAGAGGTGGAGGCCATCTCTTCCCAGCAGCTCACTGCCTCTCTCATCAAAGAGTGGACTGTGGTCATGGAAGCCAAAGCCTTCCCGATGACACCAGTGCTGCAGTCTTTGGTTCCTCCTCTCCTTTCTCAGCCCATAGCCCAAGACTGGAGGATCAAAGACAACACCACCTGCAACTCTTTAGCCCCATTCTCAAATCCCTGTAGCACCTCATGACCCAGCTGAGAACACTCTGAGTCATGTCACTGGTGCCCACATGGATAAGGAGCACGGGATAGTGGTCACTGGGTGTAGGAGCTTAGGGATCTTCTCTGCAATGTCTTGGATGTGGGCTCCTAGGAAACATCAGACTTCTCAGGCTAAGGGGTCAGGGCTGCAGATTACCTCCTCAGTCCCCCTCAGGATGGAGTCTTCCGTGACAAACACTTTGCATTTTGTCTTGGGGAGAGTCGGGCTGGTAGCTACAGTAGAGGCCATGTTGCCTGTGGGAGCTGGCAGCTTAGCAGGCTCTGCTGGGGCTGCAAGAGGTTTGTACTTGTTGCTGAGCTCCAGCGGGGCAGGAGACTTGGTGTGGCAGATCTTGGGGCCCTTGACCACCTTGGTCCATCCCCTTGGCTGGACAGAATGGGAGGTTCCCAAGTCCTCCCTTGTCCTAGGGGGAGACCATGGTCTACCCTTCCGCTTCCAGGGGAGAAAGACTCCTACTGATGGCCTATCTCCTGCTTACAGTCCCTGATGGCACTCAGTCTCTGGACTGTGGCCTGGAGCTCTTCCAGCTGGTGTGCCAGAGACCCCACTAGGGAGCAGAACTCACAAGGGGAAGTGACCATGGTCCTGAGCCCCAGAGCCTAAAAAAACTACAGACAGCTGCTGCAGCCAAGAGCCAGAGACTGCATCTATGTGGAGCCTGGAACCATGGGCTCCATCTGGGTGGAGGCCTCTGAGATGCCGGGGGGCCAAGGTCCCTTGGGGACCCTCAGAGTGTGGTGCTTGCCCATCTGTATCATGCCGCTGGTAGGCTAACTGTGGCTGGGACTGCCTACCCTAGGCGACTCACAGGCAAGGCCTCAGGCCCTCCTGCTCGCCCTCCGGTGCAAACTCTGCACTAACTCATGCACTGGGCAGACAAGTGTGCTTGTTTGCACAGCCTGTTTGTGCAGCTCCCTGGGGGGGCTGGGTGAAGTAGGGGCCAGGGTGAGGCAAGAGCCTCCTCGGTTAACTTAGTCACCTCCTCCCACTGTCTGGGGTTAACCCCCTCACACCACAGGCCCCCATTTACCTCCGGCTCTGCTGAGGGTCAGCAGGGTGCTCTGCTGCTTCTGGGTAGGCTTTGTGGGAGTAGGGGTGCAGCAGAATTTAATTATCTCTCACCACTCCCAGAGCCTGACTGAGATTTTTTTACTGTTGGCAGGCCCTTTTAAAACTACACGTATGCACAGTGGGGCCGCCATTGGAGATGCACTGTTCCCAGACTATGGGGACCCTACTCGAGATTTAGGAGACCCTGCCCCACTGGAAAGGGGCCAATGAGTACCTTATACTAGTCTCTCCCTGGGGGGCTGGACCTCAACACATGTCAATGGGGATCTAAAATTAATGACTTTGGGCATGTCTGCGTAAGACACAGCCTAAATGTGGTGCAGTAGGGTCAGAAATGACCAGTGTGGTGCTGGAACTGTGCGGTACTAAATGACTGCACAGTAACAACTGTGCAGAGTAACAACTGGCAGTCGGGCGCATGTGTAGACATGGCCAGTGAGGAACAACTTAACATAATTATAGCGTATAGTTAAAACATATGTGTTTATGGAACCCAAAATATTTCTGCTAGATATGCAAGGAAATGCAGACTTGTGGACTGGGTGCTTGGTTTTTGGGTGCTATATAGAGCCTACTTTCACATCTTATATTCCCAAAGCTAAGGGTGACAGATATAAGGTACTCACAATATTGTTTTGAGAAGGAGGTTGTTTTTTCTCTATACTTTCTCACATAGAGCTCTGACCTCTGTACATAAAAAACAGGATCTTTCTTTTTTGTTTCTAGTGGGAATCTCAATGACAGAGGAAACATTGTTGACTTCTTCAAGAAATGGGGCCTGGAAGTGCAGCACACTGTTCTCAGAACAATTATGGGAAGCTGCTTCAGCATATGTTGCCTTTATGGCGTTCAATGGAAAAATGCTTTCATTTTCCTGGAAGCTCAAAGATGGGATGTGAAGTTCCTGAAATGAGGCAACTCTTTGCTTAGAAATGATATTAAAGGTATTTTTCAGTTTCAAGCAACTGATTTATAAAAGGTACTTTTTAGTTTGGAGCAACTGATTTATAATCATTTTCATTTACTTTCTACAGTAATGCAAAGAAGCCAGAAGGAAATGAATTACTAGTAAGAGAATTACAGAAAGTTGGCAGGAGATTCATCCTTCCTCCAAAGAGTTTTAGCATGAATCTCACGGTGAACAGTGCCTTGCACACATTCATTTTTATCAGCCTTTTTTAGAAGTGCTTTCGGAAATACCACACCACTGTTCTCTCTGGTATTACAGAGGTTTGTGTCAGCATGAGGTCTCTGCCAGAGCAAACTCTTGTCTTTTGGAGGAAGTGTATCATTATTAGTGAATATACGGGTCCTAAAGCTATTTATAATTGCAATATCGGGTGAGTTGTAAGTAGTGCAGCCAGCTGACCATGGATTGCAGAATCATAGAAATCAACATAGCCTTTAAAAATTGACCTTTTTACATTATTTGTGAAATTAAACAGAATTGTTTATGTTCTGTCCTTCCCACATAATGATTGGGAAAGTTGAGTAACCCTTATGGTAGAATAGCTTAAATGTTGCTTTATCAGAGGCAGACTATTCAGTCACATTGCCTTATGTTTACTTCGAATATCCCCTACAACATCATGTCTCATTGAAGCATACAGACATTTGAACTAAAATAACTAAATAAGAGATGTGAATTAAATGTATTTAGTTAATGTTATTAAAACACTCAGTGGAGCTGGGTAAGCCACTCGGACAAATTCTCAAGGGAAGCAGGGATTCTATGTCTCTGGATGTCTTCCAAGAGCATACATATAACAACCTTCACACAGACAAACTTTTCTTTTTCCAGCAAAGCTATTCTTGCATGTTAAATATTAATGATTTGACATAAATGGGTGCTTATTTTACAGTGGTTCTATATATCAGACATCCAGCCTTGACAACCTGGAGGATGTCTTAAACACTTCTTTGAAAGAAATGATGAGGTCTTCAAGTATTATAGCTCAGAACTCCAGTGTATCCAGAGACAGGTTTTGCATCATTAAACAGTAATTGCCTCTTGCATTTGTTTCATGACTGATCACAGCGTTCACAATTGAAGCACCAATTAAGAACCAAAGAATCTGATCCTGTCTTCTCATGATTTGTGTTTTGGGCACTACAAAGAATTCTTTATGATTAATATGATTCCTTGGCTGGCTTTTCTTACATATCTGTTTTATTCCTCAGGCTTAAGTTATCCTTGGAGAAAGGTTAATTTATAATTGTTTATAACAACATCCTATCAGATATTTACATCTTCAATATACATCTTTTTAAAAAGTTGTCTGTTCAACAAGATGTTCCTTAACTTGCTACATTTAACATTTTTCAGCACTATGGCACAAAATGGATTTCTATAGGATGGTTTGGATACGGATGATTCAGCCTCAGTCACAGGGGTTGGACTAGCTAACCTATGAAGGTTTTGTCCAGCTCTACTACTTATCTATGATTCTATGAACTATCCTGAAATTATGAGCTATATTTTATATGGACCATCTCCTTGAGTCAGTATGTCAGGTTTGTTTCCAGTTTATGGCTACTGAATTGGGTATCTGATAGTAGAAAATCATCTTCTTTTTACACCCATGATTTAGGGTAGAATTTGCATTTTGCATTTGTGACTTACAGCAGAATCTGATTTAACTTTATGCATCCACATAGCAGTTATGCAGCTCTCATTTGCTGTGCTTATGTATAATTTATAATCCTATTCCATTTACAGAATGGTCATACAAGTTACTGAGTATGTGCAAAAGCCTACACATTGGCCAGGCAGGTCACTCTATATACCTGAGTGAGACTGAGCCTCAAAATTGTAGTTGGGTGAAACCCTCTTGATGCTGGGTCCCCTGGGCACCCAAGAAGGGGAGCTATGTATAGCCAGGAAGAAAAAAACATGGAAGAAGGCTCAGTGAGATGGATTTTGCTATGGAAGGGTGAGGACCCTGAGTCTCAGCTTGTACCCTGGCTCTCATTGGGACAGAAATCTTCCTCACTACTCTCTGTTCATTTTATCCAATGAAAATTAAATGCTTTCTGGGCAATGTTCCAAATGCTATGCTCTTGGGCTAAAACACAAGAGAGTTTTCCTCAACATCCCTAGCTAAAATTTGGGGATTTGACCTCAAGTATACACTCACGGAGTTATATACCTGTCTATCCAAGGTGCAGCCTTCTGTGCATTTACAGGAGCCATGTAGATGGCAGGTAAATGACTGGGTAAGTGCCATTTGGGCATATCAAGTGAAATAAAATTCTGCCCTTAGGATACTTTTTCTTTCTTTATTCTGATTGCCTTTACATTGGTGTATTTTTTACTGTTCATTTGTATACCGAACAGAAAAAAATCTATACTAACCGAATGTTAAGAACAGAAAGTTTATTTTGGATTCTTAGTTAATTACTAAATGGTGTTATACTTATATATGGTGTTGAAGCAGATATCAAAATACTATATTTCTGTGGAGTATTTAGGTTATTACTTTCACCTTCAGCTCTCACTGTCCTATGTTATGCTTCCTCTCATTTTTCCTCTCTAGAAAGTCTCTCCATCTTTCTTATTCCAAAGCATATTGTTTACCCCTACAAAAGCTTTTGGACAAGCATGGGCAAGTTCGAAGCGTGTACATGTATATCCAAATCTATTTAACCTTGAATTCTTGTAAGTACAAGATTTCTTATGACAGTTCTAATACTTCCTAGTAGCTTCATGTAAAATTTGTGAGTATACCATTTCTTATTATATTTCCATGCTTTCACTCCCAGTTCTGAAGCAGGTTAGGAAATAAAGAGGGGTGTGGGAAAAAAAAAAGTTTATGGAATATTTTCAGACGTCAGAAAAGATTACTTTAATTTTCATCACATTTTATTCAGATTCATTATAAGCTTATATATAGTAGTTCATATTATCCAAACTATTCTGCTGAGTCTGAATAGTCTGTTCTCCTTTTCCTTTGCTACTTATGACTTTATAAGATTTCACTCTTTCCTTTGTTCTATTTCACTTCAACGTCTTCTATGCTTATCCTTATGTTGGTTTATTCTATTTTCTTCACCCTGTAATTCTTTTCAATGCTGAATCCCCTTCCCTAAGGGGGGTAACTAGTTTTTGCCCCCTCACCCTTGATACCCATTCTGCATTGACTGTCATTCTGAAGTTTTGTTTTACACTTTGTATCTCTGCTTCATGTCTCACTTGTGAGCTCTGTGCATGCAATAAAGTGAAATACAATTTCTAAATCTATTTATTCCACCAAATCTTCTACACTTACAAGTCCAAGTTATGTGGAAACAACTAGTTTTATTCAGTGACAGTTACTTTATAGAGGATAATTTAGCCTATTAATTTTAGTCAACCAAAGTGTGTCTTAATAAAAAATGCCAGTGCTTATAAATGTTCAGAAATGACTTCAGTAACTCCTGGCAGTGGGAAAGTAACACAGAGAAACCTAACTAGTGGGAGTCAAAATGGTAAATTATGGTAGGATAAAAAGAGGGAAGATAGGTTAGAGCTACTAAACATGTGGTGGTGATAAGCAAGGGAGGATGGACTTTGCAGTTAAGGTATTGCCCTGTGCTTCTGAGTTCAGTTCCTGGTACACCATAGTCCTCAGGCTATTCACGTAAACTTTCTGTGCATCATTTCAAGGGTCAGGTATTTGTACATGGATCCAGAGGTATGAATTTAAGCCTTACTCTGGATGCATGCCAAGGCTGTCCCCAGCCAAATCATTTTTTGGGTAACTGCTTATTCGACTGGGAAGTCAAAGGTGACTGGACATATTGCTGACTTCATCCTTGTATACTATTGGCTACTGACAGGGGTGTTCCTTACCTAAATTCATCTGAGTCATCTTGGCTTGGGTTCACCCAGGGTTTATATGCTCATTCTGGTCATAGTTCACATGCAGAGTTGACCATGATCAGAAACGAATGTTTGTATCTTGGAACAAATGTTAGTGAAGTATGTATATTACCATTTTCAATTGTGTTAGTTAATACAGGTTAAACAGAAATCATATAACATGTATTATGATATAGCTGTGTTGTAATACTGTAGGACTGGTCTTTTTCCTACTTTTTCAAAAGATATGACATTTTAGCTATTTTGGCTGAAACTGTAAAGATAATTGTTCCCTTTTCAAAAATTCCCATTCCATTTATTATTGTAATTTCACATTTACATGTCAGTAGAACTAATAGGCCGACCTAAACGGGGTTTTGGGGGGCATATCCTTGCACTGTTGCGCAAGCAGTACTCCCCCTTACCTCCATTCAGTCCCACCAATTATTTTGTTGTTAAATAGCACACAAAATGTACTCGGTGCTTGGATTCTTCCCCTACTGAGATTCCTTATTTTAAATGTATATTTGTAATTGTTAAAAATGGAGAGACAGCTGGGATGAATTTAACTAACTAATTCATCATTCTCAAGCTATATCCAGATCAAAACTGCAGCGCCAGATACACATCAAGTTGAGAAGAGTTTGGATGTAAGGTTTGTGCTCGTCTCAACATTAAGTCCTTCCTTTAGTGGGGCTGCCAAAATCTTGAAAAATTCCTTAGAAAGTTTGATCTGTTTGGAATCAGTTGATGGTTTCTGTTTGTATTTTCCCTTAGGTGCTCTGGAAATGAATTGTTCTGACAGTTCTCAGTTGCTGGGCAGTTATATAACCACATGCTGTTCCCCTCCACTGCAAAATGAATCAAAATAGAGGGAGAACTCAGGTCTGCAAAAGGCACAGGGAGAAAAGTATGTGTGCACACCCTTTCGGGCTACCTTCTTCCTACCTTTCATATGTCTCATTTTATTAGACTGTGAGGTATTTGGAATAAAGATAAGTTTACATAGCTTTGTGAGTGTCACACTGATCTTCATCTTTCTTGGGGTTTCTGAATGCCACAGTAACAACAGCAACAGCCTGCTGCAAGGTACACTACTGATCCTAAAAAGAGAGCTACCTGGGCTGATCCCTGCTCTAACATCAATGCAGTACAAGGATATGCTCTCTGAAACCAAGGAGGAGGTATGCCAACACAGTCATCTTTATGAGATCAGATCTTTTGCATGTAATTGCCGGGATTTGGCTTTAAGCAAGTGCCTGTGCAATACAGACATTTTCATATCATAAGGGCCTCCGGCAGCCTGGTTACCAAACCGTTTGGTTTTGCTGACAATTCAGTTCTCTATTTTTTCCTCCAGTGAGTAAATATCAAATGCTAAAGCCCATTATTTGGCTGAAGTTGCCTGTGCAGCTTAATGAACAGCCGTGTGACAGCAACTTTCATAACACTATCTAAAGGCTGGGAAGTTGTAAAATCTTGGTAATTAATGTTTGCACAGTGATTAGGTATTATGTAGCCTAAATCACCATAGGTATGAAAATAAATCTAGGAAAGCTGTTTAATTTTAGTGGGCTGAATTTAACACTATTTTGTGTATTAGACTGTTGCATTAACCTCCAAACTTACTGCTATTGCATTACATAATGCTATGACAACATGCTTCCTCAGCACTCTACGAATTTAAAACATGACTTCTGGAGGGAGGTCACTGCCTATATGTAAGCTGGGGTAACAGGGCTTCTCAAAAGAGAGGAATGAAGAGGAAACTACCATTTATCAACCTTCAGGGCATATCATGTTGGCAAGGCAATTGCAATTGTAATTTCCAAGCAGAATCCATGTATCTTTAATACATAGAAAAGTACAACAATGCCCTGAAGGCATATTTGAAGGTAAATTTATTTCATTTTTCAAATAGAAAGTTGCATGGTATTCTGAACCTTCTGAAAAATGTAGAGAAAGAAGAATACCTTTAAACCTCAAATATTTAATGAGAATATTTCTAAGTTCTCAGTGATTTATAGGAATTTTGAATAGGGAGACCAAAAATTATGTCCAAATGTGAATAAATTGGCACATGCATATTTTATGTTTGAAAACTGCCCTGACTTGGAAAATCACTCCAAAAGATTACACTGAAATACATTTACCTCCTGTTTTAGGCCACCAGGAATCTTTGATGACTGTAACACTGAGTTCTTTCATGCTCTATAGCTATTCTTATTTCATTTACTGTAGATGTACAGTGAACTGAGAAAAACCAAAAGGTTATGCAGAATGGGATGCAATCTTGTGAACACTTATACAAGCCACTAATTTTACTCAGACATGTAGACTGTTTTTATGGGACTACTCACTTGAATAAAGGAACCATCAGGCAAAAAGATTTAGGGGATTGTGACTATAAGTAGCACAGTAACTCATAAAGTTTCAATTTCTACCCAGTCCTTTTAAATTCCATTCACAGCCTTGCATAAAGAGTAGTAAGGCTCGTTAATTCCAGCAAATTCAATTCAGGCAAATTCAGTCCCTTAAAAGCAAGGAAGTAACATGTGGAGAATATCTTAACTGTATTCAAATGTCCATAAGGCAGGATTCTACTGACACAGATCATCATAAAAAGGAAATTTCCCCTTGTTCATTGTATCGCCTTCTTTTGCATCATCACTAGGACTATGCCTGAGAAAAAAACATGCATTCAACAATACTGCATGCAACACAGTTCCCTCAGAATATAATATGAGCTTCAATTGCAACCTCATCACTAATATTAGATATTTAGAAATGAGATACACACACAAATTAAGCATGCAATGTGGCATGAGTTTGTAATCATACAAATTGTGGTTAAGATTTTCTATTATTTAGCCCAGTCTTCAGATACTTTTCTGGTACTTAGAACACTGGAAGAAGGTCACCAATGCATGCTTCTGTAGTTTACTGTATATCTATTAATATAGGATTGGAAAGGGTTTCCTGCACTATTTGCAGGCAATCATTATCCCAAAGAGTCCCCTAGTTTGCCACTTCAAACTATTAGCCACAGCTATAAGGAACAACACTTGAAACATCAAGAACAGCCTAAGCCTGCTATAGGTAAGCAGGGGAGACAAAACTATTCCAATTAAATTATATATAGTATGAATAAAATACAAGATAATCATTCAGCAAGAATAACTTGTACATCCCAGCCTGCATGAAGAAAGGTGTCTAGGATTTTCTGTGTCTGCCTAAAGGATTAAGATTCAAAAGGAGAAAATCCTGAGTTCATTTTAGGAAAAAATACATATCTAGGTATGAGACTTGATGCCTATGCAGCCAAATTAAATGTTGCTATCAAAGTGAATGAATGGAACTGTAGGAATTGAAAAAATGTATTTAGGAATAATTTTTATGAGCTAAATTACTCAAGATGTTGTTATTTACATCTTTGAATTATCTGCAGAAGCTGAAATAAAATGTTTGTGATTTGTGTTTCTGCTACCAAGTCACCCTTGAAAAAAGACAGTTGTCTCTAGGTGTTATCAAGTTCTAAATGAATATTAAAAGAGAGAGGTTTCAAGGCCCTTGGCTTAGAGATTGTTCAGACATTCTTGTTTCCTATTTGGCAGTATCATAGAAAGGCATGATAAGAAGCACTGCAAGGTCAACTGTGCTATATGCATGCATCTGCACAGAAGTCTCTGACTAGGGACAAACATTACACATAAACCATTTTAAGTGATCAGAAACTGGTTTAACCCTGTAACAAAGATGTTTATTGCACATAAATCAGTTTGAAAATGGCTGAAACTGGTTTGAGATAAACCTGGTTGAATGTGGTGTCAGACTTAACTGATTTGGTTCAAACCAGTTTATGCAATGTCTGTCCCAGATCCCTTGCTGGTTTAAATTAACCCTGCCCCCCCCCCAGCATCCTGGCATGCTCTCTGGGCTGGGTGGGTCTTTCTGCTGTACAGCAGGGCAGGCCCTTCCCCACTGTTCCCTGTGTGCAGCTGGAGCAGAGACTTGCAAGCTGCTCTCCCCCTCCCCACATCACTCCTGCTAAGCAGGAATTTCCCTTCCCTTCTGCTTTGTGGAGAAGTATCTGTGTATTAGCTAGCAAACCACATGCTGGCTAAGGTCAGTGCTGTGACAAAGGCAGAATCAACAGGTAGCTGGTAATGACCCCTATTGTTTTCTTAATGGGGTGATAAACACTGAGTTAGGGGTGATAAGCACTGTTATCAGTTTCCTGCTGGGCTTATTGGGGCCTGGCCACCTGCCCTCATCTCAGTACTGTGGAAGGGAGGGAGGGTTGCTGTAGCATCTCCCAGCTTCTGGTCTGAGTCTACTTAGCTCTAAATCAGTTCAAGCTTTGCAGGCTAGACTAACCTGTAAATATTGAATCAATTCTGGTTCAGGCTTATTAAATGTCTGTCCCTAGCCTTTAGGTGATAATGGTTCCCCTCCCCCCATCAGAGCCATTTGGTGAAATATCTATGTTCAACACACAGCATTTTCTTTTGGTTTTTAGTGCATAGTGTCTTACATTTATTTCAACACTGATAGAGCTGTACTGGAAGTCTTTGTGAATTCTAGGTCTAGAGAGAACTGTTGTAACTTCCTGCAGGAATTGTGTTTGGTATTGACTTTCTCATTTCTTCTGTAGGAAGTGTCAGCAATGAGCAACGAACTCTGAAGATAAGTTTTCTCTGTTCCCCAAGTTACCTCTGGGGATAACTCCAGTTACCTAAGACAGTAGCTGACAGTTTAATAAACAAGCTACTCACTTCACCCAGGATGCTCTGCACCAAAAATTAAACTACCACAAGAATAAACAAAAACAAAGCCAAAAGCCCCCATTTCTGGGTTAGGAACAAACACTTTCTTATCAGTATTTGGCATCAACAGCAAAACAGAAGCAATTTAAATCTTATGGAAAATAAGACAAACACAATGAAAAGAATCAATTCATATTTCTAATTTCTTCACTATCCACAATGCTGCTACTGCCCCAGAAGCCCCCAGAACCCCAGCCATGGCTGCCAGGACCAGCACAGATGCTGGCCTCATCCTCCCCTCTCCCACCTGGGATAATCTGGCATGTGCTGGAGCTGACAAGCAGGGGCATGCCCTGGGGCACAAAACAGGGGCACAAACGTATGCTGCAGTTTTTTGTGCCCCTGGAAGTGCACACCTCTGCATATGGGGATGCTCCCAAAGGGATGATTTTGTTATACTGGGTCCTGAAGCCTCCCTGTCCACATGAAGACTAGCAACACAAACCAGGGAAACTCCCAGAGGTCCTGAGAATCCTATGCCCTTTGTGCTCCTTTTCCAAATTAACAAGCAACACTACAGCTTACCCTGTGTGTGACCTCTGGCAAGTCACTTAATCTTTCTGTGCTCAGTTCTCCTTCTTAAAATTGGACTAATGCTTCAATGCCTCTCAAGGGTGTTGGGAAAGTGAATGCATTAATGCTTGGAAGCTGTTTGGATAAAATGACAAATTGATCCTTATGCTTACAAGCAATTACATAAAACCTCTACTTCTGAAGGGACCCAATTCCCAAACTCTCCAGTATTTGACAGCTGGAAGATATACGTTTGAACATACTAATCCACTGGGCCTTAAGACTTTAATCCTCCAAAGTCACCCTAGTGACTACTATGCCTGGTTGAGCATCAAAACTGCACAAAACAAATGCTGGTTAAAGTACTCCTGCCAAAAGATTTCATTTCAGACTGTTAGGGTTTTTGTGTTTTTTTTTCTTTTCCCTTCCCCTCAGGCTCTCTGGAGAAAAAGAAAACAAGTTGATTGAATACTAAGACAGCTGCCAGACTTAGTTTATGCCACAAGGACCGTGAAACTTCGACCACAGAACTCAAAACCCCCAAATTGATCTGGTGTGGGGAAAGCAGAGAATGAATGAGAGCAATGGAAAAGAAAGAAGAGTCTGTCAGGTGAGACAGAAGGGTGGCCTGAATTAAGAAAGGGAATCTGGAACTGGTTGTCTTTTTCAGGTTGCAAGCTTTTGGGGGTTATTGCTATATCCTCCAGTATGTGTTTGCTCACATGGTAGACTAAGCAGAATCCTATAGGCCCAAATTACAGGCAAAAATTGTAGTTTTCCAGCTGCCTGGGTGCAATTTTTAGGCAATATGATAAGGGTCCACATGAGTACTGCACATGTTCAACAGACTGTGTACTGGCCAGGTAAACACACTTGAATACAAGTCCCATAATTAAGGCCCAGCAATCCTCCCCTACCCAAATGTATGCCCATGGTGAGTATTACCAGCATACAAGACAAGTTTAACCAGAGAAATTTAGGGCAGTTTTTCTTTCAATATGTTCCCTCAAGTTTTGCTCTTCTCTAAGCCTTTCAGATAGGTGGGATAGACGTCTACACAACAACAACAACAGCAATAATAAATACTCAGACCAATATTCATATTAATCTTCTCTAAGACATTCACAAGAGGGAAATCAATTCTAACAATTAAAATGCAATTTGTTTTGCAACTCAGAAACCATTCAGGAATGGCCTATAGTCCTCGACCATATTATTTAATCTCTAGTGATTCACCCATACTAGAGATTTATCACATCTCATGCAATAAATGTGAGTTAGGTTATCTGCTTGAGAAATATTAGAATTGAGAACATTTTTCTATGTACTTGCACTGTATTTCTTGTAAGAATCATCTTAAAGCTGCAGTCATCCCATATTGCATAGTTACAAGGAATGAAGCAGAGCATTAAAAAAGCCCCAGTGCAAAGTTATGAAACTGGAGGGAGTCTAGAAGCAAGTGACTCCATGTGCTACCTAACACAGTCAGCCATAGCACCCAGGGTAGAATAAGAGAAAATGAATACAACAAATATGTCAAGGTTAAGCCTGTAATGACTAATGGAACTGAAATGACATTTTTTGTCTTATTTAATAAATTACACCTATCAGAATGACACCTGTAAGAATTATTTGCATGCAGCTTGCCTTTCTTGGGGATAATCAAGTTGTTCCTTCTTTAGAGTTCAATTTTAACTTTGTTTGGCACTATATCAGAGAAGATATTAAAAGGTCAGCAAGCTTTGTTTGATTTGAATTAGCAAGGTAGGGTTTGGGTGCTATTTGTCTAAACCTGTTGATGAGGAAATGAGGCTGGAAATATTGTGAAAACAGGTTCAGGCTGTGCTGGAAATACCTTACAAGAAGCTATTTTTGTAGTATTTCCATTTCTTGTCTTGACCTTAAACAGGAAGGGGGAGAATCATAACAAATACCTTTCTCAAAATTAAACAGGATGATTTTTGTACAAGTTGCTGGGAAATTTTTATCTAATTCTGATGTTTTCCCATATTTTACGGCTATATGCGAGCTTAAGTTTACCTGAAAATATACATTTGTTTTCATTACAGTGTTTGTTGTAAAAATCAAAGACCCAGGTCTCCATTGGCTTGCTCTGTTAGTTTCAGTGAAATCACAGCAGTTTACACCAATAAAGAATTTGTCTGAAAGTTATTTGTCTCCAGCTATTGTGTAAGTAAATTGCGTGACTAATAACATTGCACTGAGAGCTAATATCCACCAGAAGAGTCTCCTAATTTCCTGGTGAAAAGGACTTCATCTCATAATGGATCTTTTTTAAATGAATGACTCTCCACTCTGTCTCTAGCTTAGAGAGACAGTCTGGCTAATCACTGTCAATACCAATAACATTGCAGTGATGACGTGCTTACCTTATCTGTCCTTGGTAGATAATGTGGGAAGAGGCTACTAGAAAACAGACAAGCCTGATTGAAAAAATGGGTTGTAAACTTGTTTTGTAAGGGAGCCAAATAATAAGGATCTTGCACCTGAGATCACTATGAGGCAGGTTTTACACAAGTGGCATTTGACAATATTTTTCTTGCAAAGTGAAACATTTTATGTCTCATGTCTCTGTCATCATTCAGTGAGTCCAGCTTGTTTTATTCCAGAGATTCATTTTGCCAGCTAATTGTGTTTATAACAATAGCTGACACTGCGCATGGGAAACTGAGCTGCTATGTGTTCACTGCCTGTGTCCTGAGTCAGTATTTCCGACACACAGAAAGCTCTGACAATCCTTCTCTACAGAAGGGATGTGTAAATTATTGTCAATGACCTTAGCAAATCACATCCTGGTCTATTTTTAATGGCTGGGTTAATTTGGGACCTAAATCAGAAATAAATTTTACTAAGAGAAGAAAAATACAGTGTAACCACAGTGAACACTGTAATTATGATCCAACTCTCACTGAGACCAACAGAAAGACTCCTGAATAGGAAATGAATTGAGCCCTTAGACCCAAAGTGTTAAGCCTTAAACACACATAAACAAATAAAACTATAATGTATAATTCCTATAGTATATTAGGACTTCTCTACATTTCTCATTTCTCTCTTCCTGCCCCTCACTCCTCAGTGTTTAGCTATCACCCAATATTGTTTTATGCAGGGGAAAGATATTTAGAAGAAGGTTTAAAGTATCTCTTCGACACCTTCAGAAAGATTCAGAAGCACCACATAAAATCCTGCACACTGTATATAGATACAAAGCCTGGAAGTAGTTACCTAATTTAAGACTGAAGCAGCTCAACAAGATCACATGCATGCCCTCATGCTTTGTGGTTTAAGTGAATACCTGATTACAGGGGTCAGGAGGTCACTTTCCCTAGGGAGAGGATATTCCCTCACTCCCTAGTCAGGGATTCTGGCACCTTCATCTTAAACATCTGCTGGCCACATGAGTGATGGGATAGTAGCTATACAGACCACTTATCTGATCCCATATGGCAGTAACTATATAGCTGTAATCTTTTGCATCTCACCAGGCTGAGACATATATCCTTTGGCTTGTAAATGGCTATGATAAAGCTTAAGTGTGTAGAATAAAGCTAACTTTTTGTTTTGAATCTTTAACTGTGAATGTACAAAGTACACTTGTGAAGGTGGAGGATAACTTTAAAAATGTTATTTTGAACCAAAAAAAAAGCTGGGCTTTAAAAGATTATCAGAATTCCCTGCAGTTGTTTTTGCCTATGGCACGACTATCTACTTGGTGGCCCAAGTAGACTGGCATGGACTGCATGCAGGCTGCAAAGTGTTAATATGAGGCCCTTGGACTGCCACCTGGCCTACACTCCCTTATCACTATGACCTTTGCTATATTTGGGTTTTCTAGGCTCCCCTTCTCCCCTGGCTTTTGCTTCCTGCTCCTACCCCAGATATAGGAAGGCATAGCCTGTACTGTTGGGGAGGCCACTGCCAGGGAGCCCAAGTGGGCACACTGCCCATGCATGCAGTATGGTGGAGATGGAAACTACACAGTGTAGCTGTGTGTGTGACCCAGGAGCCTATGGCTCACAGTAAGGTGGTGCCACCCTTGTCAGGGAGGACACATGCCACCCCTGCAACCAGCCCCGCATGGCCAATCCTGCTGACTAAGGAAGGGTCCCCACCTGTCCAATCTCACTGCCTGGGGGGACCCCCACAGCCAGTCCTTCAATGGCTGATCACCACTTCCAGGAGTGGCTGTGGCCACTCCTGGGAGCAGCTGCAGCAATCGGTTGGTGCTTGCAGGGGGGGCACTGGCGCTCCTGCCTGTCTCCCCTGCCCATCGCCTAAGTGGTGAGTGTGGCCAGTCAGAGGGTGCACCGGTGCTCTCAGGGGGTGCACGTGCACCCTGGTGTACTCCCTACTTGTCACCACTACACAGTAGTGTGACCTTTCTGGGGTTATCTGACCCCAGCAGTATTTCCTGCCCAGAGCAGGGGGGCTGGATCCAGTGGTCTCATGAAGCCCCCTCCAGCACTAAACTTTGTGAATCTGTTAATCTCCAGGGCATACAGCCTCCACTGATGTGGTCCATGTAGTGAGCAGGCCCTTACTGCTTTGAAGCTGGACAGCACAAGCTTACAGTATCCTTGTCACAGTATTTGTAAGCAAATAATAGTTTCTGTAAGCAACTAATGGCACTTAAGAAAAAAAAAGCTTAAGCAATTTAATAAAGCATAGTATGGCCCTTGATTCATCAGTGTATTGTTATGATTTAGATTTATATCTCATTCTATCCAGAAAAGCTCAGAGTGAGCTACAATAACCTAGTATGTGGGTATGTGCTTAATTTTAATCAAGTGAGTGATTTCATTCAATTCAGCTACTAACATGCTTTAAATGTGTGTACTTATATATGTGTATGAGCCTGGACAAATAGCTAAAGTTTTGCATTAGTATATCTGTTATGAGATAAGATTAAAAATTCAGAGTGAATGCTTTTATTCTCATCCTTTAAAAAACACACAAAACTTATGTCCTATGACATACTAGATAGATAAGGATGAACAGCACCTGAGATTTTTATTGCTATTCACACACACACACACACACACACACACACATTCACACGTTCCATCTGTTCATCTTCTATGGGGAACCCATATAAATGCATGTAGTTGCTCTTTCATTTTGTGCATCATAAAAAATTGCTGTAACCCTTCTGGAAATAAACATTTCCGCCAGATGTGCAAGCTGTTCAAGTGAGAGGAATAAAGGAAGGATTATGGTGAAGGTGAGCAGAGTGCTTTTTGGCATCAGCTCAGTGACAAAACTGAACAATGGGCTTCTCAATGCCATAGCACTGTCCTGTATTTTGGAAATAGCAAAATCTTTATGTGAAGATTTTTGTTTGTATAGTAGAAATATGCAACCTGCTTTTTGCCTGTGTTAAAAGACTTCTAGGGAACTGGGATAGATATTTGGGCTAAGTACAGACAGTCAAAAAAACAGAGGCTGAATTGATTTAGTCTTTGTAGGTTAGTCTAAGCTGTGCAGATTGAACCAATAAGCAAATGAACACACATTCATTTTTGATTCAGGAAATGCAGCCACATGCCTGCAGTGGCTCAAGTCAGATGCCAGGGGGGTGCTAGAGCTTGCCTGCCAGGCACTGCCAAAGGGGAAGGAAGACAGAAGCCCTCCAAAGTCTTTTCCCTGCTCTCCCTGCTGGAGCAGAGTGGGTGTGGCTAGGCTCCAGCCTATGCTCTGATGGGGGGGAGGGACAGGTGGGAAAGATAGTGGCACTGAATTCATAAAAGCTTGAACAAGAATAGTTATTTTCCTGCAAAACTATAAACTGAAGAACTATAAACACAGCATGAACTGTGTGTTCACTTCCTTTTCCTGCTGCCCTCAAGTTCTCTGGGATTTGCAGTCCAGAATCAGAGCATCAGGAATCTGCAAGGTTGTTTGTCACTGCTTCCTACTTCCAAGTGCTTCTGGGATTTCTAGTCTACAGTCACAGACAACACTAAGTAAACCAGCAGAGCAGGGCACCTCTGTACCTGGGAGAAGGTGAATTTAACCCCTTTCCCTTTCCCCTCCCTGGCCCCAGCCCCCAGCTGGGGCTTGCCTGTAGGGGTGGGGGGCAGGGCAGTGAGCCAGCCAGTGAGGCCAGTGAGCCAGCATTTTAGTGCTCTGGCTAGGGAGCAGAAGGGAAGGCCAGCCCTGCTGTCTGGAGCAGACAACACTGTCTAACCCAGCCCAGGGCTATAAAGCATGATGGGATGCTGGGGGACTCTGATTAACTTGAATCAGGAAGGGGTCTGGTACAGAAATTTCATAAATCAGTTTGACCTAAATCAGTTAAGTCTACACTTTATTCTACATTCAACCAGGTTTGTCTTAAACCAGTTTTAGCCATATTGGAACTGGGTTATGTGCATTGAACTTGTATTCTGTTACAGGTTTAAACCAGTTTCTGATCACTTAAACCAGTTTATGTGTAACTTCTGTCCCTAGCCTTAGAGCAAAGTCCAGAATGAACTCTTACATGACTCCAGTTAAGCCTTGGCATGCTTAAATATTAGGCACCCTAATCCTAGAATGGTGATTCAGAGAAACAATGTTGGGTGCATGAGCTTTCTATATAACTAATAGGGAGAACTAAGTGTTATTGGTGGATAATTCAGAGGGCAAAGACACTGAATGGGAAGCCACCTGGAGCTTGCTAAGAAAATTTGGGCACGGGGTGTTTCAGTGTTACAGGCCTGATTCTGGGCTACACATCTGTCAGCTAGATCTATTTGAGGTCAAAAGTACAGTGTCTTTTTTTTGAGGGTAGGAACTTAACAATGATAGCAGAACAGTTTTCTGTAACTACCAAATGGTTAAAGCTTGTGTGTGTTTTTTTAACAGATTTGTTCATCCCTAGGCCAGAATTTGAAATATTTTCCTCTGTTATCCTTTAATATGATCTACCTTGTCATAACAGTTTAGTCATGTCTGTTCTAACATGAAGACTGATATAGATAGAGAATACATCATATCATTAGTCAGTAGTTACAATGGGCAATTAATTTTTCTCTCAAAATGTTCCTTTTTCTGTCTGAATTTATCTAATTTCAGCTTTCAATTATTGGGTTTCATTGTGTCTTCTTTCTTTCCCCCAATTAAAGGCCCTTCTGCTATGAGAAGTCTCTTCACCATGTAAGTAGTTGTAGACCATGATCATGTCAATTCCTGACTTTCTCATAGATAGATTGAATAAATTGAGCCTCTTCAGCCTGTCAATTTGCAGGATGTTTTTCAGATATCTGCTTATTATTGCCAGTCTTTGCATAATCCCTTTCCCATTTTTGTAATGTTTTAAGGGGGTTCTGTTATATTGTTCCCCTGGTAGCACTGGAACCATCAGTGGCGATGCGTACAGGGTGCACGGGGGTGCATGTGCACCTTCTGAGAGTACAGGTGCACCTCCTGACAGGCCACACTCCCTACTTAGGCGATGGGCAGGGAGGAGCAGGTCTGAGCACCGGTACCCACCCTGCTAGTGCTGGCTGGGGTATGGGGGTGCCGGGTGAAGTGCTGTGGCCACTTCGTGAGTGCAGCAACCACTTCCCAGTCAGTGCAATTAGCCAAGGGAGACCCTCTCTTTCTCAGTCAGCAAGATTGGCCACAGGGGAACCCCACCCCCCCCAGTCAGCAAGATTGGGTCACGTGTCCCCCCGTGACTAAGGTTGCACCAGTCACCCATGGGAATCATTATGTCAGTAACAGTATCTCAAACATTACATACAGAGATAATGCTGTCTCCCTGCTTCTACTTGAGATTTGTTTGCTTATGCAGATAAGAATTATTTTTACCACCTTAGCTACAGCATCACATTGGGTATGTTTCATTTCTGGGCATGTTTCATTTCTGTCTATCAAGGAACACCAAGGGTCAGATCCAGATTTTCTTATAGGTTTTTATATCTTAGGTTTTAGCATGCCTATGAAATAGGCACCTTGACCCATGAGTGTGAGACAAATTAACAGGGTTAAGCATCTGAGATCCCTGTACAGTCAGGGGACAATCCATAACTCCTTACTGCTGATCAGTAAGGCACTTAGAGTTTGCCAGTGGGTGAGTCTAGGAATGGATGTGTGGACCTGAATTCTTGTTCATTGGAGCTTAGATGCCTCCATCCATTCAGGATCTGGAGCACTCAGGACAAGGTGTCTAATATACATTTGATATCACCGAGTACTGTACAAAGCACAACATCACAGTCCCAGTCATAATGGGGTCAAAGGACTTGTCTAGGTGGTGGACCTGGGTTGTAGGCCCTCCATAAAAAAAAACGTATTCAACCCCATTTCTATTACTTCTCAGGAAAAAAAGTCTTAGTCCCCAGGCTATAAAAAAAGTCTTAGGTGTAAGGTAACACCCTCTACCCCTGCTGTTCACCTGCTGGATCACTATGAAGTCAAGAATAAAAGAGTCATGAAGCAGAAGCAGCAAGTAGGAGTTTGACTCAAGAGCTTAGTGGTTAGGGCCAGGGTAGGCAATGTTTTTTGGCCAGAGAGCTGAAAAAAAATGCAACGTCTACCTTGGAAGGTGCCTGAGTGCTGATAAGCACTCAGAGCAGCTGTTTGCAGCCTCCCAGCTGCAGCCAGGTTACAGAGCCCAGTCTGCTTGCAGCAGGCCTTGTTGCCTCCCAGCTGCCTGCTGGGAGCAGCCTGGGCTCCATAGCTGGCAGCAGCTGCTTAGAGCCCAGGATCGCCATGGCATGCCGAGCAAAATGACCTTGCGTGCCATGCTCAGCATGCTTTCTGGAGATTGCTGACTCCTAGGTTAGGACATTATTGTAGGACTAGAGAAACTCTGGGTTGAGATACCTAGCTATCTTCCTCCTATATCACTATAGTTCCCCTTGCTTTACCTATGACAAGTTAAGGTGTTATGTTTTGTGGCGGTGTCAGGGCTGACTGTGTAGGTTGCACACAGGTTGGACAATGGATTTGAATACATAGGATGATTTGGATACATATGGTCCTGCATCTGGTCAGGAGTTGGACTAGATTACTTCTGGGGGTCCTTTTCAGCCCTGCATTTCTGTTTTTCAACCAATGACTTATCTAAAGTAAAATGCAAAACTGTGCTGTGAGCAGGGATCAGAACCTAGAACTCCATGGGGCAATATTGTATCTAGGGTCTGAAGGGGCCTAGAGCAGGCCATCTAGTCTGACCCCCCGCCAGTGGCAGGAACGAGTGCTGGGGTCACAGGACCTCAGCCAAGTACCTATCTAATCTACTCTTAAAGATGCCCAAGGTAGGAGCAAGAACAACTTCCCTAGG
>JAGPOW010003642.1:94369662-94418266 GCA_030014935.1 Caiman crocodilus | reverse complement strand
CCTCTGGTGTCTCCACCTCAGCCCACAGTTTGGTGTCATCAGCAAACTTGGACAGCTTGCTTTCCACCCCCTCGTCCAAGTCAGCAACGAAGATGTTGATGTTGTGTTTTGTTGTACTTGTCAAGTACTTTGTTGTACTTGAGATAGCTAAGTTCAGAACTTATAGACTGAATGTAAGTAGAGTTTATGCCCCCATCAAGTTCCACTCTGGATTGCAATGTGGCTTTGGTGAGAGTTAAGATGCCTTGAAGCTGACTGAGGTATTTCTGTGCATGCTCTGAAGTTTAGAAATTTAAGAACATAACAGACTTTTCAGGCCAAAATGTAAGTAGCAAATGTGTCAAAGGGGTTTCACAACTGCTGAAGCAGGGTTATTGTGCTTTATTGTGCAGTTTAGGAATGATACATTTGACAAGTGTAAAAGACTTCCAAATGACTAAGGACCAGACCTTGATTAGTAAACTAGGCACCTAATGGGACTTAGGCAAAATTTATGCTATTCATAACAGTCCATCTTTCTGAAACAAGTTGCTTGCTTTTCCTCCTTTTTTTCTCTCTCCTCTCTCCTGCAGGTAATAATACTGATGGTATAGTCATGTTTTAACAAATTTATCTATATTGCATTGCACTGCCAAGACCAATATTCATGGGGAGAGATTATATTTTCCTTTTGGTGTCATGCTCTCTGTGTTTCTCTGTATGGCTTTTCTGGCCGTGTTTTCGCTCTGTATTTTAATGAAGCCTAAAATGAATGTTATGTTTATGAATGAAGTCCTGGAAGCCAGAAGTACTCTGTTTATCCCAGAACAACTATAGCAAGGGCAGCAGGAAGGCAAACATCTCCATGCTGTGACTTTGAAGGACTACCTATAAGAGTGAATGGGCAGTTCAGTCTTCATCCTTTGCCATGCCTGACCTTCCTGCTGAGGCTAGCAGTAGAGCTGCCAGATACGGTGCTGTGAACACTTGTCCACTAGAAACATAAATGAAATCTACTAACTCCTTTCACGTAGGAACAAACAGCCATTAGTAGATGTTAATGACTTTCAATCACCCTTTTATGAGTCAGATTTGAATAGATGGCCACAAACTGAAAGGAAAGGTTTCATATCCCATTAGTGGTCATTTAGGCTGTCCAATCCCGCAGGACATATTTTCACTTTGGTATGATTTCTATTAAAATATATATATTACAGAAAAAATAAAAACTAGACAAAGGTCTGCCCAGTCACAACTCGGAAAACCTCACTGATTTCCTATCCAAACCTGATACCATGCTATCCAAAACCTAAAACTCCCTAGTGAAAAGAGACAAAAGGAGGAAGATCATATATTTATCCACTGTCCTCAGATTCCCTTGTTTTTGTCTGCAATATCACAGAATAGGAGACATCAACAATGATTCCCAAGTCTGCTTTGAGCTGAAACTACATTCTCAACTGCAAATTGGGAACCCACTTTAAAGTTTTTGTAATGAAACTTAGAATCTTTTCAATTGACACTATAATTAATATGCTGAATGAACTGCTGAAAATGAAAAACACAATGGGCTTTGAATTTGACTGAGCCTGTGGGAAGTGTTATTTTGCAAGGAAGAGTCTTGTGGTTAAAGTGCTGGAATGAAACACTTTCATGCAATTTCTGATTTGCATGCAATACCTACTTCTGTGAAACTCTGGGTGTTGTTAGACATTATCTTTAGGCTATGCTACGTGCTGGGTAATGTTAAGTGGTGTTAATATTAGAATGAACTTTAATCAGTAGCTCATTAATGCTTAATGCCATCTCTGACTGGCAGAAATATGATTTGTCTTTAGAGGGATGGTAAGCAGGGGCATGACTAAGAGCCTTCACCTTCCTTGTTAATTGCAGGGGTTGGCAGGGGAGTGGGCATCAGCTGTGAATCAGTGCCTAGCCTAGCGTCTAAAAGCACTCCCAAGTCATGAGACACCACATCTAGAGCCTAGAGGCAATCCCAAGTCTATGAGATGCCCCAGAACCCCGAGCCATGTGACTTTCCCCTACCCCCAGGCTTCCAGACTCACCACTAGTCACTCTTTCTTCTGACCAGGGGACATTGAGACTTACCAACAATGTGTACTGGGTTGTCCTTGTCCTTTGGTTAGATGAGGATGCTGTGGGAGTTGCCACTATCTTCTGTGTTGCCCTGGGTCTGAGTTTGGATTTGAATCACTGGGGTCAGGTTTCGGGTCAGAGTCTGGCCAGGAAACAGGTACACAGATGAGATATCTTCTTGATTCTGTGTATCAGCAGGCTGCTATTGGCAGACTACTTGATCACTGTTGCTGTCTCCTTCATTGTTGTCATTGCACTGTACTAGGCCTGCAAGTATACAGTGACTTCTGCCTATTGCCCTTCATGTCTTAAGTAGTGGTGGCAATGGTTCTCTCCTCATCCCAGGTTACAATGAGGTGTAGCACCTCACCATGACTCCAGTTTGATGCCTGCCTGATAGGGTCCAGGGGACATTCTCTGCTCTGGTTGCCTCTGGTTGATGCAGGTAGGTAGGTAATAGCTGTCTGCTTCCACTGCTTGTACTGCTTGCTGGGGAGTGAGCTCATCCCCTGGGGATGGAAAGGGGAGTTGACTTGGTGTCAGTACCACTCCCTGGACAGTAGAGTTCAGGAGGTGGAAAATTTGACCACAAAGAGCAGGACATGGTTCATCTTGAGATGCTGGAGAATTGGAAATTGGTCCTTTTATCACTGCAGAATGAATGGTCACACATTAGTGTAACAGGAACTAGATAAAACAGCTCAAAGATACTCCTCACCCAAAGTGGTATAACTTTAAGATGTCCAAAAGTGCTTTGCATTAGATTTCACACTATAATGTGTGGATACTCCAATATTAAGAACTCTTAATATAGGCTAAGCATAATGTGTAAGAATACCCTTAGTTCGTTTCTTGACCACTTAGTGTCTTATTTTTTAATGTATATAATTAGAATAATAATAAATCCATTTTCCCCCATGGTTTCTCTCTTATGTGTGTTCTTACAGTCTAATTTAAGGTCCCTATCTTGGTAGGAGGTCTAAGGCTCTACCAAAATGCAAATACCGTGCCCCCCCCAATTATTGCAATATTTTAAAGTAGAGTGGGCTGAAAAGCTAGGCAACAAAAAATGCAAACCTATTGCATCAGATTAAAATCTGAATTGGTCATAACCTGACATATTTAGTTACTGTAACATGATCTGTGTTTTTGAATTGACCTCAGTTATTTACTCCTCACATTAACCCCACTCCCAAAGAAACATACTGTGTACAGTTAAAATCCCAGAGAATTAACAGCCTGCCAACCAAAAGATTTCAGGTTTGAGAGACCACTAGATGAAGGAAAAAGAGCACATTAAGCACTACATACCATTTTATATATGGCTTGGTGCTGGGGAAGTCTGGGTTCACACACTATTCACATAATATTTTCAGGAAAATAATTTACCCGATGCAACACACCGTGGCTAATCAAACAAACAGAGCGTGATCCCTGAAAAATGATGCCAACTGCCTTTTCCCTCCCTTTGATGTAATACACTATAGAAGGCATCAACCACAGGGATGCAAACATAAGAATCCACTACCATTAATCATTCATAGAAGAATGGCTGCCCAAACAAGCTAGACAGAACTTGGATTTTCATTTGTTTAAAAAAAAGCTGAAAGCAAGACAACAATTGCTGACCTACTATTTCTAAGTCATGGATGAACTAGTCATTGCTAAATCAAGAGTGACATAAAAACGACAGCTTTCGGACATAGATTTACTGTGATTAGTCTTTACAACAAAGGAATGTAAAAATGGAAGGATATTGGCTTTATTGCTCACAGAAGAATGCAAGGCTTCATGCTTCTCCTACTAGATGTCTTGCTTTAATCATTGTAAATAACTTATCCAAACATTTTTCATAATAGCAAACCAAATCTCAGCCTGTAATGGTCACTGCCACAAACTTGTCTTGCAGACGTTGTCCATTGCTGTGATCACGTTAAAATAAATTTGACTGAGTCCCTTTTAAACATAAAAATTAAAGACTAGATTGTGTAAGCCATTTTTGGCACTTACTTCATCTTTGCGATTGTAGTCATTCGCAATGTAAGTGCCCACACAGCTACTGACTATGCTCAATTGCCTGAGCTGTGTCTGGGAAGATACACAGATCCAGCTTGTGTAAGCCCTGAAGACATGCCCTGGTAAAAGCCAGGAGGAGGGTCCTCCCACATTTTAAATTAGTAAGCAATCAAGCTACATTCTGGGCAAGCAGGTATTCAGCACTGTGTATGCTGGGAAAGAATAAATCATAAAATTCCACTCAGGGAAAACACATGACTAGCAGGTGGGAGGACAAGGAAGACCCTCCAGTGCCTTTGACACATAGCTGAGTGGGTAGGTGCTGACCCAGGGAACAGTAACTGACCCAGGGAACAGAAAAAAGTGATTCTAGGGTTCACATCACATTGAGAGGTTCATACCTTCAGCTTTGACATCCCAGTACAGTGCTTTGGCTCCTCCTTCAAAACCTGTGCCATGCACTTACTACTCACCAGATAAATGAATGGAGAGGAATGGAAAAGTTTCTGTCCTATTGGGAGCAACGGTCCAGGCTTGAATCCAGAGCTTGCTCCCTTCCACACACTCAAATATAGAGTCTGCCATACATCCTCTATTGTTTGTTCCCTTCTTCCTTCTGCCAGAATGTATTTTCTTCTCTTGGATGCCCATGGGGTCAGCTTCAGAAAGCAGGCTGGAGAAAGGCCTAGCTAATATCTAATCATCTGTGGTTAAGGCACTATACCCTCAAGTCAAAGAAATATAGGTACTGACCCTCTCTGGGTCAAAGGCAGTTTCTGGAACTGAGTATCTTACTTTCTAGATAGGTGTCCTAAACACTCAAGTACTGGGCTAAAACTTTAGAAGGTCTTCCTTATTCTCCCATCCTCTAGTCATGGGATCTTGCAAAGTAGAATTTCATGATTTACTCTGACCCAGCATACCTGCCTGGCCAGTGTACAGCTCAGGGCACATGCTCAGTAGCCATGTGGATGCATGAGTGTCCTCTGTAGACATGGAGCAGGATCTTGCATAGCTGGGCAACTTATATTTGGGTATGTAAAGTGAAATAGGATTCTGTGCTGGATTTAGAATTTTTTCTAGAGTGGTGTAGCTACATGCTTTTCCACTACTCCAGACTACCCCAAAAAGCACAGTCTAGCATACAGGTGTTAGTATTGTGGTTATATCATCCTACATATTTACCAATAACAAGATAAATCTTCTTCTTCTTCCTCATCCTCCTCCCTGGCCTCCTGAGACCCCATATTAGAAGTTTCACTTAAATGGATAAGATAAGGAAATTCAAAATTAAGCTGAAAAGTATAGGCATTCAATCTATGTTTCCCCATCCATTTTTTCTCATGAAAGAGCAAGCTATAATCAACATTTTACATTTAACATGGCATTTACTTGGCTTTAAAAAGTTAAATTTTTAAGTCAATGTTTATTATACCTAATTTATATGTTGTACTTAGCTATCATACTGTATCACTAGAATATATGTTTTCAGGAGAAAAAATTACACATCAAAATATTTTTCTAAATTATTATTTTAATAGATTGTTTAAGTTATATACATGCATGTCTCTGACAAGCTATTTTAAGACATAAATAAATGTGATAATATTGTGAAAATATTATGGGTAGCACAATAATGGGCCATGGTTTGGAACTTTCCCTAAGCTGCCAAATGCTTTCTTTTCTCCCTAAATAGGGCATTGAAGTCATTGACCTTACTGTCATTGTGGATTAGGGATTCACAAACATTTATAGTTTGTATGCACCTGAGCTTCTTATTGCACTCAAATATAGAGACACTTCATATAAACTGAATAAGAGTGAAAGTCCTAAATTGCCTTGTATTGCAAATCTCATTTTTACTTAGAGTAAATGTTGGCCAGTAGCAAAATTCTTATGTGAAAAACTATTTCACAGTATCAGAGAATATGTTTTCAATATATTATCTTGCAGAAAACATTTCAATTAAGAGTTTCTGCATTATTTTACTATTATATTGATACTCATACACATATATTCATGACTGTATTCTCTTCTTCAAACAAGATGATGCGGCTCAGGAAGAGATATGGCCATTCTTGACTGTTTTTGAAGCCTGAATTATGGGACTTTCCATAGAAGTGTTCCATAGAAGTTGAGGTCTTGTCATCATACTAAGACCATAGAGCAAGTGGAACAACACTGTGACCATTCTTTGGAGACCTGGGATTGCATCCAGAGCCCATTCCCTTCTTCAATATTTGTGGTTAATGGATACATGTAGCTCTGCTTGCTCCACAGTTCCCTTCTGATCCCTCTTCTTTCCCTTTTACTTATCCTCTTTTCAGACTGCTTGCCCACATACCTCCTCTTTCTAGGGCCTTTTTTGAATGCATAGAGCAGAACAAGATTTCACTCATAAAATCCAATGAATTACAATGATATGATATGAAATGATATGATATGATATATGATACTCTTAAAATCCAATAATATGGGAGGCAATATTTTCTTATAGTAATATCTTTTATTGGACTGACTATGTATTTGGGATAAAGTTAGACAACCTTTTGTTTTCCATGAGTGGGAGAAATTAAAGTAGAAAAGAGTAGAAATAATGCCAAGTGGTAAAACAATTGTGGCAACTTTCTATCAGAATAGCCTATTTTCTTTCGGGCTCTAACCCAGCTTCATGAACATAAATAATGTTAATACAGTATTAAGATCAATATGTCACTAAAATCTTACCAGTCAGAATGTAACACTGAAATATGTAGAATAATCAGTATTAAAAAATGATATAATCCAAGGTAAAAAAGGTGTAAAAAAATTGCCTACTTGTTATTGTGGAAATAAGTTACAGTTTACAAAAGCTCACCCATCCCTCAGGGCTATTAATGATTAAAGGAATAAGAAAGCATTGTTACCAGTAAGTAGTTGTGCAACTAAAAAGTGAGGGAGAGGCTGGTAATTATGATCTTAGCTGAACAGAAAAGACATAAATACTCTTGATCATATAAAGTGTTCCCTGGACCCAATCCAGCAAAGACTGTAAGGTTGTACTTAACTGTAGGTATATGATTGTCTAGGAATAGTGCATTGTCTAAAAACAGTCAATTTTTTGGACAAATATCATATATTATCTGCTTAGAGTTTTATATGGTGCTCCTGTGCTACTCAAGTCCCTTTCAAATTTGTGATAGTGATGTTGTAACCATGATGGTCTAGAAATGATATGGGAGGCAAGATTTTCTTATAGTGCTATCTTTTATTGGACCCACTATGTATTTGGGATAAAGTTAGACAACCTTTTGAAAGCAAGGCTTTCTTTGTCAGGTCTCTGGTCACAGGTAGCCAGATCTATGGTGTTCCTGGCTTCCTGTGATGAGAGACCCAATGAAGAATGTTTTGTATTTAAAAGCTTGTTTAAATTAATTCAACTACATACTTGTCCCAATAAAAGATATAACCCTAAGAAATCCTTGCCTCTTCCAAATTTATTATGCAAAAGCATAAAAAATGTTTCTTCCCTCTCTTCTTTCAAGTAAGCAGGGGCTGTACATTGCTTATTTACTTCTTTTGTTGCTTTTTTTTTGTATGCCTGTGTTATTGTAGGACAGACCAGTTAGAAAATACTTTTGTATTTTGATCTGAAGATGCTGAGGTTCCTCATCCTTTTCCTCTCTTCAGGGATTGAGTTCCGGAGTCATGGATCACTGCTAAAGGGGATCTCCTGCCTCTGCTCACATCTTCTTCTTAAGGTTGACATCACCCTATTGTTCCAATAGGATGTCAATGCTGCAGGAGATCATACAATGTGATGTGACATGCCCCCCTAGAAAATTTCAGCCATGCCTACACAGAACATTGCAGGAAAATGATGAAGGCTTGAATTTGACAAAACTGTCAATAGGTTATCAGCAAAGAGAACAGAATACTGAGTACTTTCTGAAGCTCATATTGCTGTGGTCTGGACCAATTATGGATTAATTTAGGTCAAGAATAACATATGTAGGGACGTGGAAGACAGGAACAGTTGACCTATGTGAGAAAATATTGAATAGCAGTCATCTCCACAATGTGGAAAGCAGCTGAATCCTGAATATATGATGTAGTCAAAATGAATGCAACTCCAAGACTCTTCAAATGCTTCTAATAGAGCTGTTTAAAAATGTTCCAATTCCTACATTTTTATGGACAGAGATGAGCATTGTTCATGAACATTTTCACAAAAATGTTTCCTATTCTCCAACCAATTGTAGCATCCATCCCAGTGTAAAGAGTGTGCTTATTTCTGGTTTCTGTACCCTGTTTCACTTTTGATGGAATGCTTCATAGTTTCTCAAAACTATGTTCAAATGCTGATTCTCCTGACAATTCACCATTCAGGAATGGAGGTGTTTGAAAAATGTCAACTCTGCTGTACAGGTATCTCAGCTTCTGCAAACCTTGGCATCAAGTGCATTAAAGAGCTCTTACAAAATCATTGGTACTCAGGCATTATTTTGTCTATTCTAAAAATTTGAATCATGAAGTCATTTTACTCAAACTATAAGGAGAAAGGTGTTTGCAATTACTTTGTCAGTGCCTCACAGAAATTTGTTTTCATTTGGGTTCTCTGAGCCTGTTGCATTTCCTTTTCCTTTGAAGCACATTTCCTATGGCTCAACACTTGATGATTTCAAAATACTATTTTGAAAAAAAATTAACTGCAGAAGCAATTCTGGTGCCTTCTCAGTACTACAGACTCTTCAGAACCACTAATGAGCCCATAAGTAAAATGAGAAATTACTGCTTTCATTCATCAGGATAAGTTTTGTTAGGCTTTTCCACCTTTTTCTCTTTTTCTTTTACTGACTCAAACACTTTTGCTGATACAGCAGCTCATTGATCAAACTTTTAGAGTGTACAGCAAATGACATATGTTCTTGTAGCTTTCTATCAGAGTTTATCAGACTCTCACTTATAAAAACTGTGTGACTGAGCTAATAAAGGGGGCTGGGAGATAATCACAGACTGTACTTTCCAAATCAGTGAAGGAAACAGAAATGTGTTGGATAAGAACCACATGTGCATGACAGCAGAGCTTACTGTGCGTGGGAGGAACAGGTTCACTTTTTCAACCTGCCTGCCTCTTCCTCTTCAACTTCCTGAGAATTTGTAGGGCCCAAAATGGTCTTTGCTAGGAACAACAGGTGCCTCCCAAGATTGGGGTGGCACCATTTGTAGTTGGTGGGGAGCAGGGGCTGCTTTCACACACCAGTGGTGGGGGTGGCGAGCAGGGACTGCCCACAGACGCTGGTGTGGGGGGGTTGAGCAGCAAGTGGAGACTGCCTGCAGACAGTGGTGGTGACGTTGGTGGCAAGTGGGGGGCAGGTGGCAAGTGGTGACTGCCCATACAAGCAGGTGGTGGCTTTGGCAGTGGCCAATCTCAGAGGAGGCATGTGCCCCCCATGCCCTCCCTACATATTGCCTATGGTCCCTGCTCCAATCACATTAATGCCAGGGCTGTGTCAGCAGCTAATGATTCCCAGGAACTATCCTGCTGGCTATGATAACCAGACTCACTTCAATTTGACCCTGCCAAGTCCAATTCCAACTCTTGCTACCCTGGAATGTTTCCTATGCAAGGATCATATTGGATGAACAATGCAGCTCCGGAAACTGGCACAAGAAACAAGGGGGAGTTCCCACTTTTATATAGAAAATTGTTAGGATCACAAACCAATGGGCCAAAGGGAGAGGGAACAGATAAAAGGTAAAGAAACATCGACACTATGGCAACATACATGCAGCACTTTACTTTCCCTCTCACACCTCTGGAGGTGTGCCCAAAAAAGTCTTTAGTCCCTAGAACATTTAAACAGCATCCTGCAGCTTCCCCAAGTCTGAATCCAGTTCCTTCAGTCCATAGTCCTGGCTAACTGAGCCAGTGAGATCTCCAGCTCCATTGTGCATTCCTCTGTGTAGGGCTGACCAGGTTTAAAATGCACGCTGCTCTCTCTTCCCCTCACTCCACCCTGGAGCTTCTTCTTCCTTTTTCCCCTGCTCCCCAGTCCCTGGATGGTTCTTGGAGTTGTACTCTAAATTAATAGTCAGTACAACTCTGCAGATTGTCTCCTGGTTCCTCCTGCTGTTACACACTTTACGTTCACATTTCAATATTATTAACTGAGGTACTGCCTAAGAGTCAATGGGGGAATTGGACTCTATTGTGTTAGGCATGGTATAAACACAGAGTGGCAAGCATTCCTAATGGAAAGAATGTACTGTATAAATAGACAAGACAGCCCTCAAATGGAAAGACAAAAGTGAATTAGGTGTAGGGAGCAAACACCATATTATTTTCACACATTTTTTTGGTGAGTTTACTTAGGAAAGGAAGAGAAGGGAGTCAACATGGGAATGCAGAGGAAAGGGAGCAAGAGGGTCATATATAGACAGAAGAAGAGGTAAAGACTCTGTAGGAGAGGCAAAGGAAATTTGCAGAAAACAGACAATGAGTAGGGCCGAAAGGTCCTTGTTTCAATTGTCTCAACTGCTATAAAGTTGCCCGTTTCTTTCTGCAGTCTTTATCCAAGTTCATATTGCGGGGAGGAAGGGAGTCACTGCTTGGGCCCTAGTGCCCACACAATTCCTGCACAGTCCTGGGTATGACTGGGTATTTTTGCTCCCTGTCTTCAAGGATGGCAGTCTCTCATTTATGGCTGATGACAACAGTTCACACAACACCAAGTGAAAAATCCCTGACTCTATACTCTCCTTTTGGGAAGAAAGTTTAAATCCCCTTTTATCACCAAAACAAATTAAATGTCTGTCTATCTTGAGTGGATGAGTACACCTCAAGGAATCCAGTTTCAACTAGGTCTACTTGCAATTATAAATTGAAAATTTCCTTACTGGGACAATTTCTAATGTTCACTAAAGCCATGGTATTTCCATTAACACTAGCGGCATAAAACACAATTTATCCCAATGGAAAACCAAAATATTTCAATCAAATTAATAACAACAACGACAAAAAAGTTCTTCAGATTGTTTTCATAGAAGATCAAATATATTTTGCCCATTTCTCCTGTTAACAAAATGATGGGTGATAGTAAATATCTTTGAAATGCGCTGTTGCACTTTGCATAGTGTAAAGCAGGTGTGTCAAATGTCTGACCTGTGGACTGGATGCAGTCCACAGAGTCATGTTATCTAGTGTGTGGGGCTCTCAGAAATGCCTGGAAATTGGGGGTGGGCAAGTGGGGATGGGGTCCGCTGTTGAAATGAAAGTACAAAGCTCCACTGGAAATGCATATGGACAGCAGGAGACAAATGATGGCTGTGTTAATCTTCACACAGCCACCACTCAGGCCAGATCCAGCCTATGGGGAGGGGTAAATTTGACATCCCTGGTTAAAATCAATTCTGCTGTGCACTTTACCGCTATTCCTGTTTTTAACTTTCCCATATTTTCAAAATCAATCTGGCATACTGGCTATACCTTGGGACAGGGTCCAATAATGAGATGCAGTCTAGATATGTATCTGTTATAAATAGGGAACCAAAATAGTTTGTTAGATTTAACCTCTTTTCAACCTTTTTTGGAACAGTGAACCTTTTGGAAGAAATATATGGAACTCGTTAATAAAGGTTATCCAAGAACACATAAGTCCTGCTTCCTTTAACCACACACAGAGGCAAATAGTTTGTTAAACAGCTATTGTCATTTAGGAATGAATTATAATTTAAAATGTATTAAGTCATTTTTTTTTTCATGTTGTGCCATTTGGTCTCTGATCAGTCAGAAGGCTCAGTGTTCAGTATGGAATCAATTAACCTTGAAGACTGGCCATACTTTTAACCTCAAGTTTTAATCATAACCATGAGACCGCATCATTAGATCTTTATAATAATATATGACTTTGACTGTGTGTCCCCACAGGGGAGTTAGTGGGAATAAAAGTCCCCCGTTTTCATTCATATTCAGGGCACCTGGACACTGGGTCCTAGCATGAAGCTGTGATTGGGTTGGGTCAGGATGCAGACTGGCAAAGAATTAGCAGGTAATGATCTGGGCCCAGCCAACTAACAAAACCAGCCCGAAGATCTCTGATGTCAGTCGGGGTGCAGGGTGTTTTAATTCATTGTTAGTGGAACCCCACCAAAGCAAGAAGGAAGCAGGCAAAAAACTAACCTAGTTTTTGTTCCTGAGAAATCATGTCTCCTGGTACTATATTCATGGGTAATTTAAGCATAATTCCCTCACTTGGGGCCGTGCTTATAGATACAGAGTAGCTCCGTCTGTCAAAGAAATTGTCATTAATTATTAAGGTCCTGCATTGCTGTTTTATTTAAGCAGCTTCTGATATTGTTTCCTTTATTTGTTCCCTTTAAATCCTGGGAACTTCCTAGTGTGGCTATATCATTTGTACCTTTGGCAAACAGCAAGGACACTAAGGGTAAAATAATTTGTGCTTTCTTCTCTCCCCACCCACCCCCAATAATTCAAAATAATAGAAAGGCATTTATTTCAAGCTACAGGAGACCTTGTGAAATATTTAAATACTGTAAAGCAGAAATCCCCAGATTTCAGAGTCATCCCCTGTATTAAAATATAATCAACCAAAAAGCTGACCAAAACAATTTCTATTCCCCTCACTCTCCATCCTATATCAATGGAAAAGAAGGTGAGGTTGACAGTTCTGTAAAGGTCAGTAGACATAGGTTATTTCAAGCTTAGTGTGGCAGAATCCATAATACAGGGCATGCTTTCAACAGATCCTTCCTCATTTGAGACAGCTCCAAGCCTCTGTACCTGAGCTGATCATAATTACAATGATATCATATAGGGACAGAGGATCATTGAACTGTTCTGAGATCACATGAAGTTTTGTATGTCAGAATCAATACCTTAACTTTACTCCTGATCCCCAAAGCCTGGTGCCATGTACACAGAGCAGGCAGTACCACTTAACAGATTTTATACATTCTGCACTATCTTTATTTTCTGAATAAGTGTCGGATGTAGACAACATGCATAGCTCAGTTTAATTTACTGTGCCTCATGGTCTTGTAAAGGATTTTTACATGAGTAGCTAGATAAGTGGCATTTTTTGCATTATATTTTTGTACGTTCACAAAAGAATTTTTAAATATAAATTAGATAAAATATTTTTAAAACATCGCAGAATCATATAATCAATAGTTAAAGTATGCCATATGTCTCACAGATCATCCCCCACATCCTCAAAAGAGGCTTTATGCTCCAATAAGGTTCTACACTAACTGTGATCTCTGTCACAGCCCAAATCAAGCAAATGTCCCTGACACAATAGACCATCCCTCTGAGTGATTGGCATTACCCTAAATTTAGTCACATTCTGCCTCATTAGGTATTCCTATTTGGCAGTTTATCATTGGCTACTCTAAAAGTATAAAAGCCTGTGCAGTTTCTGCCCAAGTGGGAGTGGAACACACTCTGACCACGTTGCAGGAAAGACTTTGTAGAGCTCTGAACACACTGAGAAGAGCTCTGAGCACATGGCAGGGTGAATTTGGTGGACTGATCCTCCACCAATGACTCCCCGTCAGTGACTTCCCGATGTACCCCTTCCCTGCACACTGATTTTGTCTGTACACTTGTTGCAGTAACTCAATTTGTAACTACATAAGTGAGCATACAGCCTGCATCATGGCCACCAGCGGCGTAAATAAAATCTATTTTAAACCCAATACCCTGTTCCGCCTCTCTATCCACCAGCCCGCCTGATGTCTACTTAGTTAACCACCACTTCCCTCGGTCGGCTCTGACCAGTCAGCCGGCCAAGACAATCTCATCAACAACTTGCATACTGGGGCATACTTTGGGGATATTCTATATGGAAACATATACTTTGGGACTTTTTGGATACTAAAAATCAAAATGGAGAAATTGGAATTAAAACCACTTCTGTTCTGGATATCCCTTTTATTTTGCAGTGTTGGGCATTTAGCAACATAATCCTACCACTAGAACAAAGAGTGTTATATATCTGCAGATCACTTTTAATAAGTGGCTTGCTTGTTCTAATTCACATATTTATTGTTTTCTTTGGGATCTATGAGACCCTGGCCTCACACTGGTCTAAATTCTACAAGGTTGTCAGAGGACACATCTACACAAGACACTTTACTGTGGAGTAGACTAACTGACTACGTGGTAATGTGGTACCATCTACATGTGCAGGTGCTTACTGCACAGTAAATTAGTCTACTGTGTGGTTAATTTGCTTTCTGAAAATGGAGATACCAAATTCAATGCACCAAAGCTAATGTACAGTAGTGCATGTGTAGATACGAACCGGAAGCTAATTTGCTCCTGGTCAGCCCCACCTCCAACCAGGGGGCCACCCAAGGCCACAGGGCTCGGAGCTTCTCCATACCTGGGGCTGATGCAGCTCTTTTCCTGCCCTAGCTTGGCCTGTAAAACTCTGCAGTGACCCCAGAGCCTATGATACCTGCTGCCTGCCTCTGGCCACCAGGTCCTCCAGCAGTGGCCTCAGGCCAGCTGCAACAGCCTGTCTGGACCCCAGTGCTGGCCTCTGGCCCAGCTGCACTTCCTACTTGCTTGTCTTGTGCAATGTCCCTGCGTTTTGTACTGAGGTAACATGCCTAGGCCCAGCAGACCCAGATTTTCCCAGAGGGCTCTCAAGTGAGCCATGTTGGCATCATCTCTGATGCCACACACTAAATCACAGGAGCCTAGCTGGTCCCAGGACAAGTCCACAGACCTTTTTGCACTGTGGAGTGAAGCTGAGGTCCAGAGCCTGTTCATCCTGTTCAACCACATCCTCACACACTGGGATCCTGGACAGAGCCACACTTTGTATTGCAGTATGGGAGGCCTGCTAGAGCCTATGCCATGGCCTGGCAGCAGTGACAAGCCATCAGTGGACGAGGGCCCTTTGGGGCACCAACAGCATGTCCCACTGCAGTTCAGCAACATTGTCTAGCAGCTCAGACAACTCAGGCCAGTGCCTGCCCCACCAGCTCTGGTTGTGCAGCTCCACCTAGGAGAGCAGCTCAGGGATGGCATCACTCATCTTGGTGGGTTTCAGCTCTTCCTCAGAATGGGACCCTGCCTGGCCAGCCAGGCACTGCAACCCTGAGGGATGGAGGAATGGTGTCTGTTGTTTGGGGGGGGGGGACGGGGGACGACAATGGGTTCTGTGTTTGTGGAAGGGAATAAAATGTTTTCCAGAAAACTGTCCACAGTGAATGTCTTGCTGGGGGGTGCACAGTGGGGCTGGGGTCTGCGGCTGGCTGTCCAGGTAGCCTACACTTCTCACACCCAGTGTCCTGGCCCCCACATCTGTGTGCATGGCTCTCTCAGGGCCTCAGAGGTGGGAGCCCATCTCTGTCAGTGCCATCACGGCTAGTACTCTCAGTGCCAGGCATCCTTCACCTGCTGTGCCTCCTCCTCCTCCTCCCAAGGCTCACGAAAGAGTTCCCCCTGGCTCTCACTGATGTTGTTTAGCACGCAGGCTGCATTGATGACCTGGGGGATGTTGGCCTCTGTGACCTTGAGGTAGGCTGTGCCAGCTGCTGCTTACTGCTTCAGGCCAGAAACGCAGGTGGCCAAGAAACACTGTGTGGGGCTGCCTTTTAAAGAGGGCTCCTGGCCCCAGGCAGCTGTGGCTGGAGCATCCAGCTTCCCCTGGATGCTCTAGTAGGGGGTAGGAGGGGCAGCACAAGTCCAGGGACGGTCTGGAGGAGGTTAGTGGTATAAGGAGCAAATCTGCTCCCAAATGGCGGCACGTAGATGCTCCCCCAGCACAGGTTTATTGCACAGTATATTACTGTGCAGTAAACCCACATAGCATTAATTGCACATGCAGATGCACCCAATATCTTCAATTCTCACTGAAACAAATGTTAGTAAAAGGTATTCAGCATCTATTTGTCAAGAACCATAAAATGCTTGGTGCATGAAGCCCATAGTTTTGGTGTCTGTGGGTAGGAAGAGAGCAATGTGTCCTTTCTTTCACATTGACCTTAATTTGGAAACAAAGTGACATCCATGAAAATCAAGTGACTAACTTAAGATAAGTAGGACTAATCATAATTTTAAAAGAGTGTGAGTCACTCAGAAACAGGAACATGAAAAATCAGTTATTGGACAACTATTCCATTCTTGATATAATAAGGAAAATTGATGGTCTTTTGTGTTTCATTGATTCATGTTACATATCAAATTACAGATCATCAAGAGTTTTTTTCAGAAAGGTTTGCCATCTGTGAATAGAGCTAAATATAGCTAGAACACACACCACATATACTATACACACAGCACACACACACAGCACACATATATGTAGATGGAACAATCACATCACCATTTCATTTGGATTGATTTAACAGACTGAAAAATAAACCTTTCATGTTTTTGTAACCCAGGTAATCTCTATGCAACTAATTTTTGGATTTTCCTTGTTTAATAAAGATTTCCTTTTTTCTGGTTTGATTGTTTTATGATGCTGTGATCATTGGTTGTATTGATTCTCATTGCTTTCATATGAAAACAGATTTTGTTTGTGTCTGTTTTGGGTTTGAAAAAAAATGTCTTTCTTTCCCCAGAAAAAGGAAATTAAGTAGAGGCAATGAGCAAAAGGAGTGGATGTGCACGATGTATCCCTTTGATGAAGCCTGGTTCATGTTAACATCAATATCAGCGGTAATGAAAACCAACAGACGGACCCAGAAACACATAAGACAATAGTTTATGCTCTTGTTCTGTTCATTCAAGTTATTATATGAGGTGTGATCCATATAGGACACAGAGGGAAGTCAGATGTCATCTGGTTCAAATATGAAAAAGACCAAACTGGTTGCTTAAAACACACAGTATAAAGAGTTCCACCTGACACCCAGAGCCTGTGCTCAAATGTTCACATCATCTGAGCACACATCTTTCAGAGGTGATTAAACTGGAGGAATAATAAGGGATTCTTCTACTTGCCAAGCACTTGCTGGATAATATATGTTGCTGTTGTTCAAATAGTCTGACTTTAAAGGTATATGCTTCATCCAGTCTCTTTGAGGATTATTTTTATTTCATCTCCTTTTTAGCATTCTAGCTACAGCGCTGCCTGTGCTTTTGCACTTAGGCAGTCTCCTCCATAGACATCAACAGCAGTAGATAGTACTCTAGAGCAGAGCTGTCCAATTTCTTAGCAACTGGGATCTTCACCTCTCACAGGCTACACCCTGAAGGGACCATAGGTCTCCCAGGTGCATGCCATGCACGTATGTGGGCAGGCACTCTCCCATTCAGCTGCACAACACATGATCAGGTAGATGTTTACCTCCCCTAAAGGTCATTGCAAGCTCCCCCATGGGCTGGGTCAGGCAGTGGATGCCAGCGAAAGGAGGGTAGCCCTGAATCTCCAGTTGCAGGTGCAGCCAGAGCAAGTGGTGGTGGCAGCCAGGTGGGAACCCAGGGGTGAGCCCAGGAGCAGCAGGTTATCTTTTCAAAAACTATATCAGCTCACGGGCCACCAGTTAAGACTGCCCTGCTCTAGAGTTTTGAGTCTAGTTCTTGACTATCTTATACCTTCTGCATGACCTTGGACAATTTTTTTGCCTCTGTGCATCTCTCTTACTCTCTCACCCTTTATCTTTTTCCTCTATTTAGAATGTGATTTCTTCCTGGGAATAAGACCTATTTGTTGCACTTGAGGAACCTGGGCCTAGGCTCACCATGAAAAATTATAATCCCCCCCCTTAAAAATTATAATCCCCCCACTGAGAATGCAACAGAGTTTTGAGGACAAATAAAAAAAGGAACAGGAATGGGAGTGAGGGTTATAAGGGATCCAGAAGAGGACACTGAGCAGAGAACACCAGCCAGAGTCCACTGCCCCTATATGAGCCTGTGGGTGCCGACTAGTGAAACTCTGCCCGTAGATGTGAGCAAAGAAGTGAGAGAAAGACAGCTCTACCCTCACCCAGGTTCCTCCCAGCCAGAGGTATTGTAGAAGGCCAGCTTGGCCAGAGTCAGGAGCAGGTTGACCAGAAGGTCCCAGGTCTTGGTGAGGCCATGGATGCGGAGCACATAAAAGAAAAGATGCAGGGAAAAGTGCATCCAAAACCTCAGCAAGAGGCTCTTGAGGAGGTGGAAGAGGGACTGCAACCTTGCACACTCAGTGTAGGCGTGCACCAGGATCTCTCTTTGTTGGCAAAAAGGGAAGGTGTTGGGGGTGTTCATAAAGTGCACCAGATACAGGTCCATGGAGACAGCTGTATGGAAGACCTACCAGCTGATGTCCCTGGTGGCTCATGAGATCAGGGTAGAATACTTATTCACTGGGGACTCTCACCTCCTCTCTCACCTAGGGTGTCCCACCACTTGTTGTCAGGGCACGACATGAGGGCAGAATGATGTAGCTCATGGGAGATAGAAGTGAGGGTAGGATGTCACCTTAGAGATTAACTCATTCAGAGAGGCAGGAGCTTTTACAGGTGACAGCTAATGACAGAAATTTCATCTTACAAAAAGACTGAGAGATTCCCAGGGAGGAAAATGACCAACAACCTCACAACAATAAGAAAATCAGTACCACCTACACCTTTCTTATGCCTTTCCAAACAAGTTAGCCCCTAGGTGGCACCATGACTTGCCCTCTGCCTGACTACGGACTAAAATGGCTAACTACCTCTCTCTATCTTGTTTTTCATCAGTAGTGCTCAACAATTTTATGAAGAAGGTAGCATTATCTCCACTTTAAAAACAGGGGAATGGAGGCACAGAAAGGTGAAGTGACTTGTCCCCAGTGTCACCCAGCAGCCCATTTGCAGATTTGGGGGTTCAACCAGGGTTTCTGAGTTACAGTCCAATGTTCTACCCACTGGACAACACTGTCTATGAAAAAATCCATTTTGACAACATATTGAGAACAATAATCATGTATAATATAGCTGATCTTCAGACACTTTCCACTCAAGTCATGTGGTATTCTCCCTGAAAATTCCTGGCTAACTTTCCTTTTGTCATGGGATGATATAACCCCACTCATTAAATGCAAAGGAATCACAGAAGATGTAGGAAGAATGGGCCTATGCTGTCAATGAAACAATCCTCCAATCATCAAAGAAGAGGTAATCATCAAAGAAGAAGTGTGAAGGTTGTGTAGTTTATTTACAGGAAAGACTAAGTAAGAAATGTCAGGACTGGGAAGCCAGTGGGAAGCTAAGCCACAAGTTTGACTGAAGTCTTGTAGAGAGATTTACAGCCTACTTTGATAAACAAATTACTCTCCATTTGTACCTGAAGGGAATGAGATTCTGCTAGCGCCTGAAGCCACTAAACCCCTGATACAGAGAGGATCACTAAGATGTGTGAGAGATGCCTGGTGGGAGCTGGGGGGATTAGATCATATATTAAGTTCTGAAGCAAGTGCCCTGGTTTATTATCTTTAAAAGCAAGAAAGAAAGGATGCTGTGGGATCATGCCCTAATCCCAGGTCCTCTTCATTATATACCTTCCTGGGGATTTGTTTTTAAATAAACTTGCTGGATACCTGACTTTGCCAAGTGATCTGGTAATTTTTAAGATAGAGAGCTGCCCAAGAGCAGACTCTCCTCAAACAAACACTTTTCCCTTTGCTAAATATCTGTTGCATGAGTAAGACAGTACCTTTGTCTATTTAGTTCTTGAAAATAGCCAGGACTTTATTCCTAGTTGCTTGGTTATTTCCTCCCCCCATTCAGACTGTGCTCAACACAAATATATAATACAAGTATACAGTTCCCAGCAAATAACTAGCAGGCACACAAAGAAAAAAATGTACTTTTTAGTTTTGAAAGCCTTTCTTTTCCAAATACTTTGCAATATCAGGATGAAATGGATTATAAGATTCCCTCCAGAGTGATGCTGTCAGGTCCAAATGGGATGAGGTGACTGATGAAACACACATGTGGTGTTTCTTTTGTGGTGAAAATGATCAAAATATAGGGTCCTATGTGAGTGCTTTTTCTATACAGTTGTGTACATAGTCCTACTGGGTAGTTTCACTGAGCATAACATTATTAGGTCCAGTGTCAGTCAAAAAAGCAATCAAAGCTATAAGGCACACAAGATATGGGACAGAAAATCTTAATGCAAATATATGATTACATAAATCTTAAGTACAGCCTCCTCAATACACTGTGCTCAGTTCAGTTGTTCTGTCTCCCAAGTTACAGTAAAAATGGAGGAGCTTTAAAAGCAGGCACTGAAAATTATTAGAGCACAGAAAACCCTTTCTTATGGAGAGAAGTTAAGGTTGTTTAATTTACAGAGAAGATTAATAAGAGGACACCATGTTGAGGTAGAAAATAATGACTGGAATTAAGGAAAGTGAATTACTTATGCCTATTTACTCTCTCATAAGAATATGAGGAATCTCACTGACATTATAATATAGCAGATATGAAACTTTCTGTACCTTGAACAATTTTCTTTTTGGAACTTAATGCCACAAGATATGCTGAGGGGCTAGAGATTGCAGCATCTGGAAAAGCACTAGAAGTTAATATTGACAATTGACATGTGATAGGGTAGGTATCCAAGGAACGCTCCAGGCATCTGATATGGGGTTCACTGCTGGGAGTTAAGAAGAGCTAGTTCTAAGTGCAGGACAGTCTACAATTGCCCACTGTGGGGTTCTTGAACTTTTGTTTGAAGCATCTAATAGAAGCCATTGCTGGAGACACAACACTAGACTAGTTGCACCACTGGTCTGTTCTGGACTAGAAATTCAGGTGTCATACCATCATGGTAACACATCCCACCCCCCAAAAAAATTAGAGTTATCTTAGCTATATATTCTTCAAAGTGGGATGGGCAAAGAAAGGAGGAGAGGTTGGGCTGAGGATGATGGAGCTTCCCCTATGTGCATAAACTGTCTATTCTTCCCTGTGCAGCAAAAGCTCAGGAGCCCATGGCTGAATGTTGTAATTTTAGGGTCCCTGCAGTAGATACAGCAGCTCTACTGACAAAATCCTTTCCCCACATTTCCTATGCAACCTTACTGCAGACTGTCAAGCTGCTCTGATTTGGGTATTGCAGGGTGGTGGTGGGTGGTTATAATGATCTCAGCTGAAGATAAATTGATGTAATGACAAAAGATCAACAGTAATTATGTATAATGTTTCACCATATCACTGTTAGCTCAAAACATCCTCATAACAAAAGAAAGAGTAGGGAGGATGCGTGTGTGTGTGCGCATGTGTGCATGTGTGTGTGTGGCATCCTAAAGTTTTACTGGAGTTGGCCAGGATGACCCACAATGAGGAAGTTAAACAAAATCCTAACAAGTTCTCAAGTACGTTTATGCAAGCAAATATTGACAGCAGCAACTACCTGTCTCAGCAAAATTCCCGATCTGCCCCAGACACACCCAAGGACTCAGCTGTTCCCTAGAGAGCTTCCTGTTTACAGCTACGTATCCCCCATAAAGCAGAGCACGCTGTGCTTCCCACATCTCCAGAGCCATACATGGATCTTGAACATCCTGTGCTTTTCCGTCATCATAACACTTTTGTTCTGAGAACGGCTGGGAGAATTCTCTCACAGGATTGTTAACAATTGGTCATCACCTTTTTGATGTGTCAGACATTAAAGTACTCCAGGCATTCAGGCTCATTACTCAAGGAGGAAATGGTATTGACAAAACATTCCCCCTTGTTCCATCTGTAAATGTGCTGTTAGCTGTTTGTCTTCTCCACTGATAGTCTCTAAAGTTAAAATTTCCATAGGGAGAATACCTGCTTGTATTAATTACAGGGCTGATTTTAGAATATATACTAAGCCATCATCAATGCTGTTAATTGGAACCCTGCCTGGCAATATCAGTAGAAAAGTCAAACAGCAAGTGGTCTTTGAGACTACATTCCTCATCCTTTGTGGCTGAGGTCTGCTGCTTAAGGTTTAGGCACAATAAGGTTGTAGGGCTGGCACCCATGCTTTTAAGTCTTCAACTCTATAAACCTGGCACTTTTCATGAGCAGCCAACTCATTAAAAAGAGGAAAAAAGGCTCATATTTTAGATTCATATTTTGTTACTATGTTTTTTTAGCTAAACCTACCCCTATAAAGTATATTCTTTGCCTTCCATACAGATATTTAATGGATGACTTTGCACAGAGACAGAAGAGAAATGGTATCAGGATAATAAATCAGAACTTAATGGATTCAATCTGCAATGTGGACCACATTAATGCTGAAATAATGCCCAGTGTTCACTGGGGATGGAGGCAGTAATTTTTGATGTCTGAGGACTTAAATATATGGGAACGCACAGACGGGTTGAAACAAATCGACTAAAATTGTGAAATTTAATGCATGAGTTAAAAAGCAAATTCAGTGGTTGTGTGTATGAACTTGTTCAGACATAAAGTGACTTTCTATTGCTGTAACTTAACCTTGAACACTACTGTGCATCCACCTGTTGCAGCTTGCAGGGAGCGTGCTACGTAGCAGGGAACTGACTCCACTATCCTCAGTCTCCACTGCATAGATTGCTTGGGGAGTTGAAGCTGGAGACAATTTTCTGTACAGGCTTTGCAAATCCTCCCCCTATTCTGTGCAGGGGAAGCAAACCAGGATGTTTCTGTGATGAGAGTGATAAGTCAGGGACAGGAGTTGACCTTAAAATATTATTTTTAAAACAGCTGTATTTTTGCCACATATTTTTTAAACTTGAGGATTTCTATTTCTCGATTCAGAATAGTTAAGGGCCCCCTGTTGCCAATGATTTTCAGTGCTTTGGGGTGTATATGTCTAGCAGCACTCCTCCTTTGTATTTTCTTTTTTAGGCAAGATAAGAGCAGCAACAGCCTCAGTTTTGTACACTACTTATTGTTCTCTTCTGAGTGTCTTCAATGGATACAGCAAAATGCTGCTGAATAACACTTATACTCCCAGCACAAAAATAAGTTCAAAAGCAGATCAGACATGTAAAAAGACTAAAGTTGCAATAAGCCCCAAAGGCAAACTTTAAACTAGGAAGGTAAATTCATTTTCAAGATATAGCACAGTATCACATTTTAAAAAAATGAACAGAATTAGAGTGTAATGTCCAGTCCTCTCCAAAATGATTCTTCAGTTAGATGCAGAATCCACGAGAAAAGAGACTGTAGATACAAAAGAATGATCTGTGGTTAAAATCTATTAATTTTATTTATTTATTTATTTGCTGGCATCCATTTGCAACAGACACACACGCATCTTTTCATATCAATATTGTCTCCACAAAAAAGAGGTGATAAAATTACATGCTGCACATCTTTAGAATTTCAGTGCTTCTCAGTCCTCTGTGTTCATGTTTCTGTGGATACCCAGTTCATCTGTAATACAGGAACAGAAATGTAAACTCAAGACTGGCAAAGCACCCTCAATTAATAATGTGGGCACATTAGCAAATGATATTTTGCGTCACTTTGCTTTGTTCAGTCAGGTGTGAACGTTATAGCATTCAAGGAATCATCAACATTTCAAGCACTACTTTAAATGACTTAGACTTTTTGTTTGGAGAGACATTTACAGAACTGCTGAGCATTTTGTTTTGCAAGAATGTATTTGACAGTCTGGATGGCAGAAACAGGTATATTCATTTCTGTATACTTCTGCTGAGGAAGTAACCAGTTCTTTTAACTGAATGATTGTGTCTGGTAATTAAAAGCCAGAATCCAAAAAAGATAATTCAAGCTCCCTTGAGATTTTGCAGCTATGGGAAGCCCCTAGGTAATTCACAAGAAACCCAGATAAACAACCTCTTGATGTTATTGTATAATGGTTGCTGAATTAACAAAAGGGCTTTGACCCTGAGGTAGGTACAATGTAATCAGTTTCAGTAACCTTCACACTTTTTATTTCCTTCCTTTTATTCCAACACACAATCACTTCACTTTGAGGTAGCATGGCTCCTTTTCCAGCAAATGTAACTACCCATTTTCTGTCCTAACTGAGTCTAGGATTCCTTCTGTGACCTAGTTTTTAATTAGCCTGGAGTACTCTTTGCAGCAACACACTGATGAATCTCAAAGCTTACAAGGGTCAAAGACATCAAGAAACATTGCACTAGTATATAGAGAACAGTTCTCTATCAAAAAGCCCTGCCCACCTGTCTGTGGAGGTGGCCTGGTGGGGACCTGCGACTGGGGAACAGGTACGACGCCCTGGCAGCTTTGGTGGAGGATGCAGCAGAGAAGGCCACAGAGGAAGTAATCCCTGCAACCCCCACTGGACAGACTGGTGGACCATTGCCCAGTCAGAAGAAGAAATGCCAGGTTATTGTGGTGGGTGACTCACTCCTACGAGGCACACAAAGCCAATCTGCCAACTAGACCCTATGGCAAGCGATGTCTCCTGAGTGCCCAGAACTAAGATCAGTGACATCACCAAAAAGATTCCTGATCTCATCCAGTCCTTCCACTACCACCCCATGGTCCTTGTCCATGTGGGCACAAATGATGCAGCTGGGAGTAGTCCTGACCACATCATGAAGGACTTCTATGAGCTGGAGGCCAAGCTTAGGAAGTTGGTGGCACAGGTGGTATTCCCTTCCATACTTCCAGTTGGAAGAAGCCAGAGGCACCGGGATGCCTGCATAAGGGTAGTCAATCAGAGGCTACAGAGATGGTGTCTTCAGGAGGGCTTTGGATTCTACAGCCATGATCAGTACTTCCAGGGAGGAGGCTTCCTGGGATGGGACTTGTCCTAGTTCTCTTCACTTGGTGGGAAATGCTGTTGTTGTGACTGCTGCTCTAGCAGCACAGACTAGGCTGCTGCCATTGGGGCAGCAGTACAGGCTCCAGAGATGATGCTTCTGGTGTTCCTTTCATAACCCCTCCCACCCCAACACAGGGTTGTGCCTCCAATGACAAAGCCCTGCTGCGGGGTTCCATTCAAACCTCTCTGACCTTCCAGATACACTACTGGGCATGGGACTGCTTCTGCCCAGGTCCTGTGGGTGGGCTGCTCAGGGCTATGCAAAGAATTATAGGGGGAAGGGGTCATACTGGCACCCCTCTGGTGCCCCATTCACCCCCCCACCCCATGTTACTGAGTATATTATGGGAAGGAGGAAGGAAATGGATTACAACAGGGGAAGGAAGCAAAAGAATAAAATAAATAAGTTCAGGATCCTGAGAATTAGAGACAGTTGATTAATGCTACTTCTAGCATTTCAGTTGTGAGATTCCATAGTGATATCTCAGAAATACTGAAATTAGATTGGCTTTACCATTTTTAGCATTTTTTCATAGACTTTTGTACCTCATATTGCTAGGCCACTGCCTCTCCCTTCAATAACAAAAGATAGCTGAGCCTGGAAAAGATAAATGTTTTCAGTGAGGGGGAGGTATTTTTTGTTTTTAAATAACATATCCAAATACCACATGCCAAAAAGTGACTCATTTCTTGTGTTTATGCAAATTCATGGAAGATCTGTGCTGTAAAAATATAAAATCCATGCTTATTTTTTTTTAATAACTGGCTAATAATTTCATTGTATATTTGCCAATACACAACATGGTTACGTTCTCATAGAAAATTATACCCATGTACAAACAAATATCATATGTATTCTCCTTGAAGATGGTTCTTATGCTTCAGTATCAGTGAACATAGTTACTCTTATGTTTAAATTCTCCACCCTTCTTAGAACATCAATGTGAGGGGTCAAGTATTTTGAGTGTTTGAAAGAAATATTGCTGTATTGAAAGTGCTGAAATGGTAGACTCAGGAAGGGAATGAGAGGAGAGAAACAACATTAAGATCCTACAGTCAGTTCAATGTCTTACATGCTGCATAGTTTTGTAATACTTAATGTGATTTATTTATTACTTGCAAAAACTATGTTGAAGGAATGCTATTTATTTTTCAAAACAAAGCACTGAAAAATTAGGAAAAGCCAGAAGTTTGTAGGTTTTAGTTTTAATTCAGCCCCTTTTCTATATATACATTAAGGCTAGGTACAGAAGTTACAATTAATGTGCATTAAGCATGCAGAAACCACTTTACAATTGTAACAAAACAAACATTCACAGCAACAAAGTGCTTTAAAAATGGCAGATCCTGCTCTAAGTTAACCCTGTATGGAAATGGTATCAGACTAAAGTGAATTATTTAGAGTGCTTCAACAAACACCTGTACCAGATCCTGCCCAGAGTTAAGGTAGGTTACATGCCACCAGCATCCTAAGGGTCCCATAATAGGTGGCTTGCTAGCCTTGGTTGATGCTTATTTTCTCCTGGCAAACACCAGACCAGGACTACTCCAATATTGTTTGGCTAGGTGGAGGGCAGAATGAATGGAGCTCCTCCTCCCCCCACCCCAACCACAAGACCCCCTGCTCCCAACTTGCTGGCTAGGGTCTTTTGGGGAGAAGGCCTGATCTGCATGGTAAAGGGGGTCCCTTTCCTCCCTGGTTACAGTTCACAGTGCACCAAAAAGCCATGCAGGACAGCCCCACACTGCAGCTTTTGACTGCCATTGTCAGGAAGCTCAGGAGCACAGGGTTGGGGGAAAGAAGTCCCCCTTGCCATGAGCCCTCCCCTCTTCCCCCCACAACTTGCTGGCTGGAGTCTTGGGACACCAGGCCAGGTCCATGTGGCACCTTCTCTCTGCCCCCACACCCCGAAAGTTGCAGGCAAAGGCTGAGGTAAGGGCTGCATGGACAGGCTTTTTGCCGCATGGGGGACCATAGCTGGGGAGAAGAGGGGGAGGAAGAGAGCTCTTACAAACTCTGCAACAGGCAGGATAGATCAAATACAGCAAGTCTAAGAAGCCTTGATGCCCAATGAGACATTTCCAGATCCCATATAATGCTGAGCTCATGATGGCAATTATCATCTCCGTGCTGAAGGAATGGTAATTAATGAAGTGAAAGCACATATAGAATCTGAAATGAAACCATAACTGATATGATTATATTTCTGACATGTTCCTTGCCTTCCCTGCCTTTGTTAAGTCATGGAAGTCGGGAATTCTAACAAATAGAAAATGAATGCCTAGGATTTAAAACTGGATGTTAATCTGTCATGTCTTTTTAAAGAAATCATTTACTTTTAAGAAGAGTATTATTCTGTATAGTTTATGAAGCCTGAGGCAATGTTGTCTAGCAATTTCAGCTAAAAGCTGTCTTGGATATTAGTTCAAATAAGCCACTTAATCTTTATTAGTTATTGGGTTAGTCTGTTGATTTCTTTTATCTCATTCAACGAGCTGGAAAATTTATCAGAGTAGGAAACTTCACTGAAAACCAGATATATCATGTGCAGTCTTGGATACTTAGAAGGTCATGACTGAGTCATGAGGCAACTAGGTACTTGTATACATAAGCACATAAGGCCAATGTTAGCAATATTTGTAATCTGGCATTCTCATTGTAACCTTCCTAGTTTTCGAGCAGAGAATTAAAGGTCCTGCTCATGGCATTATGCATCTCGTAATTCAACTATTACCATATCACCTCTTTCCTTCCCATGCCTCCCTCTAGCTCATTGAAGGGAGAGAAAAGAAACACTTCAGACTTCCCGAGAGGGGAAAAAACTCTGTTATTTTTAATTTATTGATATGGCCATGTCCCCTAAAGTCATGGTCTGGAACCCCATTGTGACAGGTGCAGTACAGATATGGAATAAAAAGTCGCCTGATTTTATCTGTCCTACACACTAAAAAGACAAGCAATTAATTCTGGCACTATTGAGCTTCTTTGAAGGAAATTCTGGGCAGAATATGCAGTTTTCTCAATCTGTGGTAAAGGGAACTGAGAAATTCTCAATTCTATCTTGGGGACCAAGGCAGAAGTATTTACTGACCAGAGTTGTTCTCCTTTCCTCTCACACATCTCTTTCTGGAGTGTGTGTTCTAAGTGGAAAGGGGGAATGCAGGGATGGGAAGACTGGAGGAAAGAGACACGGTACTCATAGTAAATGAGCAAAAAAGATATAGGACACATCTTCAGCTACTATTAGTGGACATAGGTGCATTGATTTCATTGTGGTTAGAGCTGTGTACAGGAGCCCATATACTTTCTTGGGGCTTCCCAGTGCATTTTCTCTTTTCTTGTTCATAGTATTAATCTGTTCATGGTAAGCACTGGCTATATTTTGTGTCTTCAAATTGCATTATTCGTAATAGATGTTTAGAAGCATAAGAAAAATATTTCAAAATGCATTAATTCACTATTATCCACTCAAAAATGGAAGACCTTTGAGAAAGAGAAGATTCCTTTGTCCAGATTGTGTGGTCACATATACACACGTTGTAGGGCTTGCAGTACCAAAATGACTTTACAAGCTTCCAAAGCATGCTCTGAATCTTACATTTTGTTTCTGCTATGGCAAATATTTTTCTTCTATGGCTAATTCCATTACTGTGTCAAGCATTTCTATTTAAAGTTCTCTAGGCTAAGTACAGACATTCAAAAAGCCCGAGGCCGAACTGATCTAAGTTATGCGGGTTTCTGTAAGCTGCGTAATTTAGATCAGTAGCAAACAGAACACACATTCACCCTTTTGTGGGGAGAGAAAACAAGTCTTAAACCAGGTTCAGCCATTTTTAAACCAGTCCGTGCACTGAGCTTGTGTTCTGTTTTGGGTATAGATTAGGGCTGTGCGAAATTTTGGCAGCTGTTTTGCTTCAAAGGTGTTTCAGACTGATTTGGTGGCTGAAACACCAAATCCAGATTACAGTGGAAGACTCAGAAACATCTCTGACATGAAATGAGGCATCCAAATGTTTTGGAAATGTTTCAGAAAACTGCAGTTTCAGAGCCGGGCTTGCAGGGAAACAACTGTATGCTGCTGCTGCCCTGCCACATGACTCGGCTCCACAGAGAGCAGAGATCCGCCGTGGGGATCTCCTTGTTGCCACTGCCTACCCTGTGCTGACCCGGCAACATGGGGCTGCATGAGGCCAGCAGTGATGGTGAGGAGATCCCGGCATGGATCTCTGCTCCCTGCAGAGCCAGGTTGTGTGGCAGTGTCATATGACAGGGACCAGCTCTGCAGGGAGCTCTGCAGGAAGCAGAGATCTATGGTGGGGTGTCCTCACTGCCACTGCCTGCTCTGCACAACCTCACATTGCTGGGGCAGCGCAGGGCAGGCAGTGGAGGCAAGGAGACTCCCGGCATGGATCTCTGCTCCCTGCCAAGTGACTTGGCAGGGACCAGCAGGCTTACTTCCTGCTCTGCGCTTCTTTCCTGGCCCGCTATCCAGCATGACAGGGATCAGAGTTCCATGTGGGGGTCTCCTCACTGGCATGTAGGGCAGTGGACCTCCCCCTCCCTCAGACAAATTACCCATGGCTTTTATGCTGTGCCCATTTTTTGTCCAGTGTAGCATTTTTTCTTTTCTTACACTCGAACAATTCTGAAGTCAAAATCTGTTAACTGGAATTTCATTTATGCTTTGTTGCCTTGCTGCATTTCTGAATTTACTGAGCTTTATTGTAATTTTTTTCCCCAGATGCTAAAGGGGACAGCTCTTCTATTACTGGATAAAGCTAGACTCACTCTTCTTTTTCCAGCTAAATTAGTATATTGAATGTTATCATTCATGATTAATTCAAATTGGCTTCCTGTTGCACTATAAGTTGAAACTTTGTGGCATTATCTCAGACTTCTAATTTCCATTCCTTTGCCAGGCATAATATTTTTAGTATTAGTAAGTTATTCTTGTTTAGGGGTAGCCAGTTACAACACCTATATCAGGACATTTAGTAAATTAGGCCCACACCTTTGAAAGGAACTTTGGTGCTGAAAGTAGAATTTATGTGTAAAAATTTCCACCTAAATCCAAAACTGTAATCTTCAAACCCCTGGTCAATTGCCACTTAATCCTAGGGAGGTACCAAATTTCACAGAAGTTTTGTTGCACGGCATAGTCCCAGAATCCTAAAGCTCCACTTCTGCAAACGTTCAGAGACAGGTTACAGGGATGCGGGGGGAAGAGAACAGGATGGGTTTCAACACTGACAAGTGCAAGGTACTGCACCTGGGGAGGAAGAACCAGCAGCATACCTGCAGGCTGGGGAACTCCCTTCTCATCAGTGCAGAGGCACAAAAGGATCTTGGAGTCATTATTGATGCCAAAATGAACGTGGGCCAACAGTGTGGGGAAGTGTTCAGGAAGGCCAACCACACCTTGTCATGCATCCACAGATGCATCTCAAGCTGGTCCAAGGTAGTGATCCTCCCCCTCTATGCAACACTGGTTAGGCCACAGTTGGAGTTCTGGGCACCTTCAGGAGGGATGTGGACAACATGGAACGGGTCCAGAGGGTACCAACAGGCATTGGGGAAGTCTGTTCCCCCGAGCACTACCAGGAGTAACTAGATATAACAGTCACAAGCTGGCAGAAGGTAGATTCAGGCTAGACATCAGGAGGTGCTACTTCACAGTCAGGGTGGCTAGGATCTGGAACCAACTTCCAAGAGAAATGGTGCTGGCTCCTACCATGGGGGTCTTTAAGAGGAGGTTAGACGAACACCTTACTGGGGTCGTTTGACCCCAGTACTTTTTCCTGCCATGGCAGGGGGTCGGACTTGATGATCTGCTCAGGTCCCTTCTGACCCTACCAACTATGAAACTATTTGATAGGGATGAATAACTTGGTGCATAGCTCTACATATTTAGCCTCAGAGACTGGGTGCATTTACATGAGATGATTTACTGCACAGGAAACTGATTTGCTGCACTGTAAATTCCCTCCATCTACACACACATGACAAGTAGGACACATTCGGTTAATTTATAGCACTTACACAAAATCTGAAAGACCTGAGCTCAGTTCCCTCCTTTACCTGAGGCAATTGATGCCCACACATCCAAACCTCCTAGAAGAATGTTCTATTAACAAGGCTAAAATGGGAGGAGACACTTTGCCTCCTGTTTTGAAGTGGCTGTACAGAACATAAAAGATTCACTGGGTCAGAGAGAGAGAGAGAGAGAGAGAGAGAGAGATTTTAATTCTCTGTTCTAATGATTAGGGCTTTCGTATCAGGAGAGGAGGCTGTGTTTTACATCTGATCAAAAGGCCTATTTATATATTGAATGCAGGGTTTGTTTAACATAAAATAAACAGTCCTTACAGCAGAGACTGAGCTCTATGTCTCCCTGGGTGCATCTACACAAGATGTTTCCTGTGGAGTTGCCTCATTAGCGCCACAATAAATAGCTCAGCATCTACACATGTGGACCTATTAGGCCATAGGAAACTAATCAATTCTATAGTGGGGCAGGACTTGTAAATAAATATGGAGTTTTTTTCTTGTGCAGGTATATTTGTTTTCTTAAATATAAAAGTTATTTCTCTGTCCTTCCATCTGGAAAAGGATAGTACAGTAGAGCCAGGTTACATGCTCGTTCTCATGTTTTCAGTGGTCTGTACAAATCTAAGAAAGACATCAAAAAGAAAATAGATGGAACTTAATAATGATCCCAATCAAAACATGATGTCAAATTTGCCTAACGAGTTACAGATATTATCCACATCTATTGCTGCACTATAAATAAGATACTATGTGACTAGGATTTAATTCCTTCGTATTTTAAGATTCTCATTATTTTGGAGTTGGCTTAGCTGAAACTGAAGACAAAGGAAGGATCTCCATTGACTTCACTAGGAGTTGGCTCTAGGCAAAGGAGAAATAGTTAAGAATTAAGTTACAGTTTGTTCTTGGCCTGCCCCTAGCATAAAAAGATCTAAACATGGCCTCATATGAAACACAGTTTGTAAAATTAAAGGCCTCTGAGTAATTCAGAAAATGCAAACATTTTGTCTATTTGTTTAAAACTTAAAGGGCAATTAGTTAGAGTGACTTCAAATGATGAGTGCTTAAAGTGATTTTTTTAAGTGTACTTGATGTCTACATTATGCAAGTATGTCCAATATAAAATGGGAGGCTTGAGTGTAACACCTTAAATTATTAATTAAATAACACGGGAATCTAGCAGTCCTATGTAAATATCTGATAGAATTTTATTCACAAACATTGAATATACTACTTTTCTAGAGAAGCTTGCTTTATAGAATTTCAATGGCATTTTTTGCCTTTGCACCAAGTCATTTTGTTGAGTCCTATCTGCATTGTGTAAATTCTAAACAAGGAAGGAATAGTGAAGAAAAGAAAGGAACCTCAGATTCTTGCAGGAGGGTTTGTAGTTCTTAACGGCAGTACTGGATAGAGGCAGGAACTCTCCCAAGTTCATAAGGTCTATATTGCAGGCAAGGGTGATCATCAAAGCTTATTTAAATAGGAAGAAGGGAGAAAGCAATAGCTACAATGCAAATGGAGAGCTTATAAACATGATTTTAGAAATGAAATTAACCTTAAATTTACCTTGAAGTTAATATTATTATCCAGTTAAGGTTGACACCAACAAAACTTTGCAATAAAAACCTATGCGTTTATTAACATAGAGGAGCAGCAAAACTTATGGAAGGGTCAATCTGATTGCTCACAATTGATATGAGCTGATAAATATAGCTACATGCAAAATATATCCTATTTTTAAAAAAGTTAATTAGTAATGTCAGTTAAAAATAACAAAGTTGTGATGTTAGTGGAAATAACATGTAATATGATGCAAGCAGGAAAAGCATTTGATAGGCATGTTTTGAATATGATTAAATGTCTTTATTTGCCTTGCCTCATTGCTTGTAATAGATTACTTTTCTGTGTGCAGTTGTTCTATATGAACATTCCTTTCTTGGGTTTGCTATTTTTATATAAAATAATATTTCAAACAGGGCAAAGCCCTGCCTTTCACAAAGTTCCACATTTTGTAATAAAATCCTTCATTTTAAAAATGCTTAAAGTGCCTTTTAAGAAACTCAGCAGAAGTTAAATGTTTTGATCTCTACTTTCCTGCTGAGATTTGATTTCAGTCTTCCTGAGAAGGGTGGTTCATTTGCTTAATGTTCAAGAATTTTTTTTTAAAGAGGTTATTAAAGCCATTAGAATTTTTTCTCCCCTTCTACAACTCTGTGCACTTTCATATACCCCGTCCTCCTTTAGAATGGTTAAACAAGAATTAATTGCAAATTGCAGCACAGGTACTAAGTTAAAATGCAAATCCACCATTTGCAAAAAAATTCTCTCCCTTGAATTTGTGATGGGACATCTGCTTATGTCAAATTTCTCTTTGGTTAGCTCAGTATAACCAACCAACACAAAGAAAGGAAAAAATAATATAAAATTGCTTAGAACTTATGTCTTGTTGTTTCTAGAATATCTGAATATCAAACATCATACAAGTTTTAGACAAAGCAAAGAACAAACTTTTTTTTCTTTTATAATCACAAAGCAGTTGTTCAAATATGATTTGAAAATGTTATTTGACTGTATCTCCTCAAAACAGTAATACAGGGACAAAAACCTGTGTCAAGCAAAACTTAAAATAGTTTTAAATTTAGGTAAGTTTTTCACGTGTATGCAATTTCACCTGTATCCTCTGATGTTTTTTTCTTCCACATTTCTTCCAAAAATCTGACTCTTCTGATCTGAGCAAAAGGAACTTAAAAGGTTACTTCAAATTGAATAAGACAGAACTGTCTAGGAAAGCAGAGGTGAAACAGATGGCAGTTACACTTCCCTAGCTTTGTTCCAGGAGCCGAGACTTCTTGGTCAAGGGAGAAGTATTTTCAGGGGGTCTGTAGCGCTAAGAATATGGATAGTTGTTTGCTAGCCTTGGGGAAAAGGTGAATATCCACCACTGTGAACAAACTCATCTCTAACTGGGCGGTATCTAAATAATAAGAAGCAGGCATACAAACCTACTATTGTAGACACCTCAAGTTGGAATATCAGTAGTCCTGGATTATTTCCTGAGCCATTAAATATGCTACAGACTAAACAATACAATCGATTTGTCAGTATTTTGTGAAAAGTAGGACTACTAGAGTCTTAGAAGATTTTCTTGGTGAAGAATTATGCCCTTACACATTTTAGGGAGCAGTTGTTGACTCAGGACCTAGCTTAGTCAAGGCACAGAAACACATAAGACCTGCCTGTACTACCATGGAAGCAGGTTCTGGCAAGACAGGTCAAAAGAAACTCTGCCCACCTGCATTTACAAGCATGTTTGAAACTCCAAAATATGCTCCAAACCCAGCAGATACAGGCTTATTCCTCTATAGTGTTTCTCAAGGCCTCAGGTTCCTGCAGGCTTGAGAGTGGCTAGTGGAAATGAGCTCAGATCTACCTCACCAGAGAGCTTCTGATTTGTAATGCCTCAGTCAGCAGGGATTACACATGCTAAGTCCAAATAGTCTGAAGTTACGATATTGAACTTTTGCAAGGAATGTCTTGTGAAAGACTACACACTATGGGCACGTCCAGATGTACATGGATGCGTGGTTCCTTGAAGACAAGTAATGGCAGCTCACCCCAGGGAACGCCTGAGCCACACGCGTTTTGGAGCACAGAAAGTTACCCCAGGTGGGGTAGGGGAAGATGAGGCCAGCACTGTGCTGGCCCCAGCAGCCTTATCCAGGATCCTGGGGGCCTCCTGGGGCTGCAGCGACAGTAATTTTGCCACGCAGAGCCTGGCTAGCATTGGACTCTGTCTCTGGGCAGGCCGGCTCCATCTTTCAGCAGCACGCACTGGCCAAGTACGCATTGCTGTTTGTTTGGGGGGTTTTCTGTGATCTTTTTGAGCACTGTATATCCAGGGGTCAAAAAAACCCTAGCTCAGCGCATGCTCGGGTAGCGAGCTCTTGCAGCACAGAGACCACTTGACTGTGTGGTATGTGGTGTTGCAAACGTGTTTGCAGCACCATGTACTGCACGACCGCACTTGTCTGGACACACCCTAGAAATGTATGCATCAAATAATTCTGTAAAAGTAATACATTCAGCATTAAGAGGTGACGTGTGAACACATAATAGGCAGATACAACTAAAAAGATTTTATTTTAATTACCAAGCCTTTAATGTCACCATTTGGCATCTGCTTCACTTTCATGACTTAGTCCTTTATTAAAACCATTCACAAGCCTAAATGAACACCACATTGTCTCCCTTTGCCAGATTTAAGGAAAATTTGAGATGAATTCCACCTTTTCTTAATTCTGTGAGAACAAGTAAGTTAGATATATGGCCTTTACTTCCATTTAAACAACTCTATAAAAGGCCGTATAAAAGCCAATGAAAACAGTGCTAAGCAATTCAATGATCCTAAATTTAGATACCTGATAGTTATCCTGTCCTTATTTCACTCCTCCACCCATATCAATTCTATTTTCATCTCCTAACTCCATGTAGTTATTCTTTTAACTTTCTTCTTCCAAATAAAATCACTGTTTTCTAACAAGAGAGTCTATGAGATATGTTAGTGTTTTTGTTCAGACCTGCAAGTGTCTTAAAAAGTCTTTTAAATATACTTTTTTAAAGGGCTTATTTTTAGGTCAATTCAAATGCTAAAATATCACACCAAGTTTTGGATGTTGAAGAATTGATTCCAAAGAGACATTCACAATAATTACAGGGACACACCAGAGTCAATATGATTAAACTCAGCTTAAATTGCTCTTTATTAAGTCTTAGTCACATTGACGTGCTGCATTTATTATGCCAGTGAAACTGCTCGTAAATTGTTTAAAAGAAATAGAGCCAAAAAACTAAATACACAATGCTATTTATTTTTAATAGTTGGCTTTTGGTCTTATTGTAGTCATGTTGTAATCTCCTACAATTAATTCATGGGCACCTCACCCATAATGATAAAAGGAATGCTTGATTGCTTGTTTGCTACAAGTTAAATTGCATGATTCAGCAGCATTTTAGTGGGAGAGTTTATAGCAGAGACATGCTGGGATTGATGTACAAGCTCACGTCTACCCAGCATGACTGCCTGAACATATGGAAATTGTATTAAAGAGGTGCTAATCTATTAGATTCAAAGTTGCCCCTTTTTCCTGCTTACTTCATATACAAATGTTAGATCAAATGTATAAACACCTACTATATTTTGCTGTGATAACTCCTAGATTATAGAGATATTAATCCAAGTCACTGCTTGCAAGGGAAAAAGTAGTGTTTGTACATACATCGACAACTTTTATTGTATCAGCAACTCCTTTCTTGAATCCTACAGTTGTCTCTTTGTTGGTATTACTGAACTTGGATGGGTCTCTGGAGGAATGAAGGGTCTGATGATGGATCTGAGCCACCATTAACTATAAGTCTAAAGCTATCTCCATAAATATCCTAGGACCATAGAATTTTTCTATTTATTATGGGATTTTGTACACTGCCCCTTTTTGAAGAAGTCCTAGTTGATCTAAAAATGCTGGAAGGCTCTTCAGCATACTCTCTAGGAGAATTCTTTTCTCTAATCTACACTGATTGAAGGTTGACTTTTGTTGTGAAGCATAAATTTGAGATCCTTTTTTTAAAGAGCTGCATTATTAGTTCTAACTCATTTTTCTAAACAGCGAACAAACTATGACCCCAAGGTCTGGAATAGCCTGCCATTGGAGGTAGTTCATGCACGTACATTGAACATCTTTGAGAGTAAACTGGATGCTTATCTTGCTGGGATCCTGTGATCCCAGCTGACTTCCTGTCCTTCGGGCAGGGGGTTGGACTCGATGATCTTCCGAAGTCCCTTCCAGCCCTAATATCTATGAAATCTATGATATCTTCTAATGGGCTAACTGTATGATTGGGATAGTCCTAAGGTAGAAAACAGATACAACTTGATATCACATCTGTGCTGCCACGAAACATTTAATGGTAACACAAGTAGTGAGCAAACAGACATCCCTACCCTGTGTCATGCCGCAACAGTGGTATGACAAAAGGTAGTGTAAATCAGTGCTGCTTTATTGAGGCAGATGTCTTTTTGCTCTGCGGCAGGAGACTGTGGGCAGCCCAATGTTTCCAGCCACCCCAGGCAGGTGCTCCAGGGGCTTGAGGGGCCTTGTCCTGCAGATACTGGGAATTCCCACAAAAGATCAGGCCCCTGACATCCTGGGAGCACCTTCCCAGTTTTCCCTGCTTACAGAGACATGCCACAGGGAATCTCAGGATACTTGTCTGTGAGCAGGGAAAGCCAGGATTCCCAGCTTACGGAGATCTGCTCTGGAATCTCCAGGGGTGTGAGTAGAAAAAGCTCATACAAGTCCTGGTGCAGAGACACCAGACTCTGGGGAATCCCTGGTGGCTTGTGTCTCTATGCTGGGACCCACTCCAACCTGTGCCTCCACAAGGCATGATATAGCACAGGACCCACGTCCTGGGAAGAAGGTGTGAGGCAGTGAAAGGACATGGGGGAAACCTGTCTCACATTAAGCCACTACCCAAAGTGGGACAATGGGTGACACACATTGTGCCCAATAAAGAGGGATGCATCCCACTACAGCTTGATTAGCTTCATTTGGTAATGGCTGTTTTTACCCTTAGACAAGCTTCTTCTCTAGGTCACCCACAAAGTTATCATCCATATAAATCCTGGCCTTGCATAACTGGTAGGCACTTAGCAACTTACATTTTTTCTAAACAGCAGCATATGATTTAAATTGGAAATGAAAAGAATTAGAAAATCATGTTAAAAAAATGAGAAATTTTTCATCTTTTGCTCTCCCTTTTCTTTACATCTCCCTGCCTCCATTCTTTTTCCTTTATTTCTTGTTTTCAAAAAGAAATCACAACACAATTTATCACAGTGGAACTATGGTGGGCTAGATTTTGGGAATCCATTTACCAGCTCATTCCAGAGTGGACTCAAGACATTGATTTTGGGATTCAGTTTAAATACAGTTTTATGGAGAATTAGTACATTTTGCAGAACAAGGAATAGATGTAGCTCTCAAATATGGCAGTTTAAATCTGAAGACCCTTAAGGCATATGTACAAGTGCACCCAACTGCTAATCAAGTATTAAATGACTGAGCAGCAACTGTTGACACTGCACAGTCCCAGCACTGCCTGGGTCATTTCTGACCCAATGAGCTACTGCGCAGTAGCAGCAGCATCACAGTAGTTCATGTTACAACAATGTAGCATGTCATGCAGAGGCACCCTTAAAGTCTCAGGAATTACTCCAGTTTTCCAGCAGGTCAACTGACAGCTGAGCTTTTATGTGTTTGCAAAATGTTATATAAGGGTTATATATATGAGAGAGAGAGCGACCAGCTGGGCAATATTTTATTGATATATTTATAAGTTAAAACAATTTGGAAGCCTACCAGTGCCTCTATGATCATAATAAAATAAATTCTAAATATCTATATGTTTTGATGTTTTCTTTTGGTTTTTTTACTATAGATTTCTCCCTGACCCCTTCACTAACAAGGATGTGGGGATGGCTGTCCCTACAGCCACAGCACCTGCCAGCAGGTCTCATCCTGTCTGGTAGCTGGGCACAATGGGAGTGTGATGGGGGAATGTGGAGTTTGCAGGAAGGGGTAGGAAGGAGTCTGGGGAGGATGTGGGTGGGTGTGGAGGGAGTTGGAGAGCATGGGGTGTGTGGATAGGAGTGGGGGGATTGTGGGGAGACTATGGGTAGGGGGGCTGCTAAGGATGGATGATTCCCTTGTTCCCCCACAGAGCACAGCCCTTCCACCCCCACAGCACATGGACTGCCCACCTGCCCACATGCAGAGCCCAAGCCCCACTCCCCACAGGACCCCAACCCCCCACAGGGCCCACATACTGCCTCTCATGCCCCAAGTACTCCCTTTCTGCACAGCCCACAGTTTACCAGCAGCAGTGGCCATTGGGGAGCTCAGAGGCTCCTGGCATAGCCCCTCTGCATGTCATGGGGCAGCGGGGGGCACTGCAGCTTGGCCCTGGCCACCCGGCACCTGGCGATGCCTGTGCCACATTGTACGGGCCTGGCCCAGCTAGGCATGGTGCCGTGCACCTTTGGGTAGCTCTGGGCCACTCAGACAGTTGCCTGGGGCCCTGCACTGCTTGCAAGGATTGTTTGCTGCACTGGACCAGGCCGTGCATGCATGGGAGAGGCCCGGCATGATGGTGGGCATGGCCCATGTATGCAGGACCCAGTCTGACATGACAGGTGGTCCCCGTGAGCAGTGCAGGGCCCTAGGTGAAAGCCCGAGTGGCCTGGAGCTGCCCTATAGCTCATATCCTTGTGACAAGCTGGGCAAGGCATGCATAATGTGGCACAGGCAGTGCCAGGTGCCACGCAGCTGGGGACAAGCCATGCTGCCCCCGTCATGTGAGTGGGCTGTGCCAGGAAGCCCCAAGTGCCCTGATGGCTGCCACTGGTGAGCTGTGGGCCATGTGGGAGGGGGAGCCCTTGGTCCATAACGGGGGGCAGGCACCCCTCCTGAGCTGCACCCACACAACCCCTCTCCCCCTCCACTCCCTACTTACCTGGAAAGGAGTCTCTATCCAGGTCAGCTGCAGCCTGCATCACTGTTTGCCCTGCACAGCAAGGCATCAGGGCAAGGGGTAGGCTACCAGAGCATCTCTTGGAGGACCCAAGCCTCCGGTTGCCCCCTGCCCCACTTTTTGGGGGGGCAGAGGGATCTGATCCCTGGATATCTAGGTATCACATTTTGAGCCCGTGCTGGAAATATGCAATGTGGGGAACCTTTTTTGTTCCCAGCATGCCTCTTGCTATGTCTCAAACTGCTTTGAGAGGTCATCTAATCTAACCCAGTCTCCAAGCAGGACCATCCTAGACAAGTGTCTGTCTAATCTGTTCTGAAAAACTTTAAAAACAAACCTTCCCACACAACTAGCAGGCATAAGGCCCAAAGCATAAGAAAAAGTGTTTAACTTGCCTTAGGGAAAGCAGGGGGATAAGGGTCTACTACTGCAAGAATAGATCATATTTTGCCACTAGCTAATAAAACATGTTTAGCAAAACACGTTAGTTGTGAGAAGCTGAGTACTGTTTTTTTTTTTTAAATTCTAGGAACATTATGTTTCTCAGGAATTTCATCAGGTGGCCCTATCTGTGGGCTTTTAAAAGCACACTGCTCTGGGGTGTAGGTGTCCTATATCTACATCAATAGTTTGGAATGAAAACTGTTCAAAATGTAAGATAATTATAATTATTCTTATTCATAATAATTAAAACTATGGGCATTTAATTTCTGTGACAGAACCTATAGCCTTAAAAGGAAAGATCAAGGGCTGAGAAGTAGAAACAGCTATTTCACTAGCTGCACCTCCTCTCCCACTTCTTGAATCTTGCTTTTGAAGAAGAAGGGGTTAGATCTGCAGCACTATAAAACTTTTAATTTCTCTCTTTGAAAAAGAAAGACAATGCAAACTGTTTCACCCAACACCGACTGAGGTTTTTTTTCATGAAGCCATGGAAGTATTGACTGTAAAGTTTAGAATTACACATGAAACAAAAATAGAAAGGGATTTTCTGGGGACTGGCATGTCTTCCATGGTCAGCCTCTATAATTACATGGTGTCTCTAGAAGCTACTTTTTGAAAGCTGTCTTTTACATCCAGTCTTTTTCCCAGACCCTGAAGGCGGTTCTTCAGAAACACTTGGTGTTAAATCTGAACACCTTTAAATGAAGTCTTTCTAAATAAGGCTTTGCAGTAGGGCTGGTTGGGAAAAAATGGCTGAAACTTTTCTCCATTGAAATTGCTATTTTATCAAAATATTTTTATTATGAAGGAAATTTTCTCATGAAATTTTCTCAGGTGTGTGAGGAAATTTCAGGAAGGAGAAGGGGTATAGGTTTGGAGAATACAGAGTTCCTGTAAGAAATAATAGCCCTAATTCAGAATACAGACTAAAACCTGGGTCTCCCATAAAGCACATGAAGCCTTAAGTCCTAGGTTAGTATTTATTCTGATGTGTGACTTTCTCTTTCTTTTTTTCAGAATCTGAATTTTTCCATAGAATGGAATCTTAACTTGTGCAGTCTTCACTGAAGGAAACTCAAGCACAAAGGTGATGGTATACTTACTGTCAAGATAACAAAGAGACTAATAAATGTCTTCCTAAACTTATCTGGGTCTGGATATGTTGTGAGCATTCATAACTTTAAAGATACTACAAGATCCTGAAATAAGGAGCCAGATCATTCCAGCTCATGTTTCTGCTTTCTTTGGGAATATTTTTAGTGGATTTTTTTTTTTACATTTTTAATAGCTAGATTGTAAGCCTAACAAGTCAGGATGGTGAACATGCATATTAGTAAACAAAGATAGGAGTGCTTTTATTTGTAGTCCCCCGTGGCAGGGCATTGGGTGTGCCCGCCACTTTTGAAGATCTAAGGGGGGGGAAGGTGTGTGGCAGGGTACTGGGTGTGCCTTCCCCTTTAAAGGCCTGAAGCTGGCAGCCACCAGGTGCCTGATGAGGGCAGCCATTTTGGAGGCAAGGGCTGCCTATATAAACAGGGCAGTTTGGCTACTAGAGGCCAGGCAGCAAGATTGCCTGGCTGGAGGACTGCTGAGAACAATCTGGAAGTAAGGGGATGGTAAGGCAGGTCCTGGTCCTGGGCATGATCTGAAACTGCACCCTGCTGGGTGTGGCTGGCCTGGTGGGGCTCTCAGTGGCATGGGAGCCCCCAGGAAATGCCAGGCCAGTTACCACCCTGGTGAAAAGTGGGTTGGGCACCTTAACCCCTTGCCCCCACCACTGGGTGGGTAACCCCAGTGTTTGTTTGAGAGGCTCAGAGGGCAGACCTAGTGAGAGAGAGACAGGCTAGAGACCCAGCCTGAATAAGAGAGTACCCTTGACTGGCCCATGCTGGGGCCAGGACCAGGAGGGTCAAAAGGGCCAGGGGCCCACCATGAGGGATGCCCATGAGCTGGGGGCCTGGGGTCCTGACTGGCCTGGAGGTGGGTCAGGGCTAGTAGCTGCAGGTCCTGGGGGACCACACCTGAGAGAGGAAAATGGCTTTGGGGGGCTAGGCAGCCCAGATGAAGGTGGAGAGGCCACCTGAGTGGAGGGATCATGGAGCGGTCCTGTTAGGATGATTCTGGAGCCCAGCGTGGGGACCGGTGAGGATATGGACATCAAGATGCCATCTGTGAGGCTTGGGCTGCAGTATTGGAAGGACAGAAGCTGCAGAGAGCTCCCCTTGGCATCGGGGCACTAAATGGGCAGCCTCCAGCTTATATGACATCTATAAATGAATCCATTAAGACCAAGGCGTGGCAGGAGAGAAGGCAGGTGGTTGGCCCAAGAACAGGAGGGCAGGCCATCGGAAGCAGCCCTGAGGAAGCCCCCTGTCACATCCCCATTACATATAAGGGTTGCACAATTCATTGAAAAATTAGGGTAAGCAGGCAGACAGGCCCTCTGAATATATATGCATGTTCAACAATTCCTCATCTCTCAACAGATTCTGATTACTAAGGGCAAGCTTGTTGTGCTCTCCTTTCCAGTGACTGTGAACTCTGCAAGGATAAAGAATTATTTTAAGTCCCCCATTTATACGGTGATCTGTAAAATAAGATCTGAGATGGAAGAACAGGGCTCTGTTTTCTAACATCAGTGACTTGGAGATTTGCACATCAACCATCTCTCCTGAAGAGTCGGGAAGATTTACAGTTCCTAGAAATGTTTGCCAACAAAGATGTTATTGTAACTCCAGAGTCTGCTTAAGGAAGTTTGAGGTAGAGTTAGAAGCTTATGTTAGAGTTCATATTGTCTTCCTGCACTTGATGTATAGGATAGACAATAGGCCAACTGCATTGCTGAGTAAAAGCAAAGCTACTGTGGCACTATAACAGCTTCTAACATCGAGGCTTTCACCGGCTGTTTTTAGTATCTAAACTTAACTTGGAATACATAGAGCCATATTTGACCTAGTTGTAATGTGTTCTTCGATAAGTCAGTCAGTTTCTCTGTGCCTCAGTTGAGCATCTGAGAAATAGGAATAATACTTATTTTACTGTGCATGTCATCAGACTTAAGTCATTCATAACTGTAAAGAAATCTACACTTCCTTGTAGAAAGATGGCCTATACAGGTATTTGTTATATATACTACATGTAATATAAAATGTGTATATATAGTACTGAATTCCCTCTTTTGGGTATCAGTCAAGAAATACCAACACATGCCTGCTCTGGACACTAGCTATCAAAGTGGCATAGTTCCCTTGAGATTCACACAACGTGGGGTAGTTCGTTCTTTCGTTTAATAATGCCATTTTTTCATGCTAAACTTATGGGTTGGCACTGTTATATTTTCTAAACATATGCTAGCTGTTGCCAGAGCTACACAAGGCAGTTCATAAATCTCTTTACCCAAGAACAGTCTTTTCCCAGTGCAGAATAGAGGTAGAGCTGTTTTGCCTATAATTACTGCAGTGCTTAAGAGCTTCATGTGTATTTATACATTTCGAATTTATTCATACTAAATCTCCTCTGTGACCTTCATATTGAATATTAACCATTCCTTTGCTTGTTGAGAATCATGTTTTGCATTGTCTTATATTCTGTTGGAGTGAGATGGGTAGATTCCTTAGTCATCAAGCCATGTACCTTTTCCAGCAACTGTCCACACCCTCATTTCTCCAATGAGTGGAATAAGGACCAATCCTTCTTCCTTGAATACGTCATTGACATTAGCTGCACATTCCTTGGAAAGTAGCAAAGTATTCAACAGTCTAGACACAGCCAAATAAGAACACAAAGCTTACTTTGAGCAAATCACTAACAACTTATGTCAGCCAACAATGTGCTGTCAGCCAACAATGGGCAGAAAAGTTTTCTTATCCCATTAGCTGTGGTGCATGAGAGCTACTCCAGACTCTAAAAGAACTAACTGCAACATTTTCAGCTCCATCACTTCCATTCTAGGAAGCAAAAAAGGATAGGGAGAGACTATAAAGCAATGTGGAGCATGGCCAGACTAGTCACTGTTAAATCTCTTATGTTGGTGTGGCCACTTCTGAATAGCCAGTGGGTAACATAATATCAGTTGCTTATACAACCAAGAGATGATACCAGGTTAATCGCCCTGCTATTGGAGTGCTTCAAGGTTACTGATATTAAAAGTCCAGTTCTGTTTGGAACATTACCTGATACAGCCTGGATAATATAGCATAACACCTCTTCTACTTCTTGTGCATAGTTTACTAAACTAAACTAAAAATCCAAAGACATCACTAGTGAGGAAAATAAAATGCCTTGTTACATCTTTGCCCTGTAAACCATGAACCTATAACTGACTCCTCAAAATGTATGGATTTATGCATATTCCCATAACTAAGATTATGCAAAATACCTATATAACAGTATGGTTGAGCAAAGATCAATGGTGAGAAGAACTCCTTTCAACTGTCTCAAGAAATTTTCAAGCACAAATGGAAATTACATTTAACTACAGCACCAAGTTTAATTTCCTGTGATGTTAGTTTGGTTTCAGTTACTTATTAATAACATTCAAAATTGTAATCTTGACATACTTGGTAAATTTTCAGTACTCTGTTCAACAGATTAGGCATACTGCTATTGTTCGCTGAACAGGAATTGGTGTCTATTCTAGGCAAAATAATGTAAATATTTACCTTCATATTTGTTTGATCAATGGCAAGTTTAGAACCTAAAACCTTGTTAGATTTTTTTTATGGCCCTTTTCACCTAGAAAGAGCCTTGAAATTAAGAATAATGATATAAAAATATAAGCTGTGACAAAATCATTTACTGTAAACCACACAGCTACTGCTTGGGAAGGAAGGTCATATGCATACTACAACCAGTAGTAATTATCCTAATAAAAGCACAGCTCTTCCAAATGCTGTGCTCCCTAGGCTGGTGTTGTAAAGCAGATGCAGTATGCCATATGAGTTGTTCATTTGGCACAAATGAATCAGGTAATGTTTTAACCCATAAGAAGGTTTTAAACTCGTTACAAGGAAATGACAGAAATAGACCAGGAAAGTCCCTACATGAAATTTAGTTAAAGAAGCAGTAAGAGCAGCCAGCAACATTAATGTGTTCTTTCTATTTCCCTGATAGCTTTTTCTTCTCCTTTTTTTGGTTTCCATTGACTGTCATAATGGCACCACATGTAAGCTTCTGTGTTACCTCATTGTTGTAATATATAAAGCTACAGTCCTTTTAAATTAACTTCCATATATTTGCAAGAGAGGTCAGCTATGTCCTTCATATTTGTCTCTTTCCAGACAAAATAATTCTCTGCTACTCTTTTCTTAATCTATTTCTATTACAAAGATGCTTTTCTATTTGTAGCTGTGTATTAGCCCTTCAGAGGCTGCTGAGGCACAGTTACAGACATCACTGCAGATTTCCTATATGTGGACCAGAATTTCTAGTGTGTGGAAAGCACAGCGGAAAGGGATGATATCATATAGACTTGAGATGACCAGGGTAGGCAGCTGAGTGTCTGTATAAGGAAACAAACCTTCCTGGAGCATATGAAGAGCTAGTCTCATCCTTCTCCTGCCATAACATTCCTGTGAGAGAGAGAGAGAGACATGTCTCGTAGCCCATAGCTATTGCCATCTGGAAGCTGGCTACCACAGACCACTAAAGACTCAGGGAAAACAAGTTTGGTGTTGGCAGTTCAGTCCTTAGAGCACTATTATTGGAGGTTTGTTAAGTGATTAATACTGTGGATAACCTGCAAGTGAAATAATAGATGGCTTTCAAACAATGGGCTTTCCAAGTTGCACTAAGCACATTAATACTAGCAGATGAATGTTGTAATCAAAATGATGACTCCTATATTATTCTGGAGGCTTTATCTGATCATGAAGGAGGGTTCATGAATACTGATGGAGGATTTGCCAAAAAGGTGCATGATTCAAAATGTGGCATTTACCTCTATGGACAAACAGGGATCTTATTTCTGCCAGATGGCATAATTGTAAGTGGGGTGTCTATGCTTTGTTACCTTAGGGTACAATATTTACTGACCTACTATGACTTGCCAAGGCTTATGAAACTGTAATCTGATTTGAGAGAATAGGGGGTGGGGTGAGGATCGGGAGGAGGAGCATTGAATTGCTATCCTACAGCTGTTGGATAGATGTAGAAAGTGTTTTGGGGTGGCTAAAGGTGAAATGTTGCAGCCTCCAAAACTGTTTGGATGCTGGTATAACCAACTATAGCAATAGAGAGACATCTGCATATTTCTCAGGGTAATCCTATATAGGAATATCAGTATGCTATACTGGGGCTCAGTGCTCCTGATTAAAATGTGACAATATCAGCAAAGCAATTTTTTTTTTATACCAGTACAATAAAACTACCTTCCACAGGTAAAGCTAGCCATACTGGTAAAAATGCAGCATATTAGGGGTTTGAACCAGTGCACCTATGTTGTTTTAGGATCCTACCGCTTCATACCTTTGATCCACCTAGATACATTGCTAAAAATTCATAGTGTAAACTTGGCCATACTGAATACTTGACTTGCTTTTAAAAGGATGCCTCCTTTTTCAGCACATATCATATATTTCTTGCCTCTGGTGTTGCATAGTGAGCAGCTGCCTTTTCCTCATCTTTTCTTCCTAGTTTTCCTCACATCTGGCTGCAATCCCTTAGGAGTCCGTCCTTCCTATTCATGGTAACAGGGTTGTTTCCTGCCTGTAATCAGTGTGGCCAGGTGCTTCACAATGGATGCCAACAAACAGCAAGCTGCTTCTGACTGCACTTTGTGCTTCACACTATGCCCAGTTTTGCTACATTTGTTATTGAGTTGTCTAAACCTAGTATATTTTTGAAAATGCTTCTGCCATCCAGAGTTGCACAGTATGCAATTAGCTCTGCAGACATTGCTACATTAGCTTTTGCACCCCTCTGTGTTGCCTGTAGCTAAGTTATTAGGCTGGTGAGGTTCCTAATTTTAAAATAATATAGCTGTATATTCTCTCAATGCAGATGTGATATTGCAGTGTAAGAAATTTATCCCTGAACTTGGCCTTTCAAAGATGCTTATTAAGTTGAACCTATTACAGGAGGTCACATATTTGCATTCTAAACCTGATTGCCCTGAGACTATCACAGGGTGCCTTTTTCACACAAAACATTTTCAGTGCTGCTGGTTTTTATTATGAATCAAGCCATTATAATGGCTTTAATTAAGATTTAGAAAGCATCAGGGACTATTTTATATGACAATCCAGGCCAATAAAATGTCTGAAATAACAGTATAACATTTTCAAATAGTATTCTTTGGTACCATTCATAATACCAAGACTGAGTAGCTGCTTAAGTTGCTGGCATGCTAAACATTTGTGCATCTTTTTTTTTGCTTTTTTTACAATGTTTAATTTCCTTACTAATAAGCTACAATTCCTTAGTGTATTTAACACAAGTTAGCTTTCCAAACACTATTCCATCTGTTCTCTGAAGCAGTGGGATATGAAAGCAACTGACAACACACACAGAGGTTGCCTAAAACAACACACTCTACAGCAAATTCAGCTGGTGCAAATGTGAGTAAAGGCCTGCCCTTTTGTTTAGTTGAAATTGCTCAGGGCAGCAGACTTAGCTGTCAGTTGTTTAAGATCCTGACTTTAAAATCAGTATCATTACATCATTTATTTGTTGGTGGTGGTATTTTCTTAATTTACACTGATGGTTCATCTACACTGCTCAGTTAGGTTGCTATGGAATACTGTACTGAGACATCTCACAGTGCCACATGCGCATTACCCCACTTCTGTCTCTTCAGCACTTATTGGTGCATGTATAGCAATATACTGTGGCTGTTACATTATTTCCAGTTGGAGAGGTAGCGCTGATGAAGGAATGCAGAGCGGTGCTGTATGTCTCATTTCTGTCTTCCATGGAGTTGTAATTGAGTAGTATAGAGGTACCCCATGGGCTTCCAAACTTTTTCCATGGGATGAACCACTTCTTGCAGGGTACAATCCACTTTTTCACTGGTCTGACTTGAAGGAGGATTGCTGGGTCAGGGGATAGGTTGGGAGGCTGTCCAGTGGAATATGTCCCTACCAACGTTCCTTATGGGCTGACTGGGCTACTACATGTCCGATAGGTTCATAGAAGTTAGGGGCTGGAAGGGACCTCAGATCATCAGGTCCAACCCCCTTGCTCAAGGAAGGAAAAATTTAATGTAAATATGCTGAGATGAGCCCAGAGAGGTGTGCATCCAGCTATCTCTTGAAAATCTCCAGGGAAGGTGACTATACCACCTCCAAGGGGAATCTGTTCCAGACAGATTAGAGTCTAGGCTCTGACCCATACTCATAGCCAGGCAAGAATGCCTGTGGTTACAGCCCCTCTATGCCTGACTCAAATGCTTTCCTGTATAGATGGCAGAAGGGTTGGGCTGAATCTTCAGTGGAAGCAGAAGTTAACTGCAAAGTAGACATGTCAAAGCAGAGAAGCAAAGGAGACAAGATCAGTTGAGCTAGCTTAGCCAGACACCAAACTGTGGGCTGAGGTGGGGACACCAGAAGAGAGGGAGAGGCTGCAGTGGGGAGTAGGCGGACAGAAATAGGGTGGGATTTAACGTGGACAAGTGTAGGGTGATGCATCTGGGGAGAGGCAAACCCCAGCACACATACTGGCTGGGAAGCTCCCCTCTCACTAGCACAGTGGAGGAACGGGATCTTGGCGTCATT
>JAGPOW010003642.1:94315003-94369562 GCA_030014935.1 Caiman crocodilus | reverse complement strand
TGTTCTTGCTCCTACCTTGGGCGTCTTTAAGAGTAGATTAGATAGGTACTTGGCTGGGGTCCTGTGACCCTGGCACTCGTTTCCTGCCATTGGCAGGGGTCAGACTAGATGGCCTGCTCTAGGCCCCTTCTGACCGTAGGTACTATGATACTATGAACATGAGTAACATATAAGAAGGCGCACCAGCCCCAGCTAAACATAGCCAGCCAACACCGCTTCCAAACATGCGAGACCTACCAAGCTCCCACAAATTCCACCCCAAGAGCACCCCCCATCCTGCCCCAGCCAGACTTCTTTATTTTACAGCAATAACTAACTGTAAGGTGCAATGATTCATCTTGTAAGCATTGAAAACTTCCTATACAATATCTTCTACTTTATTCTGCTTGGCCAAGGCCCATTCCTATGGACCAACTCCCTATTCGTTTCCAGTTCCATGATATCCTTATGGTAACTGTCCCTCTTTGTAAGAAAGATTATATTGATAGTGCAAATTAATTTATCTGTCTTTTGAAGGAGCCTAACAGCTGGAAGGAAGACAGAGCCAGCACCATCAACAAGCCAGAAAACTGCAGAGCACCAGCAAAGGTTACACAGACCATAGTCTGGCAATTGCTGTACTTGAATCTTTATTGTTTTGACTACACTGTTTATTGTCCTGTGCTAAGTGCCATTGCAACCCTGTCACCAAATGTCACTGTATGTTCCCATCCCCCTTGATGTCCATGAATTATTTGGATTTAAAATTATATTAATACTGAATTTTAACTAAATGAAACTGGATCTGGCCCACAGGCTGTAGGTTGACTAGTTCAATGCATCTGTGAATCTTTACTCAAATGATAGAAAAGATTAGAAAATCTCAGAGTATGAACATGACCAAAAGGCAAAGAGGACCTATGAACAGGATTATAAAGATTAGACTAGCCAGACATAGGCCTTCATTAATATGAAAGACGGATTGGAAGATACAAAAAGAAGCATAGAAAAATCACTTTTGTGCCCCTTCCTTTCTACTTATTTCTTACATTTTCAGTGACTGTCATCAAACTTGAACATGAATTTTGCTTTTCTGTCCTGTAACAAGGGCTGTCCCAACAGCCTTTAAATATGACTTATCCAAAATGTAGTCGCTTTGTTTCTACTGAAAACCTTCTGAAAAATTCCAAAAAAAGGAGAGTTGCTCCAAGGCATTTCAACAGGTCTATACATGATGAAGCATGCATCTCCATACGAATTGGAAAATTTCATAATACTGACGATGATTCAGTATTCATAATACTAGTGATTTTGCTGGAAAATTCTTTCTGAAGAAAACCAGGCAAATGGCTACAATTCAGTTTCTGAAATGAAATATTTTTACATCTTCCTTTTGGAATTATTAAAAAAATGTATTACCCATGTTGCATAGTCATAATTTTGTATTTAAAAAAACCCAAAAAAGCCATTTGTCAGAACCAAGTGCTTCAGTCACCCAAAAAAGAATATTCTTTCAGCATTATCTTTGCTGATTTTTCTTTTACTTTGGTGCAGAAGCAGCCAGATTTACAAAGTGGAGTTTCTGTTCTTTTGACAGCATTAAAACTAAGTAGTGCTCAGATTTACTTGACATGTTCACATCATACAACAAGTTCCAGCAAAAAAATTGAAATAGAATATGGAGTAGTATTCTGTTCTTCAGTTGTTCCAGAACAATAGCTAGGAATTAACAAGAACACACAGATTTTCTGCAGGTAGACTTCCTCAAATGTCCAATTCAACATTGTTATGAATATGTCATTGCCAATTTCTTATTGAAAAAATAGAAAATCCTCATGATCTGAATTCTTTCCAGTCCATAGTAATCATAATCTTGCTTTTTTTTCTCTGCATGCCAAGTCTATGTGCTCTTGAAAATACTTTACTAGCACGTACTCTCATCAAATAGGATAATGCAAAATTACATGTATTATCTGGATTTAAAAATATGTAAATACTGAATTTTAAATATAAAAATATGAATTGAGTTCCATGCATGTGTTGTTAAAATCTACAGCATATAAATGTAATTGTAGCTTATTTTAAGACTTATTCCAAGCAAGTTTCTGTACCTGTAAAATAGACTTGCATAGCTTCTGCAACAAACACATTTCTTCTCAACTTACATTAATTATTACAAAAAATCCAGCTACATTTCAACCCATTAAATGAGCTTTTGCATTAGTTATGGACCAGTGTTTAAGGAAGAACAGTGAGGTTACTATCTCTTCTCTGGTACACTTGAGTCACCACTCCTAAGTGGTACTTAGGAGTCCTTTCTGCCTTTCAAAACTGCAAAATATCCAACCACCAGAAGCAAATAGATTGCTCTTCTGCTCGTATTCTCAGCTATAACTATACATTTAGTAAGAATGAAACTTTGTAGCATGAGCTGTTTTTAGTGCCAAACCTTTTAAATAAGCAGTTGTTAATCTATACTATGCAAACCCAAACCTAAACAACTGGAAAAAATCAGCAAGAAATGGTGCATTGGATGTTGCCTATTTAGTTTAAATTCTGATTTGATGTTTTTATTCACTAAGGATAAACCTGTTGTATAAAATATCTACAACAATTAAACCTAGAGGGTCATTTTTCATATGTATCCATCCATCCATATATACATACAGATAGATAGATACATTCATATGGACAGACAGACAGATCTATATAATTTGCAATTAATTCTGTTTGTTCCATAAATGTAATAGAGAAATAAATGATATCATCAGCTAGCACATCAAGAAAACAGTGCAATGTTAGCATATCTTTTAAAAAGATGCCACATATGTATTTATGATAAATGATTACATATTATTTGGGATTAATCCATTACATGCACTAGGAAACTATTATGCACCATTAGAGAGAATATTTTAAGTTACAATAACAATAGGCAGGAAAGTCACTTATCAATACCATTTCTAGGATACATTAATGAAACTGGGGAATATCAGTTAAGGCTGAATAAAGGGATCCTGGAAGAGAAGTAGAGTAAAGCAGGTACTTTTGAACAAATTAAGTCCAGATGCTCATAGGTCTGATTGCACACTTATTGAAATCAGTGGAAAGAAACCTACTAATTTCAAAGGACTTTGGATCAAACCCTGGTAACAAAGTTTTTCAAACCTGTCAGAAGTGTGTGCGCCCCACTACAAAAACAAACTCAAATTGCAAGGATACAATTACAAAGGGCACATCTACATGAGATGTTTTAAGGCACATCAGCCTAAACTTAAGGTGCATTAGGGCATGCGTCTACAAATGCGTACCCTTAATGCACTTTAAAAATGATGAATTTAGGTTATTTCTGCAGATACAGGTATCAAATTTAGGTGTAAATAGTTAAAGCGTATTAACGAGCATGTAGGCACATTAAAGTGCATTAACTCTGTGCATGTGGACTGACTTGGGATTAACTTTAGTCCCAAGCCAGTCTACATGCAATGTTAATATGCTTTAATGCCTGCATGTATAGACACCTGCCTAAACTTGCTTAATGTGCATTAAGCTAATGTGAATTAAATTTAGGCACACATAAATGCACATGTAGACATGCCCAAAAACTTCTAATTCTGTTGCAAATTGTCCTCCAGGCTTTTGTAGACTATTTCTTATAGCTTGGGAGACAATACTCCTAGAAGTACAGTAAAGCTAAGAGCAAAGCAACTCTGTTAATGCAATGTTATCCACTATATGTCTTCAGACTGTGGTAGATGAAAGATGACCAAACGCCAGCAAGCTATGCTCACGGCGTGGGGAACAGCGGGTACAGCCTAATGGCCACATGAAAAAATTCATGCAACAAAATCCCCAGCTCATGCAGCTCGTTAAATGCACAAAAAAGGCCCAATCTCATTGGCTATTAGGGCAGTATGAAAGCAAAGCCCACGGGAAAAGAAGGTGGGACCCACACAACATTGGAGAGGCTTGATCACCCTCACCAGAGGTTCTTCGTCCATGGCTCTCTTTCCCCCTGGATGCCCACATCTCGGATAATTGCATCAGTTAGATGCCTGAAGAGCTCTCGAGTTCCCTATGGTTTGTGATTTCGAAAGTTGTTGTAAGGGGAACTGCCGGCGCGGACGTGCAAACGAAGCATTTATGTGCTTCACGGCATAACTTTATGGCGCGTGCCTACACTGTACTGCAGTTTGTAAGTAAAGTGTTTATTTGTTATATTGCCCTCAGACTCTTTTTGAATGGGAAAAGGTAGAAAAGAGAAAGTAGCGTTCTAGAAACCTTTCGTCCCCGGCCTGCTCGGATCCAGGGGTCAACTACCCTCTGATTCTGTACCACACAGAGATGGAGAGAAAAATGTACTGGTGTGCGACTAAACATGACATCCAGCTTTAGTGGTGGTTAAAATACTAATCACCAATTTTTTCCCAATGCTAAGAGAAACCACTAGAAGGTTTGAAGCGAAGTGAAAGGAAAGGCAAGCTGTCTTAATGTGTCTGCATGACAGATGTTCATGTCTTGAATACTGTCTGTATGTAAACCTCCAAAACCACAAAACTTCAATATACAAACTGTTCTTATACCATAAAGTCAATGCATGTATTTCCACAGTTGTTTTGGAGGGGATTCATAGTTGTTTTCTTACTATGTCATTACTTAATTTTGAACAGCTTGGCTATGTATATTGGCATATGTTGCATGTATAAAAATTGTCATCATAGGGCATCTATTTCAAACGAGGCTATATACCTTGAGCTTCCTGTCTGCAGATAATAATGGGTGCTATTTAATGGGAGGGACATATAAATGGTGGTTATTCTCTCAAGCTATATTGAAATCTAAAGATGGAAATATTTACATACTTTCTCTCCTGGTGTCAGTTAGCAAAGTCTCACTGAAGTCCATGGAACTGAGTCATAAAGCCATAAAGAAGATAATGTGTCCCTGTACTACTGTGCTTTTCTGTTATTTATGGCCATCTTCATCCCTTAAAATATGATTAATCACTCACTGGACTTTCTAACTATTTATATCTTTGGTCACAGTAATCCTCACTGGTGCTGCAGGCCACTTTGTTTGTGCAAAATGGCTGGCCACTGGAGGGCATTACATGAATTATAGAACAGGAAATATCTATGGTCATAACAGACAAACATCACATGACTGCAGACCTCAGATTTGTAACTCTTTTAGTAACACTGAACACACAATATTATAATATCTTTGAAAGTCTGTGTTGCATGGTCAGTAAGTACAGAATGCTGAGGCATGCCTTAAAGGGAAGCCTTTCTGACCTGCCAGGCAATCATAATGGCACCAGAAATCCAATTCAGAAAATAATCATTCAATTTGCAGTTAAATATTCATAGCTTACATTGGTAACCTTCTATGTTCATTTTCTTTCCATAGTTAATAAAGAAGCTAGCTTTCCATTAACAGCTTAAATTTATCCTACCTTTTACTTTTCCCAAAATAACTACATTTAACTGAAATTTTGTGAAGGTTATCTCAGGGTTGAACAATTATTTCAGCTGGAAGGCCACTTAATAAATTTTGGTGAGCTAACGAGGGCTGCAAGGGTAGCCCTGCCTTTTGACAGGTGACCTGCCCCTGGTTGCCACCTTGGGACTGAAAGTCCCACCCCTAGCCCCTCACCTTCACTGCCAAAAGTCCCTCCCCTTGTCTCCCTCCCCTGCACCCCAGAAATACTCCTTTTGGGATGGGAACTTGCTATCTTGAAACTATAAGAAAACCTTATCATAATCTAAAAGTTAAACACCTACTGTAACATATTTCAATTTTATCACAAAAATATTTCTGTCATGAGTTGTGTTTGTGAACTGTATATAGAGATGATTGAATAAAATAATTCAAAATTTAAGTCTTACTCTTGTATATTGTGGGAGGGTGGGGTGTATTTTGGGGGGTGTAGCAGGGTGTGGGGTGTGTGCAGGGTCTTTTGAGGGGTGTGGCTGTGTGGGGGGGAATAGTGTATGCTGAGGGGGGGTTGCGGGGGCAAGGTGTGGGTGTGTGGCATTTTTGGACTGTGAGGGAGGGTGGGGAGTATGGAGACCCCCCACACATTCCCCTGATGGTGCACAGTCCCTGCCAGCAACAGCAGAAGCAGGCAGCAGATGCTCGGGGCACTTGTGTCCCACACAGGCACTGTAGCCTGGAGATGCATGGCTCTAGGCAGTGCTGCATGTGGTGGCAAGGAGTGCAGGCAGGCTGGCCCACTTCTACCATGCAGGGCTTCCTATGGTGCATGTACAGCTCCCTACACTCATGCACCACTAGGGAGACCCCTGATGATGGAGCTGTCTGCCTTCGCAGCTCTTTGCAGAGCAGGGCCCAGGACTCCACCAGAAAGCAAGGGGTGGGACTCCCCTCTACTTCTGGTGGAGTCCAGGGACTGGACTGCAAGGAGAAGCAAAGACAGATGGCTCCATCACGTGGGGTTTCACATGGGCAGGAAAGGACACTGGGGTCAAACAATCCCAGCTAGGTGATTATCAAGCCTCCTTTGAAGACCCCCCAGGGTAAGAGCCAGCACCACTTCTCTTGGAAGTTGGTTCCAGATCCTAGTCACCCTGACTGTGAAGTAGCGCTTCCTGATATTTTGCCTGAATCTACTCTGAATCAAATTATGGCCATTATTCCTCGTTACTCCCGGTAGTACTCAAAGCAACAGGGACTTTCCCAAAGCCTGCTGGTCCCCTTTGGCCAGGTTGTAGACAGCCACCAGATCCCCTCTCAGCCTTCTCTTGTGGAGGCTGAACAGGTTCAGGTCCCAGAGCCTCCTTGCATATGGCCAGCCTTGCTGCCTCCTGATCCTGTGAGTGGCCCTCCTCTGGACCCTCTTCATGCTGGCCACATCCCTCCTGAAGTGCGGCGCCCAGAACTGGATGCAGTACTCCAACTGCGGCCTGACCAGTGTCGCCTAGAGGGGGAGGATCACCTCCTTGGACCTGCTCGTGATGCATCTGTGGATGCATGACAAGGTGTGGTTAACCTTCCTGACTGCATCCCCACATTGGTGACCCATGTTCATTTTGAAATCGATAATAACACTAAAATTCTTTTCTGCCTCTGTGCTAATGAGAAGGGAGTTCCCTAGCCTGTAGGTATGCTGTTGGTTCTTCCTCCCCAGGTTCAATACCTTGTACTTGTCTGTATTGAAACCCATTGTAGTCTCATCCACCCACCCTAGTAACCTGTCCAGATCTAGTTGCAGCCTGTCCCTCTCCACCAGTGTGCCCACTTCTCCCCATTTCTTAGTGTCATCCACGAATTTGAACAAGGTGCTTTTCACCCCCTCATCCAAGTCACTGATGAAGATATTGAACAGTGCAGGCCCGAGGACTGAGCCCTGGAGTACTCCACTGCCCACATCTCTCCAGGTCATAAAAGGTCATCCACCACCACTCTCTGGATGCAGACCTCCAGCCAATTTGCAACTCATCTGACTGTGTAGACATCGACATGACAGTCGCCTACTTTTTAATGAGAATGGGGTCTCATGAAAAGACCTTGGTAAGGACATGATGAGTGTTGAAAGCAGCAGCATTATGAAAAGTCAGAAACAGCAGGCGAAATGGTTAGAGAGAGAAATCTTCCACCCTCCATGGACATGTGTGCAGTGTACGTGGCATCAGGAGCCATAATGGTTCAGGGTGTGACTCTTGGACATTGTAATCAGGAACAGGGGTATGAAGGATTTGTGGGGAACTGGACAGGGAGCTAGAGCACTCACTGATCCTGCCTGGGCAACTGCAAGCTGCTATTTGCTTTTATTAAAAGACTGAAGAAAAGTCATACAAAGTCCTAGAGTTGAACAGGTGTTCACTTCAATTGATTGCCCTCCCACCCAGCCCAAAGACCCAGATAAGTGCTACTATTTTTTTACTTTGAGATATGACCTTTTACACCTTTGTATATGAAATCGTTCCTTTTCTTGCCAGACTTCATAAAAAAGCCTTTTGCTGTAGTCATTTATCTTCATGGTTTTAGACCTGCCTGCTGAAACTTCTGCAGCACTTGCTTCTATGTTACATACACACAGCCAGAAAAGAACTCAGCTTTGCATTATCAAGTCAAGGGATCTCCATTTCTTAGAACCTGGTTGTCAAACATAACAGGGCAACTACAGTTGGTAGGGGGCAAAACAGCACAGCAATACCCAAAAAGGGATGCTGTGAATATAATGCATTGGGTGGAAAAAAATGCCTCCTAAAACTTCTGGCACACAGGATGAGTATTTATTCTGTAATTAAGTATTTGATAAGTTAAGCATGTAATAGCTTTGGTTCCTCTTTAGTCAGATCTTTTTTTCCCTACCTCTTTAAAAGAGAAATACAGGAGATCAATCTCTGAATTTCAAGGTGCAGTTTGTGTACAAAGATGAAAACGCGAATGGTGACACCATTTGTGTACAGTGGTACACTTTGTGTACAAAGATGAAAACACCCTCCTGTCTTTGAAACCTCCTCACCCTGTGCATCAAAATAAGGTGCAGGAATAATAGGCCTCTACAATGAGGAGAGATACAGAAAACCTTACTTAGGAGACACCATTGTGATGGTTTATCAGTTAGATCCCCAATTCAGCAAACAGTTGTGTGCATTTGTTTGTCTGAACTTAATGGGATGTAAGATGCTCCATCAAGGATTAGAATTTGAACGCAGAGCCTATTCAATTTATGGCCTATTCAACTTATGGCCATGTACAGACATTATAATTTTATTAATATATATGATCAGAAACTGAACTATACCCGTAACAGGACAGAGGTTTGGCACACAAAACTGGTCTATAACCATAGCAGAAGTTCAGTACATGTAGACTGCTTTAAAAATGCCAGAACTCAGTCTAAGATTTGCCTTCCCCTACCAAAGGGTGAATGTGTGTCTTGTTCCCTACTAGTCTAAACTATACTGGTTACGGAAAACCATGTAAACTTAGATTGCTCCCTTCTTGGGCTTTTTGAATGTCTTTGCCTAATCTATGAGTTTTCCATGGACCTATATCTGTGAAAATGCACAGAAGAAAAAAAATGTTTTGTGACCTACCATGAAGAAAAAACCTCTGACTTGATGAACAGATATTTTATAAACAAAATAAAACAGTAGCATAAGAGCAACTCACCACAGATGGGTTTAAATAACCTTCAGCATAAGAGAAAACTGCATTTTGCCCTCTTACATTATGGGCCATGCTGAAGGTGATATGTCTTGTTTATAAGGCTATTGGGTAAAAAAGTATCACTTGCTCCTCTCATCCCTGCTTTTGTAATGATAACTAGACCTAACACTTTAGTTTCATTGTTTTTCTTTAGTTAAAAGTGCCTTAAAAATGTGGCAGCATTTTTGTTTTGTTTTGTTTTGGTATCTTTCATCAAAAACAACAAAAATTAAATCTTAAAAAATTCAGTTTGCCAAGAAGGAATTCCGTCCATCTACCCATCCTTCCAAAAAGTCTCTTATTTCCCTTACCATGTATGCCATTACCACGGTGCTGCTTTAAACCCTGCATTCTGTAATTGCCATTATAGTAGGGTGTTTGGGGGGTTTTTTGCTTTTTTTTGTAGTATGCAGTTCAGAAAGCTTGAATCTACTGAGGGCAGTTCCTTTCTGTTTCCTAAAAGCCAAGCAGAAAAGGATATGATTCCCTGAAAGTCACTCAGTTCACAACAATAACAGAAATAGATGTCAAAAATATTTTCTGGAGGGAGAGAAAGTATTACTTTTTATTGACATGCAGGACTGAGATTCATGGGATCAAGTCTGCACACCTGCTTCCTCCATGCATCATGAGTCTGACCATAGAGAATAATTTGTTCTCTCTTTGTTGTATTTCCTTTTGTATAGGTGTAATAATACTACTTTTGTCTAAAACTTTGTGAATGTCTCACTTGAAAGAGGGTCTCTAGACACTGCTATGATACTAATTAATTCATTAATTAATAGTAACTATGATGATGATAATTTAATAGAATTTCCACAAAAGAATGAAAAAAATTTCACAGAGAAGAACTATACCACAAATAACCCTCACTTAACGTCATCCCAGTTAACGTTGTTTCATTATTACATCACTGACCTATTAGACAACATAGTCATTTAAAGTCGTGTACTGTTCACTTATAATGTTGTTTGGCCACTGCCTGCTAGTAGGTAACTACTGTGACATAACTGGATTTGCTTGACATTGTTTCGCTTAAAGTTGCATTGTTCAAGAACTAACTACGATGTTAAATGAGGAGTAGCTGTATTTAGATATCAGGAGGCTTAAATTGAAATCAAGGCAGGGTTCACTCCTCCCCTGCATCCTCCAGGAAGTTTAAATGTGGGATGTATTTTAGACAAATCCCTTTAAAAATTCTTTCAAAACCTTTTGGGACCTTGACATGCCATCTTTCCTATAGAGGTTTATTGTCACACTGCTTGTCTTTGCAGACACTTGATATGGAGCATCTAGTGTAAATATAGAGAACTACAAAAAATCATTTTCCATGAAGACCTCTTGATTTCGGAGTGATTTCCTCAATATGACCCACTACTGTTTGCACTGGTAAATTATTCAGTGTTGCAGGACTCTCTTCTTTTACCTCAGGTATATAGGGAATACTGGCGTGTGAGAAAACAAAATGTTGGTGCGTGACTGAGAAACTGGGTTACCTAATAATAAACTGCTGAGAGTGTGGGACAGTTTCCTTGATCTTTATTAATTTCTTCGGATATTATAAGGTGACTCAGACTATTTCTAATGCATATTTGCCAGTGTGTTTCTTGATTAAGCATATGATTCTTAAGCATCCTACAGAATCCACAAAATAACAGAAGCTCTGTCTGCTCTGGGGTAACTTTCATTTTCCTTGATGTATTTTGTAAGAGGGAAGCATATTGTATATTTGGGTGTGGTATCATTATACAACACCTTGATCTTCGTCCCTCCCTAAAGAACTGTCAGAACAGCATGAGTGCTTCCTTATTACTCACACTCAACATGTTAGAAGCACAAGGGTGCATACGTAGAGCATTCAGACTTCACAGATGTGCTAGAGGCAAGGACTATGCTTATTGTTTCCCTACAGGCAAGCTCCCTATTGTCTCTCCACTGCTTGGGCCCTTGGACTGAATGGCTTTTCTGCTTCAGCTTCTATTACTTTTTTGGCAGATGTTTTTAAAGGGTTTGAGTAAGATGTTATTCATCCATCACAGTTCTGCTTTTCCCACCTATCATTGATACAGAAGGTTGTTACATAGATTCAGCACTTCTATGGCATAATAGAGTTAGCTCCAAAATACCCAGACTTTTTTCAAATAAAAAAGTCCTTAAAAAATAAACTAAAGCCTTTTTGCTTTGAGACCTGAACACAGTATAATGACCCTAAATATTATATTGTGAATAGGGATTTTGTCTTTAAATATTCCATAGTAAAGAAGTGACAATGTTTGATGGCACACTGCATTTTTCAAATACAGAATTTGTTATTCCCATCAGCCAAAATCTCTTTTCTGCAGCAATTTACTGGCAACAGTTGCTCTGTAGAAAATCATTCTAGTAACTAGAAAACACAGAGCTCTGTAATGATTTATGATCACTCTGTGGAAGTTAGTTTCAACCTGGTGAAGATGTTGTTGCATTTTTCAGATTTTTGTGCTGCTCCCAACTTCCCAGGTTAAGCATAAATTATATTTTGGTCCAGACCAGAAATATGAAAATAGGTGAAGGGAAGTGGGATCAAACATATAATTCATGAAGATTCCAAGGACATTTAAAAAACCTGAAAGCAGACTGCTGAAAAGGAATGAAGCACATTTTCCAAATATATCAGGTATTCAAAGTATAGAGAATAACACAATAAACCTGCAGGTAGAATTTTCTTCTGAAAGACTATGATCTAAGAATACTTTAGCACTACTGAAATTCTGACTTGATCCAGAAAGCTATTTAATGCCAATACTAAAACAGATAGTGTTTTATTCTGGCAAGTGTCCTTTTCATTTGAATTTGCCGCCTTCTTTTTTCTCTTTTTTTTCTTTTTTGGTGCAGTTTTACAGCGAAGACTTTAAACAAGAGACAAGCAGTCTTGGGAGGAATTGTTTTTTTCTTGTTTACAGTAATACAGTATGTTTGTAGTCACTGGGCCAGGCCTTTGGCTGGTGTTGTTAAGAGAAGTTGCTTCACTGAAGTGACAACATGGCCTCTTAACTAAAAGGCTAGGGACAGAAGTTACACATAAACAGGTTTAAGTGATTAGAAACTGGTTTAAACCTGTAACAGAACAGAGGTTCAGTGCACATAAACCATTTTCAAAATGGCTGAAACTGGTTTAATATAAACCTGATTGAATGCAGCATCAGACTTAACTGAGTTAGGTCAAACTCATTTACATAACTTCTGTCCCAGACCCCCTCCTGGTTCAAGTTAAATCACAGTTCCCCAGCATCCCAGCATGCTTTACATCCTTGGACCCAACTGTGCTGTCTGATCCAGAAAGCAAGGCTGGCCCCACCTCCCTGTTCCCTAGTTGGAGTGGTGAGGGCTAGCTGACAAGGAGGTGAGGTGGGGCAAGTCCAGCTGGGGATGCAACCCAGTCTACAGAGGGGGGAATACCCCCCACCCAGGTGAACCATGGCTGGGTTTTGGGTCCGGGAAGGGGTAAACTTACTGCTGGCTGTGACTGCGGACTGTAAATCCCAGAGGCACCTGAAAGCAGAAAGAGGAAGTGATGAGAAACACTGCAGAAGTCCTGCTTCTGTGATTCTGGACTGCAAGTCCCAGAGACCTTAGGGGCAGCAGGATATGGAAGTGAATACACAGCCAGAGAGCCATGTTCTAGCGTCCACCGGCTTCTGGCCTGAGCCACTGCAAGCATGCGGCTGCATTTCCTCAATCAAAGATAGGGTTCTGTTCACTTCTGTTTCAGTTTAATCTGTGAAGTTTAGACTAACCTGAAAAGACTGAATCAATTCAGCCTCTGGCTTTTTGACTCTTTGTACCCAGCCAAAGACATGCCAAGTCTGTATTAATACACTAAGGCTAAGTACAGACAGTCAAAAAGGCTGAGGCTGAATTGATTCAATCTTCTCAGGTTAGTCTAAGCTGTATAAACTGAACCAATAAACAAGTGAACAGACATTCAGTTTTGATTCTGGAAATGCAGCCACATGCCTGCAGTGACCCAGGACAGAAGGCTAAGGCTAGTCTGCCCACCCTGCAAGAAGGGGTTTGCGGGGGAGGTACAAAGCGTTCTGTGATCAGGAGCAGGATGGGTGTGTGTGTAGGCAGGGGGAGAGGGTGTGCATGTGTGTGTGGTTATAGGGTCAGTCCTACATGCATACGCCAACATACACATTCACCCATACCCTAACTCACACTGCCATGCACGCAGACCCCCACACCCATACCCCCTCACACACCCCAGCCACCCTTACCCAACTTTACATGACCACATGCTCCCTCATCTCACATCTATCCACCCCCACTCCTTTCCCCAAATGCCACATATGTACACCCCCCCACCACAAACTTGTACCCAGCCCCACAACATACAAGAGTAAGATGTCATTTTAAGCTATTGTGTAATCACCTCTATGTACACTAGACAAATGCATGTAAATCAGGACAAAAATATTTTTTTAAATGAAATAAATGGATACTGTAGATGCTTTCTTTTAGAATATAATTTGGTATGTTTCTGGTTCCGAGAGGCAAAACCCCTTGCTGAAAGGAGTACTTCTGGGGGCAAAGTTCAGGAGTTAGGGAGCAGGACTTCAGGTCACAACATGGCAACCAGGAGGCAGGGTACCTGTCAAGAGGAGGGGCTACCCATGCAGCCCTTGACAGCTTGTCCAAACCCAAAGCAGCCCTCCACCCAAAATAAATGTCTGCCCCTGATCTAACATTACTGAGCAACAATTAAATTTGTCTACACGTGGTACCAAATGCCATGGGAAAGCATGAAACACAAAAAGTAAAACAAGCCATCCTTTTCTAGTACCTCTACCACTCTACGCCAAAAACCAGGGCCAAGTACAGACAGTCAAGAAGCCTGAGGATAAATTTATTCAATCTTTGCAGGTTAGTCTAAACTGCATAGATTAAACCAATAAGTGACCAAGCATTCACTTTTGATTCCAGAAATGCAGTCACGTGCTTGCAGTGGCCTAGGCCAGAAGCCAGGGGGCAGTAGAACATGCCTCCTTGCTCTGCTGGATCTGATGGCTTGGACCCGTGAGGGAGGGGGGTTGTTGGGAAGGTGCAAAGCATTCTGGGATGCTGAGGGTCTGTGAGAGAACTTAAATCTGGAGGGGATCTGGGACAGAAGTTCTACACACTGATTTAACATAAATCAGTTAAATCTGATATTACATCCATCTAGGTTTACCTTAAACTGGTTTCAGCCATTTTGTTGTGTTAGAGATTTAAACCTGTTTGATCACTATCAGTTTATGTATAATTTCTGTTCCTAGCCTAAGCGTACGGATATAATAATGACTTCCCATGTACAAAGGGGTCAGAAATTCACTATGCAACATTTCCTCCAGGGTACTCTCCTTCATGCATTTTGACTTTCTTTCACTGAGAAGTAAACTATTACAGTTTAGTTTAATTTACTCTGGGGTAAGAGTATATACAAGAACAGTAACAGCAAAATTGCTCATGCACTGTAAATACCCACCCCTTTTTTACCCCATACCACATTGTTCATATGCCTGTATCCTAAATGAATTCTGTTGGGTCAGTAGATACACGCATCTTTTGAGGTGAATTCAATGAAGAATAGGGAAGAATGAAGCAGAAGCATCAGCCCAAGTAAAAGCATCTGAAAAGATATATATCTATATCTGGAGAGAGAGAAAGAGATGTAATTACATACACACACATACAGGAAAGGAAAAGCTCAGTAGAAGAAAAGTTTGTGCAGAATGGTATTTGCTTCAGAAAATGTATTGTGTATCTTCCAACAAATAAGTATATATGGGCCAAGGGATAACACAGTGGTGGGATATAGTAAAAATACCAGAAAAGAATAGACTAGAAACAATTTTGGGTACTAGCATAAGTACTATATTCTTTCCTTTGCTCTCTTAGACACAGATGTTCCTTCATCCTGCTGGCTGTCATGAGGATCATGCTTTTTCCAAAGGAATTTCTGCATGGAAATCCATCTGTGCTGTTTGATTGCTCTGTGCTAATTTTTTTTTCCCTTTTCATCCAGTCAGTCATTTTTCTAATACTTGAAAGCAAAACTCTAAGTGTTTGCCTGCAGATTTGTTATTCAGTCCAGATATATGCCAGACATGAATGAGGCTGTATTTTGGCTACCATGTATGCCCCTAATGTAATTTCAATCTGCGTAAAAAATTAAAGCAGATCCAAAAGTAAACCTGTCTCTAATGCAAGTGTTTCATAATAAAAAAGATTAGATGGCTGGAATTCTCTTTTACTCGTATGCAAATTCTAAATAATCAATGCCAACAAAACTCTATTACAAATAGAAGCATTTTTAAAAATTCATCTAGTTTTTCCATTGGTCTCCGCCCCAGTTTTTGCCACCATTATCTTGAGGAGAACACTGAAGCTCTGGCATGGTTGCTTGCATAAGGGGTGCAGAGCTCTGTTTCTAATGTTCATCTGGAGAGCCGCAGACTGTCGGAAGACCCTATTACCATGTGTCCCAATTTACAATTGTATCAAGTGATTCCTTCTGCCAACATCTCCAAATGCCAAAAAATGCTATTTCTGGCAGTTTATAAGTATATCTGAATTATTAACTCACTGTTAACTGCCAAGTGACAAGTTAGATGCTAGTACAATTACAGGCAAACTGAAAACTATCCAAGAATAAAAGTATTGAAATGTGTGAATACTTGATAGTTGATTTATTACACAGCAGGATTACTTGTGTAGACTATTACTGCACTGCCATGTCAGATCTCAAATCAGAATGTGTACACGTTTCTAGATTTCAAATCAGAATATGTTTAGAGCACCTTAACCAAGCTTAGGGCAATCTAAATGGCTGAGCAAGCAAGCATTCATGAGGCTTAAGTAGCCCTAAACTGGCACACACAATCTAAAGTTGACCTGACTGTCAGAAGATGGACCCTGGGGTAGCCATGGCACTCCCTCTCAAGAGCCACCCTAATCCTTCCTGCATTCTCAGTCCTCAATATAGCCTCCCCTGTTTATCCCACCTGCCAGAGCTAGATGTTCTTTGATAGATTGGGAAACTATCCCTTAGTCCTGGAGTACTCTCACAGATTGACCTCTCATGGTCTCTGGGCCTCTGCCAACTAAACAAAACTCCACAGTTCTCCATGGTGTTTCTTGTGCCCCAGCAGGTTTACTGGTGCCTACCTGACACTACTCTGAGCTAGGGGTCACCATGCATTGCTCTTTTGACCCTAATTAAGCCTTAGGGCTCTTAATCTTGGTCTCCAGCCTCCCCCATAGCCATGTCCATGCCTCACTCCATTGTCACTTGCCTTCCTGTATAAGCTTCGTCCTTCTTAGCCTTAGTGAACTTCTACCCTGGAACTACTTACTTTGACCTTTCAGTTGCAGCCTCGTTTGCCACAATCTGCCTGTGCCTGGGTGCACTTTGGGTGCAGGCTCTGGCCTTCCCAGCTTCTAGCTGCCTCTATCACACCCTCAGGACTCAGGCCCTGGCCTCTTCAGCCTCAACTTGCCTTTGTTCCCCTGTGGTGAGACTCTGCCCCTGGCAGGGCCCAACTATCATGCAGGCGTGGCTAGTGAACTCAGACTGGTGGTGACAGCTGAAATTATGTCTGTGTAATACAGGTGCTTTGTGAAGGCCCTATGAAGATTAGACCAAGTGTTTTTCTATGTTTGTTTAGATATTGAGCTGTATGTTGTTGCTAAGAGCCTAATAAAATGTAAGATGTAGTAAAGCCTTGTATAAAGTAAGGCCAATTAATTTAGCAAAGCCTTGAAGTAGTAAGGCCTTGTGGCATAGTTAAAATTACCTTATCAAAGAAATGCAAGGCTTGTACTGCTAATTGGTCAGTCTAAGGACAGTTGAAGTAAAAGGACTCTGAGTGGTTGTACATTATCAGAACCTTCAGAAGCTTTAAATTGGCTGGAATATCTGGAAACCATAAAGAAGGGAGATACAGCTCTGTGAAAAGGATTAGTTAGCTGTTGCCTGGATCAGTGGGCCTGTGGACCTTGAGGAGCCCAAGGACTGCATTCCAGGGTCCTTCCCGGTACCCATTTGGACAGTGTCATTCAGGGACGCTTGACTTCGCTGAACTTTGAGGAAAAGAAGCTTTCTGTGTGTTAGGCATTAGAGGAGACTGCCGATAAGTTGCCGACGTGAATTGCTTTTGTCTTTCATTGTTTGTCTTGTTACTATGCATAGTTGTGTTTTTGTTAAGTCAATAAATCTTTCTTACTTTTCTACTCTCAGCCATACTCTCAATCCCAAACCCTCTGCAGGCATCTGGGACATAAATTGGCATCACGAACAGGATTGAAAGTCTTTGGTCAGGAGAGAAAGGTCAGAATGGAGGGAGTTGCGTGGGCCCCGTTAGTAGCTTTGCTTAAGGAGATGACAGGGATGGAGAATCCCAGGTGGGATAAGGATAGGTTAAGACCTGCCTGGAGTGACCCAGGAACTGTACCCTATCATTGGGCTAGGTTTGCTGCTGCTGTTGCTTGGGGTAAGCCCGAGAAGGTCTGCCCGTCATGGCTGCTGACAACATGCCTGAGGTTAGGGGCTGAAGAGAAGAGGTTGCCCGGCTCAGTAAGGAGTTAAAAGATGTGAGAAATTCCAACAGCATGGTGTGCAAGGCTGTGCGAGCTTCGCAGAGCTGCTTGGAAACATTAAAACAGAAGAAAGGAAAAATTATGTCTCGCGCATGGCCGCTCCCCTCCAGAAGAAAGTGCAGTTAGCGCAGGCTGTGAAGCGATCCTCCCACAAGTGTCTGTATAGAGATAAACCAAAAGTTAAACTCTGGGAAGATCATAGGGAAAAGATTGACAGAGAGGAGGAGATTTATGATGAGCCTGGTGCTGAAACACACCCATATGTTCCTGCCCAGAGTGAGGAACCTAGTCAGGCCTTCCCCGCCCCGAGGGAAAACTTAGCCAAGTTTTTCCCATGGTGATAACTCATTCAAGGCTACAAGGAGAGAATCCACGAACAAAGCTGCATTCCTTTACCTTTGCAAAGATTGAAAATATTCAAAAGCAGCATGAATTCAAGCCAAGAGAATCAGTAATAGACTGGCTAGTTCAAACGTATAGTGAAGGGGCATTTGCAATTTTAGCGAATAGAGCTGAAGCAGCCCAAATGGTTCTGCGTCTTGAGCTCTAGTTAAATCAGTTTGCAAAAAGTGATGAAAATATTGTTTTGTTTTCTGCTGTGCTCCAAGCCACTGCAGCCAGTTATGGTAATATAGAAGAAAAGCTTAACCCTTCCTCTTCAGCATGGGCCAATTTAAAAGAGGCTGTCTGCTGCTTGTATCTATTATCACTAACTGAAATCATTCGTATAGTGGTTTGGACTTACACACCAGATGCAGAAATCGCGACAGCATTGCTGTGGAAGAGGTTTTCCCAGCAACCACCAACAGAGTGCACCTTGGCCTTGTTGGCCTTGAAGCCAGATGTAGTGAATCATCCAGTAAAAGATGCAATCCAGCAATTAGTGCAGCTTCTACCCATTTTGCAGAAGCCAAGGCTTACCAAGCCGATGAAAATTGCCAAAGCTATGGCAGTGGCCGCAGTGAAAGATAAAACCCCTGCCGCTCCCCCTGAATTGTTGAGAAAAGCTAGGAAAGGCCGACCCAAGACTCTGCAAGCAGAAATGTGGAAAGACTTCTTAGCTGCCCGTTTCAATGAAGTGCAAATCAATAGACTGCCCATCTGTTGTTCAGGGATGCCGGACTTCACTGAACTTTGAGGAAAAGAAGCTTTCTGCATATTAGGCTTCAGAGGGAACTGCCAATAAGTTGCTGACGTGAATTGCTTTTGTCTGTCATTGTTTGTCTTGTTACTACACGTAGTTGTGTTTTTGTTAAGTCAATAAATCTTTACCTTTCTACCCTCAACCACACTCTCAATCCTGAACCCTCCACAGATGACTAGGACAGGTTGGGTGGGTGAAGTGGCACACGGGGGAGAGGCGAGGTGGGGTTTGCAGCCGGCTGGGTGCACAGGGTGGGGTTGCAGCCAGCCAGAAGCAGGGGAGAGCTGGAGGGGTTTGCAGCCTCCCTACTCCCAGGGAGAGTGCCTTGCCAGCTGCAAAACCCCCTCCCCTCCCCTCCCCTCCCGTGTGCTGCTCCACCTGCCCCACCAGTTCATGTTCACTAACCATGCCTGCTATCATGTGATGGGGACATACCATTGTGTGACCTCCTATCTATCCCTATTAGCAACATCTGGTCCTCCACAATAAATTAAAACAAGAATGCAAGCACCACAGACACAAGCATCTGCTTTAAACTCAAATACTCAAAGCACTCCCTGGGTCACCATGCCATTGCAGCAGCTTCATCCCCACTCGTTGGCTTGCTTAGCCCTGAGAGTACCTGCCATGGCCTGCAGGTCCCACTCCTTATCATCCTGAGATGGCAGGAGCTCCTTCCCTTATAGAGTTCAGGGCTGTATTGGCTCCTCTGCCTCAATAACCCAGGCTTTTATCTACTGGGCATCTCCCTCCTGTCAGGTGATCTCCTGACCCGCCATGGGTGTGTCCTCTCAGTTTTTAGGGCAGCCAACTACTGTTTCTATGGTCAAGCTGCAATAGTAACCTTGCTGCCTAAGTAGGGTTCTGCCCTATTATCCTATTGCTAGGCAGTCTTATAACTTGCAGCCTATGGGTCCCTGGTTGCTTATTTATAGCTCATAGATGTTAGGGGATGGAAAGGACCTTACAGATCACCAGGTCCAGCTCCCCTTTACTTGGGCAGGGAAGACTACTGGGGTCAGATGATCCCAGCAAGGTGAGTGTCTAGGTGCTTTCTGAAGATCACCATGGTGAGTGACTGGACTACCTGTGAGGGAAGCCTGTTCCAAACCCTCAAAACTTGACTTGTAAAGAAGCTTTTCCTCAGGTTCAGTCTGAAGCAATTTTCAATCAGTTTGTGCCCATTGTTTCTGAATGCCTGCATGCAGCAAAACCCAAACCTGGTTTAAGAAATTCAAAGCAAGCCATGTAACCTGAGTCAGGTCATTTGAATGCTTTTTCACACCCTCAGTTTGCAACATCTACTGAATTTTTCTTCCTTTTTATCCTTCTTCTGCAGCTCAAACCATGTATATTCTAGTATAGTACGGTTTATCCAGTTGTAGCCAGTTGTATCAGTTATCTCAGTTGTAATGATGAATAGAAAGCATCTCTTTAAGCAGATGCATCGTCAGTGAGAAAGCAAGGAGACAAATCTTCTGGTTATTAGTATCACCAGGTTGGAAAGTATCTAAGATGGAGTCTGGTTGTTGATACAGGGGATGGATAATATTGATAATCACATTAGTAATAGAATAAACAATTAATTCATACATTGCCTGAAAGCAAAAAAAATATCTTTGATTTGAATGGGCTTCACATCAAGACTTTAATGAATAAGAAAGAAAAAGCTTTTGTATAATTCCATAAGAATCAGAGTATCATAGGGCTGGAAGGGACCTAAAAGGCCATTTCATCCAGTCACTTGCAAAAAGGTGGGAGATGCTATTCCTGAGCCAAATGCTTACACAGGCTCTTCTTGAAAGCCACTACTTTCCGGGGCAGCCTGTTCTATTGTTTTACTGATCTTACAGTTGATTTTCTGCAATTTAAACCAAATATTTCATGTTTCATGTTATGGCTTCTTCTTTATGTCAGTCTTTCCAATATTTGGAAACTGCCATCATGTGTCCCCTTACGCTTATGTTCTTCAGACTAAATTTACCTAGTTTTCCAAACCTTTCCTGGTATGGCTTGCATCCCAACACCCTTATAATTTTTGTTACTTTTGGATCCTCTCCATTTTCTCCACATTCTTCTTAAAGTATACTGGGGTGGGCAATTATTTCAGCCATTTAATGACTTTTGGTGAACTGCTGAGGGCCAAAACAGTAGCCTTGACCCTTGACAGGTGCCCTGCCTTCAGATCACCATCTTGGGACTGAAAGTCCCGTCCCTGGCCTTTGCCACTGTAAGTCCATCCCAGAAGTACTCCTTCAGAGATGGGGGTTTGGCATCTTGGAACTGGTAAAAAAAAAAAAAAAAAGAAATCATATACTAATAATTAGACATCTATTATAACATATTTTAATATTATTAAAACTATATATTTTTGTGTGGTGTGGCTGTGGATGTGGGTATGGAGTATGTGTGTGGGATTTGTGGGGGGGGTGTGTATGTGGGGTTTATGATGAGGTGTGGGAGGGTGGGTGTGAGGTTTGGGGGGCAAGTGTGTGTGGGTGCATGTGGAAGGTGTGGGGATTTATGTGAGTGGCTAGGGAGTTTGTGGAAGGAGTGTGTGAGGGGGTTGTGAAGGAGTGTGGGCATGGGACTTTTATGTGGGTATGGGCCCTCTGCCATATTACCTCCATGGCACATATGGGTGTGGGCCTCCACCACTGGCAGCAGCAGCAGGCAACAGACCCTCGGGGCACTCATGGCCCATGGCGGACAGAGTCCTCCAGTGGTGTGAGGCTCTAGTTGAGTCCTAGTAGCTGCATGTGATGGTACAGTGGGCTCCCAGCACTGCAGGTAAAAGCCACGTGCCATCAAGCCAGGCTAGGCTGGCTCCATGCTTCCACATGGGGTTTCCAGCACTCCAGCAAGGAGCTGCATGTGAAGGCACAGAGCCAACCCAGCCGAGCTGAAAGGCACATGGCTCCCAGCTGCAGCGCCAGGAGCCCCACATGCTGACACAGAACCAGCCTGACCAACCCAAAGGTGTATAGCTCCTGGAAGAAGTGCCAAGGGATACATGTGGTAGCAAGGATCATGCCTAGCCTGATGGCTTGTGGCTCCCTGCAGTTCCTGGGTGGACTAGTAGGACCCACAGGGAATCATGTGCTATTGGGCCAGGCCAGCTCTGTGCCTTCACATTCCAGCTGGAGTGCTGAGACCCTGGTGGGATCTGAGGTGGAAGTACAAAGCCTTCCCAGTTTGATGGCACATAACCTCTGAAAGCCCGTGTCTCCCACTGGATTTCAGAGAGGCAGCCAGGGGCTGGTTATAAATGTCTTTTGGAAGGGCCCCACAGCCTGGATAGCATGGTTTGGCAGGCCAGATCTGTCCCGTAGGCTAGATTTTGCCTACCTCTGAACTATACACATACTATTCCAGCTGAGGCATAACCAGCACCAAGGAGATTGGTAGTATCACTTCCTATGTCTTCCATATGATACCTGTGTTTATGCGACTCCAAATTATCTTTGCTTGTTTTTCAGTTGCATCACATTGTCCAGCTGTGCAGCGTCACAGATTGTGATCCAATCAAAACCCTTACATCTTTCTTAGGAATGTTACTGCATAGTCAAGTATCGCCCATTCTGTATTTATTCTTTTGTTTGTCATATAATCACTGAGAAGCTCTGCCATCTTTGTGACCATCACTATGGATGCACAATTTCTTTGGTCCTTTTTCCTTTCTGACTCTTATAGAACTCTTTATTGTTGCTCTTAACATCCACTGCAATATACATCTTGGTTTTTGTTTTTGCTTCCCTGATTTTGTGTTCAACTACACGTTCTTGTTATTTCTTGGTATACTCCCCATTTTCTCTCGATTTTGAGGTAACTAAGAATCTCCTTCTATAGACAGATCCATTTTCTATAGTTCTTCTTATCTTTCCACTATGCTGGAATAGCTTCTTGTTGAGCCTTCCATGTGATGTGCTTTATGAACTACCAGCCCTTCTGGATTCCTTTATCCTTCAGTCCATCTACCCATGGGACCTTATCCAGTACGTTTCTGATTTGTCTAAAATTTGCTCTTTTGTAGTCCTATGTCCTTGCTTTACTGTTTTCGTGCCTTCCCTGTCTTACAGTCATACATTTAATCATATAGTGATTACCTTCTGCTCTGTTCTTCTCCCTTCTTCTACTTTCATGTTTGCAATCAATTCGTCCTTAACAGGCAGGTCAGGATCCACAATAGATGATCCTCAATTGTATCCTCAGCTTTCTGGAACAGAAAGATGCCTCTACATCTGTATTCTTCTAGCAGACATTAGGGAAGTTAAAATCCCCATATCTGATTTTGTAAGTTTTCAGATGTTCTTATTGCCTTCTTGAAGAACTTATAGTATGCCCAGTGAAAACCATGTAAACCTATGTAAGCTGGTACTTCTTGTTAGAAAATTTAAAATTATGTAGGAGGTTTAAGGACACAATAGTGATTGCATTTTCAATGATTTTATGACACCACACCATATGCTGGTATGATACCCAAGTAATGAATTGTAAGACCATTTAATAATTAATTCAGCATGCATTTTTGACATCCTCTGCTCTTAGACTTATTCTAAAATTCCAATCTTATGATGAGCACTGACTGCTATTATTTTTGTTAAATTAATTTACAAAAATGTTTTCCCTCCCTCTCACCTAGAAATTAATTCTTGCTTATGATGGCAAAGTTTCAGGCCTGTGCTAGTAGCAGTGTTTCTACATATAGAAAAGTCAAATCTATAAAGTATGTCTTGCATCCCTACCATGCTTAAAGACCTACAATTATCAATTGTATTTTATACAATGAGATTTTAAAGCAAAATATATGAATATTTTGGGGATTGGATCCCATCTTTTCTTCCTTTACTAGGCCAAAGGGCCATGCTTATTCTAACTACTTCTTTCTGAGCTAATGAACTTTTAAGTAGTCCATATAAAGTTAAACAACTTCAACAAGAGATGCTGAGACTGAACCCAATACCCTCTTACAGAAGCTTATAGCCTGGTGGTTAGAGAAGTGACAGATGAGGGTTTGAATTCCCTCAAATAGAGGAGACAATTTAATTCAGATCTGTTACATCTTGGGTTAATGCACTCACCTATTGAGTTATTGGATAAAGGGAGGGTGCCTTCCCCTTCCCCTCCCCATCATGTTACGGAGTCAAGAGTAATATGTATTCTGTTTTTGGAAGGATGTAGGTACCTACATTCAGGAAAAGTTCTGGACTCTGAATGCTGATTGGTGGAATATGCTTCCTGGAAGCACTATAAAATTTGCATCTAAACCCTGGAGAGGAGTGGGATTTAAAATACATCAGCTCCCTGATTAGCATACTGGTTTTTGTGGAACTCACTGAGGTACCTGATTCTCCTGATGCATTATATAGGGAGCTTAAGTTACTTTCTGTGTATGTAGGTATGTGTGGCAGGTATATATATACCAAGACAAAGGAAGGAAAGTGTTCATTAAAACCTGGTTCATAAACCCCATAACATTTGAATCTCTTATAAGTGGAAACCAGCAGGGATTGAGTTTCCACTCAATGTTATTTAGCTGACTGAAAACTCTGCAGAAAGAAATCCTGTGGTTTGCCTGAGTTTGGAGGCTTTTGTGCCCTTATGCTTCAGTAATTACTGTTTTTACCCAATTCTAAGAAGATTTCTAGTTTATGGCAGCCCGCCCCAATAATTAGATTCTATGCATGGAATTTATACACTTCTATAATTTTCCCAGGTGTAGAACGTAATTATTGGAGGGTCATCTGAAATTCATCCTCCCTACTTCTGCAACAGAGAAAGAGCAGCAGTGGGAATAAGTGCCAGGAAAAGCAGCAGAAAGAGGGGGGCAGGCAACTTGGCTCATGCCCTTTGCTCCTCCTGGATGCCTGCCTCCCTGCTGCCTGTTCCTCCCATCACTTGCCCCCTACACATCCTCCCACCCAGTGCTGAACGCCTCTACTACCTGTCCCTCCCCCCCAGGCGCTGGCCCCCTGCTGCATGTCCTCCCTGCCAATTACCTGTAATGTTACCTAGCCACAACCCTTTTTTGCCTCTGGTGCCTCCTCCCTCCCCCACCACCACTTACCCTATGCAGTGGTTCTAGCTCCAACTCCAACCAAGGGCCTGAAGCACGTGGTGGTTCTGGCTCAAGCTAGGGCCTGGTAGTAGCTGTGTGGAATCAGGGTTGAAGCCAGAGCCACAGTAGCTCCCCGACTGCAGTCTTCCCTGTGCATGCACATTCTTCCCCATGCAACACCCCCTACCACACCACATGATCTCCCCTGCAGGCCTTGTCTCCCAATACCATAGTCTCTCCTGCACTCCTCTCACCGTGTTGTCTACCCTGTCACACAAGCTATCCCAACCTGCCCAGACAACAGTAGTGGTGGCAGCTGTGGCCCAGGCATGACTCCATATTCAAATTCAAGATAAGGCTTCTCCCCATCATGTTGAATGGAGGGGGGACACCTCATTTTGGATTTGAGTAAATATGGTAATGACTCCACTGAAGCTGTGTGAAAACTATGGTTGAAATAGCTGTTCTTAGCAAAATTAAAAAGTTATCTACCTTTCCAAGCAGCTCTGATTAACTATAATAAAATATAAGTTTAGTAATTACAGCAAACATGAGTCCCTTAAATTACCTCTTGCTAGAAATATAATGCAATCAGATTAAGTGCGTTCTATACCAACTTGTAATTTGGAAACAAACTATTCATTTTGAAAATCAAGCTATAGAAACTAGATATTACTCTGAGTCTAAGTAAAACAAAGTTTCCATTCATTGTGGTAACTTTTATTTGTCTTCCCCAGGGAAAAAATAGTCTGTTATATCATTATTAGCTCTCTTCCTTCATCTCTCTACCCTCTAGTTGTTTCTATTTAAATTATAGGAAATAGAAAAACAAAGACCACCCCAGACTTCCTTACAGCAATAATTCTGACAGAGATGCACTTCCAAACATATTCAAAGGGCAGAAGAAAACAATCCTTACATAAAAACATTCAGGACGGACCCTTTTTCATTTTGATTTGTTCATTGTGCCAGATGTAACCAATCCCCTGGAAGATAACTGGACTTTAAATCTCAGAGTTTATTGTTAGGGCTTCTTGCTACACACACATCCATGTTCTTTAATAAGAGTCTTTACTACCATGCATTTACTCAGTGACCAAAATGTTCCAGGAAGGAAGGAAATGGTTCTGACATTTCCCCCATAGGCAAGAAGGAGGTGGATGGACAGTGTTTAGTTCTACTATGCCAATATACTGGAAATGAACCACTGGTGGAATACATTGTGAGTATAGTATTTCAGGTCTATAGAAATGGAGGAAAGTGGGAATACACAGGACTCTGAGACACAGCTGCTTCCTTTGTCTTCTCTTGGAGCAGCACAGCTGCAAAGTAGTTTGTAAAGTCTAAGCTAAACTAAACTAACTTAGTGTTATATTTCTTTCTCTCTCATCAGCTTCTTACTTGACAACAGTTGCTGCAATACTCAAACAGCTCCCTGCTCAAATAAAAGTTAGAGGGGAAAACAAAGTGGACTGGATCTTTCCCAGCTAGCTGCTTTGTTCTTCATCTTTGTCGGAGATGTGCATAGTGTGCAGTTTTCATATCAAAATAATTTTTGTGAAGAGTAGTCTGAGTTTGAGATGACAATGATTGATCTTGTAGATGCATTTACAATAATAGATTTATAGATTCTATGGTCAGAAGGGACCTCAATGGGCCATCTAGTCTGACCCCCGACTCCTGGCAGGCAAGAAAAAGGTCACCAAACCTGGGTCCCAGCCAGGTGACTTTCCAGTGTCCTCTTGAGGACCCTCAAGGATGAGGTGAGCACCACCTCTCTTGGAAGCCCATTCTAGATCCAGGCAACCCTGACCATGAAGAACTTTTTTCTAATGTCCAGTCTAAACCTTCTCTCCAGTAGCTTATGGCCATTGTTTCTTGTTCTTCCAAGGGGTGCCCTGGTAAATGGATCGTTGCCTACCTCACGTTGCTCTCTCCTTATGAATTTGTACACCACCACAAGGTCCCCTCTCAGCTTTCTCTTGGAGTGGCTGAAAAGGTTGAGGTCCCTTAGCCTTTCCTCATAGGGCCTTCCCTGTAGGCCTCCAGTCAGATGAGTGGCTTGTCTTTGGACCCTCTCCAGGTTGTCTGCATCCTGCTTGAACTGCAGCATCCAGGACTGGACACTACTCCAGCTGCGACCTGACCAGTGCTGCATAGAGAGGCAGAATCACCTCCGAGGACCTGTTTGTGAAGTACCTACGGATGCACAACAAGGTGCAATTGGATCTACTGATTACTTCATCACATTGATGACTCACATTCATCCTGGAGTCAACAGTGACTCCAAGATGTCTTTCTGCCTCAGTGGTGCCTAGAAGGTCACCCCCCAGCCTATACGTATGATGGCAGTTCTTTCTCCCCAGATGCAGCACCTTGCACTTATCCTTATTGAACTACATCCTGTTGCTCTCTGCCCACTTCCCCAACCTGTTTGGGTTAGCCTGGATCTGGTTCCGCCTCTCCAGGGTATTAGCTTCACCCCATATTTTTTTTGTCATTTGCGAATTTGGACAGGGTGCTTCCCACCCCCTCATCCAGATCACTGATGAAAATGTTGAACAGCACCGGCCCCAGAACTGAGCTCTGAGGGACTCCACTACACACATCTTTCCAGGTTGACACTGACCCACCCACCACCACTCTCTGAGTGTGACCCTTGAGCCAGTTTGCTATCCAGTCTACTGTGTAATCATTCAAGGCAAATCCCCTCAGTTTATTTAAAAGGATGGTATGGGATACTGTGTCAAAGGCCTTCTTGAAGTCCAGATAGAAGCATCCACTTCAACTTCTGCATATAAACATTTGGTGGCCTTGTTGTAAAAAGAAACTAGGTTAGTCAGGCATGACCTGCCTGCTATAAACCCATGTTAGTTACCCCTCCACATCACATTAGCCAGCAGGTGTGGCTAATTCCACACCACATTTCCACAGATGTGTTCCTTGATAATTTTTTCTAGGATTTTCCCAGGGATAGAGGTGAGGGTGACTGATCTATTGTTCCCTGGATCCTCCTTCCTCCCCTTCTTAAAGATTCAGATGACATTGGCCCTATTCTCTGTCCTTTTACCCATTTCCCCTTCTCTCCCTCCTTCCCCACTCATCCCTCCCCACTCACCTGCTGCCCAGCTATCAGTCCAAGTTTGCAGAGTCCTGGATGATCGCTACTCCACCTGAAAGCAGCACCTCCTGGGCTACTTAGAGACGGCAAATTAGTGGTTTTATCTCAGGTGCATAGCCAGAAATTATCTTAATTTGAGCTAGATAGCATAGCTCAAAAATAATCCTCAACCAATGTGGCATAACTTTAAGATATCTAAAAAACAATTAATTCATTAGTGAGCCTTAATGTGTGATTATCCAAGTTTAAGTGCCCTTAATTTGGTCCAATTCTAAAATATAATCTCACCCTGGAAGCGCTGAAAACATGATAGTCTCAGGGCCTTGTTCCACCTTACAATGACCTGCAGAAATACTGATAAAGTAGTGCTAGATGGGAGTTTGGGGAAGTCACACCTTCAACCTGAGCAGCACAGCTGTAGGGAGTGGCCAGACCTTAATGGAACTGGAAGCTGGGTTATGCAGATTAAGAGACAATCCTGACTTGGATGTGAGCTCCATGATGAGTGCTTTAAACCACTTGAAGGTGTTAATATGTGGACTATCCAGGGGTTAAGAACTCCAGGAGCTGCCCAGAATTACTCTTTAGTAAGGCCCCCACAGAATCCAAGGTATTATCATTATCTCAGATTTCATTGACATGCTGATTTAATGAAGAATTAAAGGTGCCTCCAAGCATGTAAAAGGCTGAGGCAACCCTGATTTTGGCAGCATTTTCATAGCTCATTAGTGGCTTTATTTTGTCCTATAGTGTTTCCCTCCAAGGTTTGTACTGTGCTAATTTGTTACTCTTGTTATTAGCTCATTTTCATTAAAGCAATATACTAATGAAAATGACAGCAACATGATTAACAACAAATGTAAGCTAAAACTCCTTCAATTTCACTGAACAGCATTTGGCTTGTTAGGGAGAAATAAAAATGTTTTTTATAAACAGCAAACAAAAATAGTAACTGTCATGTTAATTTTTAAAGGGGGTATGGATGTTGCCAAATAGCTGCCTGTAATGAGTTGGATGCTTGACTCCTACTAGACAATTAGAAACCAGAATTTGGAAAGATAATTAAGCTGATTATCATGGCAGTCATTTTACTTTATTATCACTGTATTCATGCATGTAATTATAATATGCACCATCCCAGTCATTTTTATGCAATTTCATATGTCAGTCCTGCTGGGAGTCTCACAGACAGGGAATGTAGCAAATAAACAATCCCATGTGTGATGGATGAAATTTACATTGCATATTCACAAAGAAAAGATTCTAAACAGAGGCTTAAAAAATTACAAGACCCAATGTTCAACTCATTTCTAAATAAGGCTGTGAATCCATGATAAAATAGACTGAGAAATCTGTTTGTAGACTAAATGATATATCATTATACAAAATAATGGCAACTTGGAATGCTATAGGTATGAAGTACTCATCTTGTGGTTGACTTTTGCATCATAAAAACATAGTAGTCAGTCCAATAATGGCAAAACAGCTGAAAAGTATATAGCCCAAAGTTCTCCTGTGCAGCTATTAGTGACTACTGAAGCTTTTTTGTATAACTGGCCCATCTGGACCAACTCATGATCAAGGCAGGCTGCCAGGATGAGTAATAATATGCTATAAAATAGAGAAGGACAGAACCTATAAAGTGAAAATCTGTTTGAAGACATTGAATTCAATGGAACTCTTCTACTGCCTCTGATTTTTAAACAAACCTTGAGAATAAACATAGCTTAACAAGGATCCTAAAAAATTGATATGTACAAATATATGATTTGTTACCAGTCTAATGTACTAAAGAAGTAACAATGAAAGTTTAATACTAATTCATACACCTATTTCTTTAGGCAACCTGCTGGGTGCTTTTATTTGTAGTCGTTCTGTTAGAGTTAGTAAAACAGTAACATTTTTTCATTGAGGTTTTCAATATAATTTCCCTTCTGTAAGTATCAAGAACACAATATTTATTTGAGTTTTCCCAATATTTTATTTTTGGTAAATGTTAATCTTTTGGATGTTTTTCAGGTTTTCCCCCTTTCTCTCTTTTTTTCTTCCTCTTGCCCCTTTCTTTCTTTCCCATCTTGCTACAGAAGTAAGGGGGAAAGGCACAAAGTTATAATTCAAGAACCTAAAAATAGCCCTAGAAGCCAAATACTTCCTTTTTTTCTGTTTTGTCAAAGATTGATTAAATAATTATAAAGTGCTTGAAAATTATTCTTATAAAAATTCCAAGGAAATAAACATTTGAAAGTTCTACCTTGCTCTTGTTGAAAAAAATGTCTCCAAATTGAGGTTATCTGAGCCACTGATGCATTGTGTTAAGAAAATTATGACTGGATGAGACTATCCCACTTACTTCAGGGTTGACAAAAGGGGCTGTTAAAGCTCCTTAACCAATATGCAGGGGATTCCTGGCACATGTTCCATGAATGTCAGTTATAACTATAAGACTATGAAACTAGTTTCCTATGAAACTATGAGCGCCTTTTGAGGATATCATCACAAGCCCCAGGACAGATTCAAGCCAAGTGAGACCACAGTGATGTTCTGACACTCTTCCTAACACAAGCAGTAGAGCTTCCTTAAATGTAATGCATCTCTGAAGCAGAGCACACTTTTTAGAACAATATCCAGTATCAATGTAAATTTAAAAATTTGCATTGATAACGAATCCATGACAACCTTGTTGAGTTCTTTCAGTGGTTAATTACCCCTATTACATATCCCTCAGCTCCACTTCTAGGCTAAATGTTTCTAACTTCAGCTTATAGTCACTGGATCTTTATATATTTTGGTAGATAAAAGACCCTTCTCCTATCACATTTCTCAGACTCAAAGTATATAAGTCTCTCCATTCAAGGAGACCAAAAATACCTAAACACCTGTAAACTGGTTTTGGCTTTCAATCTAAATGGCTGGGTGCTCACAAGAGATGAATAGATAAGAGAGATAAAGGGAAGAGTTGTGACCCAACATCACAAGAATCTACTCCTTCCTCCAGAAATTATTTGCCACATCTTCAGTCAAATATGTGGATCTCAGATTGGTGTCCTTAGCCATTTATGGACTTACTGATGACTACCCTACTTCCTGGAAGACCGTCATCCTTGTATTAAGCAACTGCCACTGATGACGATGCTCACACCTACATTTTATATAAGATGATGCAAAGGGTTGCTTCAGTTTGGTCTCTATTTGAACCTGCTAGTCAGAGATTTCCCATTTTGTACTTTTTGGTCTTTTACTAATTTTCTGCCATTCCTAACTTCTGAGCTATATTCATCGCTATCAACTTAAATTTTCTTCTACTATATAAAATCCATAAGCTGTCAACATCATTTGTTTCCAAGGTGCCTGTGACTGGGAAATAGGTAATGTCATATTTGACAGCATTCCACTTATTTTCCTTTTTTTGGCCACTTGACTCTTCCTATATAGATTATAACTAATAACTTTAATATCAACAAAATGGAAACCCTTTGCCTCATTTATTTATCCAGTAGTTCACTTCCAAATTCTTCTGCATGCTATGTTAGAGGACACACCTATAGAAGTTGGTGTCAGAAAAGGCAAATAAGGTGCAGGGCTTCAATATGTAGATATATTCCAGGAAATCCTGCAGCTACAGTTCAACCCAGAAATCTGTCATAATTTATGTAGCCCCCCCCCCCCTCAGGCTGTTTGAATTATGCCAGAAACGCTTCTTACTCCTGAAATAGCTCAGGAGCAGAATGGCACAAAGATGGCTTACAGACACTTGTAGTCACATCCTGCCTCTCCCCAGGCACTGAGCTCTGTTCATACAAATACAGCACAGAATCTGACCCCCAGAGCTGTAAGTCAGTATAATGATGACTGTGAGACTTGCATGGATCACACGTTCAGAGTCCTAACTTTCCCAGAAGTATTAGTGTTATAACTCTATGCCTCTATTTTCAAGCTACTGTGATGATGTTTCAAATAGGTTGCAAAGTTACCCACATTTAAAGATAATTCATGGCCAAAATAATAAAAATGAATCAACCTGATTACAAATTAAATTCCTATCAAATTTTGCATTGATGTGAGAGAAATTACAAATTGTCTTATAAATGATCAACAAACTGAGGAAATGGTGGAAATTGTAAGATGAGAAATGAATAATATACTATACTTTGCAAAGGGATATGCTTTAATTTCTAATGTGAAATTCAACTTCTGAGGGCAGAATCATTACTCAAATTTAAATTTAGAGTTTTCTGCATCATATATTATTTCATTTCTCAGGGGACGTTCCATATCTTAAATTATGAAATGAATTGGGAAACTAATGATCAAGAAGGTAGAAGTGGGAAGTAAACAAATAGAAATTTCAAATGGGACATTTCTCATAGGTTTAATATCTGCTGTTTTAGGACATTAGAACATACTTATGATTCATCTTATTGTCATATTACACAATAATGTAAACTCTTTCTTAATGGTTTTTTTTCATTCTAAATTTGATTCATGTAGCCAACTAGCATAACAAGTATTAAGTCAACCAGAACTAATAACTATTTAAATGCAACTTTGATTGCATTTAATATTTCTACCCACCAGCAAGCATGCATAAAGTAGAAGACACTGCTTAAATCCAAAACCTGAACATTTAGCAAGCATAAACACATTTCATAAAAAGTCTGACAAAAATCCTTTAATATAAGTGGAAACTGTTTAAGTTCTGCAGAACCATTGTCAAAGACCTCACTTTAAATGTACTTATATCCATACCTTTTTAAAAACGTACATCTATATCCTCTTTAAAATCAGCTTTGAAATATCAGCTTTGTAAAGACTATTTCAGTAGTGGATAAAAAATTCTTGGCACCTCCACTGAAACACAGGCATTAAGAGGCCTGGTAACTTCAAGAGGAATTTGCTTTTAACCTTTTGTTTCTGTCTCAGAGAAGCCAGTCCAAGCTGATTTCAGAATGATGATTTAAAACAGTGTAGTTTTCAAGGTGCTGGAATAGTCAGTGATTTTACATTCCCTACTCCATGCATGTTCAACTTTGTTACAGCACAGGGATTAGCCTCAGCAATGTAGAAGTGCATAACTTTTAAGAAAAATGATACAAGGAGTCTCTTACCAACTCTAGAGTCTGGATCATTTACTTACATTATCTATTACAAATAATTTAGGGACTATATATGAACTTTACAAGCCAACCTTGTAAACTCATGCAATAGCTCTTATTTGCCTAAGACATCCAATAGTCACTAACAGGACCAGACACTTGAGTAAAGGCTTGCCTGCGTTCTGAAAATCGAGGATTCAGCTACATTGTTAAGCTAAATTATTCCAATCACCTTTCCAATCACCTCTCAGTCTGAATCATCAAAACCAGATAAAGAATCTTAAGTATGTGTGAGACTTTTTTCTAAGCCAAGTTCTGGAGCCACTATACTTTTGTTGACCAGAACTGCTTGATAGGAGGCAGAATGCAAATATGACTTCTTATTTCCGAAGAAACTTAGGATGGCAATCTGTTCTATCCTGGTCACCTAAGTGTTTAGATTTGATCATTGATATAAGTCCACAAAACGTCACTTATTCATGGGTTGGAATTCTAGTCCTGGGCAAGTAACCCTGTAAATATAGAGGAGAGTGTATGGATTCAGACTGGAGATGAGCACAAACAACAGTCTGAGTCTCAGGTGCATATCTTAACTCTAGTAGTACAGTGACTATAGCACTCATCTGGAAAGTCAAAGGTTCTAGGTCCCTTCCTTACCAAGAGGGAGTTTGAACCATGATTTCTCCCACTTCCTACCATAGTACTCCTAAGTATCACACTGTAGGTCAGGCTTTATTCAGCAACTTCTCCTCATATTCCTTTTGTAGCAGCCCAGTTATGTGGGACAGAGATGAACAGAGCAAGCCAAAGGGTGTGTGTCTCATTGTCTCTCACTTTCTGAAGCAGCGGTTTTGTTCCTAGCTGAACTACCTTAGTCCACTGGACTACCTTGCAAAGGATATTGGAAAAATACTTCATCTTTTTGTAATTGTTTTCCCTTTGCATGCCTAACCAATTTAAATAGTAAGTTATTTGGAGGAGAGGTACTTTTGTACTTTGTGTTTGCACCTAACACAACAGGGTCCTGACCCCTTCAGAGCATCTAGGTTAGTGGTTCTCAACCTTCTAGGCTCAAGGCATCTCTCCATAGACTTTCGTGAATTGAGGGGCACACTGTTTAAAAAACCTAACATTTGTTACTGTACTTATGTCCATGCAGAGGGGTCAGGTAACTGGGGCAGCAAAATGGCCAGTTAGAGACTCATCCAGAGACTGCACTTATCTGTTTATCTCCGCACACCTTTTAAAGATTTAAGGCACTTATGTGAATCACTGCTCTAGTACTGCAGTGCTACTACTAATCCTTTGTATTCCTTCAAATATATTACATGCTTGAATTTAAGATGCACCCACATTTTCTGACTCTCAACTTAAGAAAGCAAAATTATCAAATGAAGACATGTTTCAAGGATGGTAGCTGTATGGCGGGTATCAGTTTTTATTAAAATTTGAGAAACAATCTGTTTTTAGAAGAAATAGTTTTAAAAAGTGTGCCTTATATTCAGAATACAACATATTATCCAGCAATTCTTATTCTTTCTATAGTGAAAAAAAGTTAAAATAGGCAGGGCTTTTTTCATCCTTGAAACATTTTTCCATTTAGGGCCAGATTCTGATCTCATTTACAACTCTAACTTTTTTTTATGCTAGTGAGAAACTCCAGAGCAAAGCCAATGTCAGTGTGATAGAATCAGCCCCCAAGTGTGAAAAAGCAAAACTACAAAATATAAATGTTTACTAGTGATGCCAGTTGTTTTTTTCAGACAGCTGTAATAGGGACTAGGCACAAGGCCAAACTCCATGCTCAGTTGCACTATTGCATAGCTGGACACAATCCATGAAGTCAATATCTAGGGTGTAGCTGAATTGTTCCCACAGTACCTGTACAACTAAGCACACTGCACGAACTGTCTAATACATGTAATTGGTTTTCATCATTTAAAGTCACATGGAATGCTCAGGCAGCAAAGCCCCAAAGTGGATAAAAACACGGTGTGTGAGCTTCTATGGTTGTTTCCTTTAAGTAAACAAGGCTGTTAGATCCCAAAGAATATTCAGTAGATACTGGCTTTTATGCTGTGCCCATTTTTTGTCCAGCGTAGCATTTTTTTTTCTTATTCTTGAACAATTCTAAAGTCAAAATCCGTTAACTGGAATTTCATCTATGCTTTGTTGCCTTGCTGCATTTCTGAATTTACTGAGCCTTTTTGTAAATTTTTTTCCCAAATGCTAAGGGGGACAGCTCTTGGATTACTGGATAAAGCTAAACTCACTCGTCTTTTTCCAGCTAAATTAGCGTATTGAATGTAATCATTCATGATTCATTCAAATTGGCTTCCTGCTGCACTATAAATTGGAACTTTGTGGCATTATCTCAGACTTCTAATTTTCATTCCTTTGCCAGACATAATATTTCTTGAATTAGTAAATTATTCCTGCTTAGGAGTAGCCAGTTATATCAGGAAATTTAGTGATTTAGGCCCACATCCTAGAAAGGAACTTTTGTGCCGAAAGTAGAATTTATGTACCTAAATTCCACCTAATCCAAAATTGTAATCTTCAAACCCCCCATCAGTTGCCACTTAATCCCAGGGAGGTACCAAATTCTACAGCAGTTTTGTTGCACTGTATAGAATCGTAAAGCTTCACTTCTGCAAATGCTCAGAAACACTTTGGTATTTGATAGGGGTTAGTAGCTTGGTACATAACTCTACATATTTTCCCTCAGAGACACTGGGTACATTTACATGAGATGATTTACTGCACAGGAAACTAATCTGTTGCACTGTAAAGCCCCTCCATCTACACAGGCATGGCAAGTAGGGCACAATAGGTTAATTTATAGCACTTACCCAAAATCTGAAAGACCTGAGCTCAGTTCCCTCCTTTACCTGAGGCAATTGATGCCCACACATCCAAACCTCCTAGAAGGATGTCCTAATAACAAGGCTAAAATGGGAGGAGACACTATGCCTCCTGTTTTGAAGTGGCTGTACAGAACATAAAAGATTCACTGGGTCAGAGAGAGAGAGAGAGAGAGAGAGAGAGAGAGAGATTTTAATTCTCTGCTCTATTGATTAGGGCTTTCGTATCAGGAGAGGAGGCTGTGTTTTATATCTGATCAAAAGGCCTATTTATATATTGAATGCAGGGTCTGTTTAGCATAAGATAATCAGTCCTTAGAGCAGATACTGAGCTCTATGTCTCCCTGGGTGCATCTACCCAAGATGTTTACTGTGGAGTTGCCTCATTAGCTCCACAATAAATGGCTCAGCTCCTACACATGTGGCCCTATTAGGCCATAGGAAACTAATAAATTCTGAAGCAGGGCAGGATCTGTAAATACAAGTACTACCCTGCTATGGAGTTGTTTCTTGCACAGCAGCACATGTGTAGATATTGACCAAGCTAGCAGGGGCATGAGGGTCCTGCCTCCAAGCTATCCCCACACTGGAGCACCCTTGTGCTCCACAGCACACTGAGCCAGGTCAGAGCAGCCCGAGGCTGGCAGCCTGACCCCCTGCCAGCTGGGGCTCCTCTGACAAGGCTCAATGTGCTGCACTCCAAGGCACACGTTCAAATGGCACACCCAGGAACAGAAAACTCCAGCACAATTAATTCTGGAGCATATTGCTTCAAATTAATTTCACGTGTTGTTCAGTATCACGCACAGCCAAGGACAAATCTGGGTGGAGTGCAGTGGTACAGTTGCATCTTGCTTTGATCCCTGCTTCACCCAAAGTTTAAAACCAACTGTCTGGCAGAAGCAGTAGCACTTATAGTGAGGCAGCAAGGAGACACTCATTTGACTTCATATATATCATGGTAGTCTTCCTGATTACTTCTAAACACATTGCTCCACAAGTGTTAACAATCCTCCCTCTTTTTCAATGGTCTTCGATGTTCATTTAATCAAGCTGTCCTTTCTTCAGCAATTCTGCTATTGGCTGCTCCCGGTAATGTAGCTCCTATTTAACACGCTTGCAGACTGTTTTTTAACTCTAGCTAAAAACATAAATCACATGCGGAAATAACTTTAAGTGAAGTACCGGGTACACTGCCAAAATGCTCAAGAAGACTAGACTTTTTATGAATCTGAAAACGAGATGTGCATTTAACTCTAATGACTACAAAATGTATGAAATGTCATCTTTTGATTATTTTTTGCCCCGTTTTCTTTTGCGGGGGGTAATGGGGGTGCGCAGAGCAAGCTGGGGGCAGCTAGGGATATCAAAGCTACAGTGAAGTAAAGTATCTTGTATAGATGCACCCAACAATTTCATCAAAAAGTTTCATGACATCAAACTGTGAAAATAAAAGTCAATGTCAAAGTTCAGTAGACACCTAGAAATTAATTCAAGCTACTACTAAATAAATTAAAATGACGTTAAGAAGTCTTGTGAAAAGTCAATTGGAAGCATCATTTGAGTAATGTTAGATCAGAAAGTAACTATATGAAGTAACTGTTTCTTTAATCTTATGAAACTGAGATAGTATATTTATATGCAAGATATATTTATAAAGAAATTTGAAAGGCTTGGAATTTGACCAAGAAGATATTTAATTATGATTTCCAAATAGATTCCATTTTAATGAAATTTCTGGTCTATTAGAGGACCATATTTGGTTAAATATTTGGTGAAATAATGACTTGAAAGCAAGTTTTCACTGAGGAAATAAAGAACATATTTAGCAATCGTACAGAATAGGGAGTGACTGCCTTAAGTGACTTGGGGGTTACAGTGGACAATAAGCTGAATATGAGCCAACAGCATGTCCTTGTTGCAAAGAAGGCCAGCAACATACTAGACTACATTAATAGGAGTATGGTCATCAGATTAATGGTAAAAAAATGTTCACTAGGAGGGTAGTAAAGCACTGGAACAGGCTTTCCAGAGAGATCATGGAATCTCCATCTTCAGGGGTTTAAGACCTGGGTAGATAAAGCTTTGGTTAGGATGTTATAGTTGGGGATGGTCCTGATTTGAGCAGGCAGAGTGAGGGGTTTGATCTTTACCAATCTTTTTATGGTAAAGATCATTTTTTGGCACCCTAGGATCTCCCCCTCTGGCCTGCCCCGCCCCCTGCCCCAACCCACCCCATCCTCTGTCCCCCCCCAATTTTGACCTGCTGACTGCCTTTGACCTGCTGGCAACACACCTACCAATGCAACCCAGTATGCTCTGAGGCTTCTTAGCAACAAGGACACATGGTTGGCTCATATTCAGCTTATTGTACACAGTAACCCCCAGGTCCCTTGCTACAGAGCTGCTGCCCAGACAGTCATCCCCCAGCCTGTACTGGTGCATAGGATTTTTCTGTCCTAAGTGCAGGACTTTGCATTTGTCCTTGTTGAACCTCATGAGATTCCTTTTGGCCCAATCCTCCAATTTGTCTAGGTTACTCTGAACCATAGTCCTACCCTCCAGCGTAGCTACTGCTCCTCCAGACTTGGTTTCATCTGCAAACTTGCTGAGGGTGCACTCTATGCCATCTTCCAGGATGATGAATATATTGAACAAAGCCAGCTCCAGGACTGACCTCTGGGGCACTCCACTTGACACCAGCTGTCAACTAGACATCAAGCCATTGATTATTACCCTTTGAGCCCAATAATCCAGCCAGTTTTCAATCCACCTTACAGTCCACTCATCCATCCCATACTTCCTTAGCTTGCCTGTGAGAATGTCTTCTATGATGAGATGACTGGCTCTGTGGATGCAGGGAGACCAGTGAATGTGGTATACCTTGATTTTAGCAAGGCTTTTCATACAGTCTCCCACAACAATCAGGTTAGTCAGACATGATTTGCCCTTGGTGAATCCATGCTGACTGTTCCTAGTCACCTTCTACTCCAAGTGCTTGGAAATGGATTCCTTGAGGGATCTGCTTCATGGTTTTTCTGGGGATTGAGGTGAAGTTGACTGGTTTGTACTTCTCTGGATCCTCCCTTTTCTCTTTCTTAAATATGTACATTATATTTGGCCTTTTCCAATCATCTGGGGCCTCTCCTGATAGCCATGAGTTTTCAAAAATGATAGCCAGTGGCTCTGCAATCAAACCAGTCAACTCCCTCAACACCCTCAGGTCCATACCATCTGGCCCTATGGACAATCCAGCTTTGATAGCTTGCTCTGAGCAAGCATGACCTTCAGACTGACCACAACTCTTCCAGTTAATAATACACAGTGATAGGAAATAAGAGCAATGCAGCCAAAGCAAGCAAGTTGATTACAACATACCTTAACCAACTACCCCAGCGCTCAAAATATACACAAGGTGTGCAGTCCATCTGGCCGGAATGTAAATGCCACCTTGGGGTTCTTTGTTTGAATCTCCGACATCAACAACCTTGGAGGTCAGGGGCTGATGCCAACTGCACACTTGCTGTTTTGAAAACCCCTCCTTTTGTATTTTTCTTCTCCAATAACTCTTCATCTTTGGGCATTGTTAATTGGTCCTCCTGTGGCTATCATACTGTCCATGTTCTATTTTGTCAGCCAAAATCCTATTTTCATAAACCTATCACATGCACACATCCTAATTTGGGCTTTACTGGTGTCCTCCTAATTTGGTCTGCTTCCCCAAAGCTGCAAAAGCCCTTGAGTTTTCCAAAGTGGGTACTGTAGCCCTGGAGCCAAGCCTATCTCTATTATGAAAATAAAGTTTGGATGTTTTCCATTTCCCAGGATGTGTATATCTTGGCTGCAGACGCCCTGTCTTCCCTGAAGGTTGTGAAACTGTGTGACAAAACAGGCTTTTAAAAACCAGTTAACCCTTGCTGTTGCCCTGGACCACTGTTCTAATACAATATCTATTTTACCTATGAGCCAATTCCTAAAAGCAAACCTCTACAAATCATTTTTATAGCCATCAGTCCCTAACTGGTAAAGAAGGCACTAAGTACTTCAGCCTCTTCTACATCCACTGTCACTAGGTTGCAGCCCCCATTCAGTAAGGGACCCACATGTTCCCTGATCCCCCTCTTGTTACTGACATATTTGTAGAAACCCTTCTCATTGCATCACTTACAAGCCATAGCTCCAATTATTCTTTGGCTATCTTGACTTCATCCCTGCATAGCTGAGCAATACTCCCATTCTTCTACCTAGTTGTTTGGCCAGGTTTCCACTTTTTATAATTTCCCTTCTTGTGATTTACTTTACTGAAGAGCTCCTTGCTTAGCCAACTTGGTCTTTCGCCATACTTGCTAGTCTTCCTGTACATCAGGATGGTTTATTCCTGCACTCCGAGTAAGGCTTCTTTAAAGTACAGCCAGCTCTCCTGGACTCCTCTCCCCCGCAGACGGACTTCCCAAGGAATTCTGCCCATGAGTTCCCTGAACAAGTCATAGTCTGTTTTTCTGAAGTCCAGGATCTGTGTCCCACTGCTCTCCATCCTCCCTTTCCTCAGGATCCTGAACTCAATCATCTTGTGGTCAGTACTGCCCAAGTTGACATTTACAAGTACATTTCCCACCAGTTCTTCCCTGTTTGTGGCAGCAGGACAATAATAGCATGGCCCCTAGCTGGCTGCTCTAACACTTGCACCAGGAAGTTGTTCTCAACACTCTCAAAAGCTTCCTGGATTGCCTATACACTGTTGTATTGCCCTCACAGCAGAAGTGATGGTGATTTGAAGTCTTCCATGAGAACAATGGCCTGTGATCAGGAAACTCCCACTAGCTGTTTTAAAAAAAACCTCATCTACTGCTTCCTCCTCATCTGGTATTCTATAGCAGACCTCCCTCATGACATCACCCTTGTTGCTTTCTCCTCTGAACTTAACCCAGAGACTTTTGATGAGCTTATTTCCAGTTTCATACCAGAGATCTAAACAATCATGTGGCTTTTTTTTACATAAAATGCAACTCCTCCTCCTCTTCTCCCCTGCCTGTCCTTCCTGAACATTTTATACTTATCCACGATAGTGTTCCAGTCATGTGAGCTATCCCAAGTCTCTGTTATTCCTATCACATCACAGTTCCATGAGTGTGCAAGGACTTCCAATTCGTCTTGCTTGTTTCCCAGGCTCCGTGCATTCATGTACAGACATTTAAGGTAACTAGTTGATTGCCTCATTTCTCTGGAAGAATGTAAGCACCTTTCCTTTTGCCCTTTCCTGCTTGCTTTTCTCCCAGGTCACCTACTTCCTAACTTATCCCAGGGCTTTGGTCTCCAACCCCTGCAAACTTAGTTTAAAGTCCTTCTCATTATGCGGCCAAGCCTGTCTTTAAAGATGTTTTTCCCTCTCTTCATCAAGTGGATCCCATCTCTTCCCAGCAATCCTTCTTGAAACATCATCCCATGATCAAAGAAATCAAAGCCCTGCTGGTGATACCACCTATGCAGCCAGGCATTGATCTGCAGGATGCATCCACTCCTTCCCAGGCTCTGGCCATTGACTGGAAGGATCAAAGAGAACACCACCTGAGCCCCCGTTCCTTTCAGTTTTGTACGCAGAGCCCTGTAGTCACTTTTGATCTGCTCACGGTCTCCCCTGGCAGTATCATTGGTGCCAATGTGGCCGAGCAGTATGGAGTAGTAGTCAGAGTGCTGGGCGAGTCTCGGTAATCCTTTTGTGACATCTTGGATCCAGGGTCCAGGCAAGCAGCAGACTTCCTCAGACAGCAGGTCAGGTCAGCAGATGGATCCCTCTTTCCCCTGCAGAAGGGAGTCTCCAACTACCACCACCCATTGCTTCTTCTTGGTGGTGGTCATCTCTATCCTTACCACTTTGGGGAGGCCTGATAACTTCTTCTCCAACAGTGGAACATGCTCATCACCCTCTGTTCCTAGGGCTCCATACCTGTTCTCCAGATGAACTGCTGAAGGTGGAAATGAAGATTTCTGCCTTCTGGCAGAGGCCACAAGCTTCCAGATTCCCCCTTCTGGGAGTACATGTCCTCTCCCTTCTCTAGCACTGCCTTCGGCAGTTCTTTCTTCACAATCCCACAGTTCTCCTCTAGCATTCAATCAACAAACTCCTCATGGCAGAAGATGCTTCAGAGTCTCACCACCTCCTCTTGTAGCTCTCTCGTCTATTCCCTGAGAGATACCACTAGGAAGCACTGCTCACACTGCAGGCACTCCCCTACCTGGACATTACTGGAAGGAACCTATAAGTCGCAGTCCCCACAGTGCCAAACTTGGACCTGGATGGAAGCCTCAATGGTGAGCTCTCTTCTCTGGACAGAAACCTCACAGGTACAAGCAGAGACAGTGGCAGTGGCTCTGGCATTGCAATGTCCTCCAGTCATGTCCATGGGTCACTTAATCTGCCTCTTCTCTCTTTCTGCCCTTCTTCCAAGCATGCCTTGCCTAGTGAACTTGCCTGGAATCTGACCTGTCTATTGCTCCTTAGCTCCAAAAGGTTCATTTTCCCCTACTTTCTTACACAAAACTAAAAAGCTCTCCCCTCAAAGCGGGGCAGCAAACTGACTAGTGAACTACCTGAAAACTGCTTGCCCTTTTGCTGCTTCTGTTCGCTGGCTCCCTGGTCACGTGGGGGGTCTCCTTTCATACCCTGCTAGATCTGGACTGGCTCCACCCCCTCAGGGCTTCTGCCAGGCACAGGCAGTAATCGCCCAACAATCAGCAATCACTCAGTTAGCAACACTCCCAGGTTCTCAGACCATATGCCCCAAACACACACAGCCTACCAAACAAACAAACCCTCAGAAACCTGAAGACACAGGCAGTTCTGGATCATTTACCTTCCCTGGGCAGGATCTGATACCTGGCTTCTCTTCTTCTTCCCTTTCTTCCTCCTCCTGTTCCCAGTAAACTGCCTGCAAACTATTCTTGGTGCAATTTTTGGTACTAGAGGAGCTTTAAAATAATAAAAATAAGGTAACTCTGTGCCTTAGGTGCTGGAAATGAGTGGGTCAGGGGGTTGGGCTGAAGTTTTGATCTTTAGCCCCTAAGTCCCACTTCAGGAACCTCTGTCCTTTACTGGACGTAGTCGGTACCATAGTCTCTGTATTTTGATCAGTGATATGGCCTGGGACTCAAGAATCCTAGGTTTACTTGGCCCTGCCTATGACCTCCTACATGATGCTGGGCAAACGGCCAAAATTCTAAATAGACCATCCAGAAAGAGATTAGGGAATCTATTCTACTGAACATTGAAGGAGCATATAAAAAAAAACATGCTGATACTCTAATGTGCAGTAGAATAGGCGACTGCATATTAAGTGTCACCTAAAAAGTGTGTGCTTATACTATTGCTCATTAGTGAAGCATTTATGTAGTATGCCATTTAAAGTCTATTAGGGAAAGCACATTAATGCATGTGTAGACATGCCCACCCTCACTAATTAGTGTATACATAGATCTCAGCAGTTTGGTTCAGATCCTTACTTGGACCTCTACCTGTTACCATAATCCAAAGGATAAAAATAATCTATAGTACATAAAATTAAAACAATTCCTAGAGGGGTTACTCATAGCATGTGCAAGCCTTGCTGTTCAGCTGGCATAATCAAAGTCAATGGAGCTTAGCCTGTTTACAGCAGTTGAGGAGATGCCCAAAGGTTTATTTTTTTTCCTTCATTGCTCTTGAAATTTGACCCCTATATTTTCTACAGGGTGTAATGATGTGGCTCAGTGGTTTTTCTTGTGGATCTTCTCCCATCTGCTTTATGTTCTCTTCTTTCTCTTTCTTCTATGTATGTAATTAAATCCTGCCAAATTCTTAAAACTAATGCTACATTTGCTACTTGAAAGTTAAATCTTGACAAAAAAAAATATTTAACAAAATGCTGTCAAGTCTGTCTTGGAAAGGAGCAGGGAAGAGAGACCAGGGATACCATTAGGCACGTATAAACTTGTAATGGAAGCTTCCCCAGTAACTGGTTGCCTATTATTTTTAACTTGGCATCTAAATAGCTGCAATAAGCAAGAAGTGGCCAAAGGAGAAAAAAAATCCAACAATCTTTCAGCTGCTTAAGCACCTAAAGAGCACAGATAGAAATAATTCAGTGAATGACTTTGCATCATGTGCATTAAATGCTTTATTACTTACCATACACATATTGTACAGCACTGCAACTATAGTTTTTACATCTAATGCTTCTTTGCCTTGCTCTATGGACAGCCACTTCATGAAGAGTCAATTCATTAATCCATCTCTCTTCACTAAAGTATTTAAGCAAGGGCTTAAATGTTTTGCTAATACAATTAAATGAAAGCTTCAATTATGAATGGAACTGAGTCCTAATCAGAGGTGTTGCACTTTACACCCATTTTTTCTATACTCAGTACAGGTATAAATAATAACACAAAGAAGAATCATACCCTCTAGCTGTGAGACACCTAAACAGACCCATTTTTCTTGTTAACACCTGGAGACTATAAAGGAAAATTTAAATATCAGCATTAATATCTCAGTGCCCTTTGTTTTGGCAGACTCATTCAATATTGTTTATCTAGCAATGCAAAGCCATGTCTCACACTATGTAGTTAGCCAAACTTTCAACATCTTCCCCACAAATACTTTGTGCCTTGTCATTATTAAAATGTTTCACATACTAAAATTGAAAATGGCACAATAAATTGATTTGAATATTAAAATGATAATTCAGGAACTATTGTATTGATTGTATTATTTCTTGTTTGTTTGTTTTTAAGACAGTTAAAAACAGTCAAAAAAGTAATATTTTTTTTCAATTTTTACATTGTTCTTCAAAACAACACTCAATGACCACAGAGATTGTTCTCATTGTCTGGATGGACTGTACTTCCTCAGCTTGGAGGATGAAGATTGGACTGTGAAGGTAGAATTTCCCTTAGAGGATAACAGTGATGTGCTGAGGGCTGTGTGACAGTGGCTGCCTAACAAGGACAAGGATATAAGGTTTTCTTATTCACGGATGGAAAAAGGCCATTGACAGAGAATATTTTGATATTTTTTTAAAACATGCATATCAGAAAGTCCCATCCTATGCTTTCTGTGCCTTTTCCAGTATTTAAAAGAACAAAGTAATCACCATTTATACTCAAACATAAATCCATTGCTAATCATTTACACAATGAAAATGCATTTCTTCCCCTTTAACTCCACAACAAAAGTATAATATCTCTCCTAATCAACTATCATGCCAATCTCTCCACAAACAGCCTTTAATGTAACACAAGCCTTGCCAAATTTCTAGAAATTTAACACATTCCAACTCTGGGAGAGACATTCAAAATGCCTGAGTCTGAATTAATTCAATCTTTGCAGATTAGTCTAACCTGGCTAGGCTGAACCAGTTTGTAACTATACAGACATCCCCTCTGAACTGAAGAAATGCAGGCACATGCCTGCAGTGGCTCAGGCTAGAAGCTGGGGGGCACTATAGCAGCCATCCCTTCCATCCCAGTGTTGAGCTGAGTGGCCAGGCCCTGACAGGATGCTCTGATTAGACCACTGTCCCAGGCTTTTCCCCACTCACTTCTCAAGGGGCAGGAGTATTGCCAGCCCTGGGCTAACACGCTGTGGCAAAAGGGGTGGTGTGTGCATTGCATGCATCTATTGATGATACAGAGCTTTCCAGTCTTCCTCTCCCTCCTATTTCATGCTGCCTGCAGGAAACTGATAGGCAAGCAAGCCAGCAGGGTTTATCAGTGTTTATAAGTCCATCAACAAAACAAAAGCCTCGTTAGTTTAAGCTCTTCTTGAACAATTTTTTCTAAGGATGAAATGGAGGGACATCACCAGCTACCTGTTGATTAGCTCCAAAACCCCTAAGGCTAACCTCTCAGCATTAGGTAGCATACTACATGCCTAGTGTCTGTGGGGCTGGGGTCCATGCTGTGGGAAATGGGAGGGAGGAAGGGAGGGGGATCCCTGTTTGAGCAGCGAGGGGGAGGTGGGGCAGGAGAAAGCCAGGCTGACCCTGGCTGAAGTCTCTGCCAAAGCTCTGGTCAGGGAGTAGGGGAGCAGAGCCAACCCTGCTCTCTGGAGCAGACAGCCCCACTCAGAGCTGCAAAGCATCGGGGGTGCTGGGGAACTCTGGTTTAACTTAAATTAGGAAGGGGTCTTGGACAGAAATTTCATAAACTGGTTTGACCCAAATCAGTTAAGTCTGGTACTACATTTAACCAGATTTATCTTAAACCAGTTTCAACCATTTTGAAACATGTTTATGTGCACTGAACTTATATTCTGGTACAAGTTTAAACCAGCTTCTGATCACTTACCAGTTTGTGTAATGTCCATCCCTAGTCTAACAGATCAGGGAAAGACCGTTTAGAAGTTAATAGTTCCTCACAGAAATGGTTCATCAGCAGAGGCATCTCTTCTATATCTCAGCTAAAGAAGAGAAGCAAATCATTTAGTGTTACAGACTTTAGGGGTTTCCAGAAAAATCAGCATTGATTTCATGGGAACAGGCTTAAGCCAGAAATAAGCACTTTTTAATACCCTATCATTATAGGTAAACACTATCATTTGGATCTCTACCCAGAAGCCAATCAGCAGCCAGTGCAGCCTGAAGATCCCTGGTGTTACACACTTCTCAGAGGTTCCTTTAAAAAAGGCAAATTAAGCTTATGTAGAATTTCCGATGTGCCACACTTGTTCTGAAGAATCCAGGGGTCTTAGCATAGTAGTCATCTCCAAATATTCATAAAGCACACAGAGTGTTAATGATGATTTCACTAATGTCTCTTTTTTATATTGTTTTGTTCCATGCATTATTTTTTTCTAATGCACAAACTTCTAAACATCATGGTTAAAGGTAGATACCTCAGAAGACAAAACAGAGATTAACCTGCTAGGCCTATCTTCCTAAAAGAAAAATGCCCCTCTATACAGTGGCTGTTACCTGGCTTTTAAAGTCTATCACATCCTCTTTATAACATCTCAATTTACAAAGAATCAGTTGTCAAACTTCCATGTAAATATAGATGTATGATCTTATACTTTCAAGATTGTTTCTAGGGTACTATTTTGCTATTTTCTAAAATGTTATTGCATATAAAATCTTTTACAGAAAAAGCAAACAATATTTTTAAACAGTGCATTTTTGCCAAGTTATGAATAACTTTTTTTAGCAGAAGTCTTGTGACAATATGTATCATTCTCTGTATCAATGGTTAACCACAGATTATAATCTTCCTTCTGCCTATGAGAATTTATGCTTTTTCTATGGATAATGACAATGGGCACAGAAAATTTGTGAGAACACTGTCTTAAGATAATTAAATTGCTTTGGGACTCAGTACCTTTCTGCTCCTAGTTTTGTTTATTTTTCATTTTTGTCATTTATCAAAATGTGAATTAACATATTTCAAATCTGTATGCTTTTGGTTTTTCAGAGGTAGGAAGCAGGAGTTATATATAAATTAAACAATGGTAGATAATTCACAGTGATCCTACACATACTATCTTGCATGAGAGAACCTTAAGGACAACAGAAACGTGACAAGGTCAAAACAGAATGAAACTCTCATGACCAGTCTCACTGATTTTGAGTTTGCAGGTAAGCCTATACATATTGGTACTATTGAAATAGATTTATATTTAGTAAACTATTCTGTACCAATGGAATCAATACCAGTTAATCACATTGGACTCATCTGCTAAAGAAATGACCCATAAACTCCTCTATACCCATCATGGGGTGGGAGCAAATTTGTGATTGAAGCAAACATGAGGCCTTACAGAATATGCTACTTTATACCCCACCCACCCTACAACATATAACAGTACAGCACTTAGGTTTTGATGGAAAATCAGTCTAGGGTCAGAAAATTCTTGGGGCCTGCAACTTTAATTCCTCTGCACATAAGGAGAGCACATAGGCAACCAACATACAAATCTTTTTCTTTTTGTGTCTCTACACTCCATTTGACCATTTTGTTACACATGCTTGTGTTCCTTTATTGTACTTAGCAAGCTCTTTCATTATACATGTGCCTTTGAGCACTGGACGTTGCAGCAGGTGTTGCGTAGTCTAAGGCTCTTTGCCACAGTCACAGGTGGTTGAACCAATGGTATAGCTCCAGTTCTTCATATTTTCTTGGAAAATCTGACGCTATTACGTAGGCAATTGAGACGATGCCACTTTTGTCATGTCTCAAAAGTCCTTGGTGGCAAGGACTCAGCTGCTGGAATGTATGTTTTTTCACTGTCAGGTATTTTTTTCAGACTTCCATTATATGGAAGTCTTGTATGACTATCTATGTAGTTATGTCTTGTTGGGTCATTGACGATGCATAGGGGGTACATGCAGGTGCATGTGCACCTCCTGAGATTGGCAGTATACCTTCTGGAAGCGCCAGCCACAAAATCAGAAGTGCTGGCTGAAGTGCACTTCCAGTTTTGCCAGTATAGCCACTGCTGGTTCTGGGCTCACCAATGGGGGGACTCCACCCTGTAAGCAATCTGGTGCCCCCCCAGACTCAGGAGGAACCAGTTGTCCATGCCTTGGGTGTGGCATTGAGAGGTTGGGTGCTGGTGAGGAAGCTCTTGTTTGACTGTCTGTGCGCTGCAGGATGGTCATACAGCAGGTGTTTCGTATCTTCAGACGACTGGCATCCAATATGTATCTAAAACTACCTCCCACTTTTAAATTAGCTAAAACTGCTCTCTGATAATACAAGTGGCTAAATCACATCTTTTCACTAAGGTTTTTGGAATACAGGTTACATAGTGACAGAAGACCAGCCCCACGGTCTATTTTTAGGCAAAATTCCCAATGAGTGTCAAGAATAGAGTATCTGACTAGAAGGAAAGAATTACTATCCTGTTTCACCTGAAACACCACAAAACAATGAGTTTACATCAGTTCCTAGAACTCTGCAGAATGTGGTCAATTGATAATTCTGATTTTGTCCCTTGGAAATAGAGGGTTCACCTTCTGCATTTATGAAGCTTCAAGAATTCGTCGTATTGAAATAATTCTGTGCTATTTTGCCATTTCCCATTAATTGTCACAGGTTGACTACTGCAGTACAGGACAATGCTGAAATTTTTTTTTTTCTTTTGTACTGGAAATGTGGACTGGCTCAGGCTCCACAAAAATGGTAAATGATGTTTCTTCCCATTAGGGAACAAGCATTTTTTTAAAATAAAGGGATATTAATACTTGATTAGAGAGAGACTGAGCCAGTCCTACAGTCACACCATGATTGATTTGTTTATTTTGCCTGTACCTCATCAATTACTTGAGAATATACACAGAATGGTTAAGTGTTTTATATTAATTTCTTTTTTATTCCCCCAAGTATTTTCATTTGAATGAGACTGTTACATACAAGGAAAACATTTCGTGTGGATCACAGGATGAGACAAGGATTTAGGGGCTCTGAAATCTTTTCCCAGCTCTGCCACAAATGTGTGATTCTGGACTGGTCACATCAACTCCCTGGGTGAAATTCAGCCTGACTGTGAGACCAACTCCCCTTGACCTCAGTGGGAGATTCTCTCACATAAGCCAGGGTTGCTTTGATTCACTGCTTCTACCTTACAATGGCAAAAATACCACTTAATATCACCAAATTCTCAGATGTGTGGTAAAAACAGTTTCATCCTGATCTCTCATGTGGTTTGAGATCCTCAGCTGAAAAGTGCTAAAGAAGTACAGATTGTTGTTGTTGCTGCTATTTTTATTATTGGTAGTGAAATTAGGTATGTGTGAACAGGAGGTGAGCTCCAGGTGCTAATGCGGCAGAAGTATAAGATTAGCAGCCACCATTACTGTTGGCCTGGCTGTCACTGTAGTCAGTGCCCAGGGTGCAAAAACTGCTTATTACACCTGTGGCAATGAGGACAATGATCAGGATGATTCACTACACAGTTCTGATTACAGACTCAATAAACCAAACATGCATTCACATCAAACGTTTCATTGTTTGGTTTCACTAATGAACAGATATTGATGACTTTAAATAAAAAACAATGTATACACTTGTTATAAGTCTGGGTTGCCTTTTCTTTTGAAATACACAAGATGGTTAGGGAGGAAACTGCATGATTCCTGCAATTTTCAGATCACTGCCTTCCAACTTCAGAGCTAACACAGACAACAAAGGACAATGAAGCAAACTGTACAAGACAAAATATGACAATTGGACTATTCCAAGGAGTGATGATTTCAGGACAACACTGAATAAAAAATATCACACTTTTTAGGATGCCAGGAAGGTATTTCTCCTGAAGCTGGCTATTGCCTGAATTTATTTTGAATTGATTGATTGTTCTTTCATATCCCACCATCCCTGCCACCCCTATCACACTCACTACTGAGTCAGTAGATTTGTTCATGCTCATTCAGAAATAGTTAATATACTCAAGTGAAACCTGGGGCAACCCTAACCAGAACCATTTCTGTGGTACTACAAACATTGCCTTGTAATTCTCTCTCAAATTGCCTGAAATTGTGGAAAATAATTTATAATCTGTGGTTCCGGTTTTGCTAACTTCTGAAAGATAAATAAAGGGTCAGCACTATCATTACCCACTGTCACATGACATTATAGAAGTGATTACAAGAACCAGAAAAAAGAAAAAAAATGTTTTGCAATTCTGGATTCAAGTGCTTGTTTGACTTATTTACTTTGCTTTTAAAGAACTGTAATGTTATTAAAGTGACTATTTGGAAAAGAGAGAAGATCAAAGGAAACATACGTATCAGAAATAAGAGGCCTCAAATCACTAAAGAATTTAAGCTCATGTTTAAATCCATCTTTATTCAGCAAAGCACTTATACTTAATCCCCAGTTCTGTTAATGTTTTGTTAGTTTAACACGAGTTTAACTGCCGTGTTGAATAGAGATGGATTGCTGAATTGGGGTCTGAATTATTGATTGTATCACAAAGTTAAGTGTTCAGAATAGAAAAATAGTACTCAAAATCAGTTGTTACTATTCTCTGGCAATCTCTTCAGAGCCCTTACGCCACCAATAATTTATGTGTACATGACTCCATTCTTCTGAAAGGATGTCCACATGATCTATACATTATACACAGAAATACAAAAAGCCACATTAAACCATCCAAATTATATAACTGCATATTGTAATGGATACCCTACATAATAACTAAGTTGATTATCACAATGAAGACAATATGCAACAGGGATCCAGAGGCTCCTGTTACTTAAAGAGGATGCTGCAGCATACTAAGCTTGCTGGGTGGAAACAGCAGCTAAGCAAGGGCTAGCTTCTGGGAAGTACACGGGCCAGTAATACCTGGGATAGGGGTTACGCTGGGAAGAGAGATTATCCCATAAGCATGCTGCATAGGGTAGGCAGCTGAGCAAAGGTCAGGTGCTGAAAGATAAACAGCTAAGGGCCAGACATTGAGGCAGTCCAGAAGTAGAAGCTTCAGGCAGCAGGCTTAGGCTGCAGCAAAGTAAGGCAGGCTGGTCATCAGGCAAAAATGGAAATCTTTCTGCATGGCTGGAGAGACACCTAACAGGAAGAGGTGGGGCTTTGGAGGCACAAAAGACTAGTGGTGACACCAAGTAGTCAGTATGTTCCTGCATGTTGCAATGAGAGGAGGTCCTGAGAGAGAAAGGCTGCAAGAAGCAGCTTGGTGGGTACTAAAGCTACCCAAGAGAACTTGGATGATAGGGCTCCGAGGGATACCACACTGATCCAGACTAGAAAAAACTTTTAAACTGAAAAGCAGCTTGCTTATGTTTCTGGCTTGTTTAAGAAACTGGAGGACTGAGGTGTGGCCACAGGGGAAGTATGGAGGCCATGGAGGGGTTCCTGTTGGGGCATTCACTGTCAGGCAGATTAGCCTGGAGTCAGGGACCCAGGGGCTGTGAGTTGGTGCAAGCCAAAGTGGGGAGAGCCAAGGCTAGCAGAAGAGGCCTAGCTTGGGACCAGGGGGCTGAGCCTAGCATAGGCTGAGGCTGGGAAAGCCAAGGCCAATAGTAGTGGTCTGACTTGGGTTCAAAGATCCCAAGTGCAGAAGACTTGCACCGGGGATGCTGTCCAGCCTGGGATCAAGCTTCCAGGGGGCTAAGGGCTGGGATAAAGGCATGGCAGCCATACAGGGGCCCAGAGAGCAGAAGACTAAGGCCACATTAGGGAAACTAGAGCCAAAAGGAGAACAAAGCCAAATCAGGCTTAAGTCAAGTGGGAGCTGATGCCTGGAAATGGGCTGAAGTGTAAGATAGGTGGAAGCCAGATTAGGACCAGTGACCCAAGGAGAAGCGATCCTTGTCAGGGCCAGGGGGTCAGCAGACTAGGTAAATTAGTTGGTTAACAGTGGGGGGCACCAAGCCCAGTGAACAATTTAAAGTATGGGCATGGTACTATTGTGGCACTGATGGGGCCAGGAGAGCACCCACTTAGTACTTGAGGGGCACAATTGGGGTCAGCTGGGTATGGGAGGGGCTGTTGGCTGTGGGGCTCACTCTGGGACCCTGGGGCAGCTCCCTTTTTACAATAAAATATTTTCATCAAAGGCATGGACAGTGAAAGGAAATGGGAGGGTACCCCAAGGGGTTGGAGTGGGTCAGAAGCTGTGTGGCCACCCCTAGGGTCGATCCTGTCACACAGTGAGCCCCTACATGCTCTAGTAAAGCAAGTGAATATTGACTCTGAGATCTCCAAGAGCAGAGTTTGGCCTTGAGTGGACCTATTGATAGACTAAAAGGTACGTTAGAAAGCATAACTCATTCATGACATGACTCTCACAGTGTCTCAGCCTCTTTGATCAATCGACATGAGGTATTGCACATTTTTTAAATAACATTTCAGAATTAGCTGTCCATATGCCAGATTTTCTCCCATACCAAACTGCCATGCATTGCGTACTCTGCTTGTTTCAACTGCAGTTTCTCTTTGAGAATGCCAGAATGTGTTTTCATCCAGAAGTTTGATCATACAGTTGACAAATAAATGTCATGAAGTGGTTGACTGGAATGTTTATAATTGATCCCGCCAGACTGCAGTGCATTTCCGTTTGCTCTTCTCTCTGTGGTTTTCTGTATTATTAGCTGCTAAATCCGGGGAAACATTTTTGTAAGAAAGAGTACACATTGTTTGAATAATGCATTTTCAATATCTCACCTATGAAAACAGAGTGCTTATATACCTATCAACAGCTGATGTCTCAGAAGACCTCTAATGATTGGGTAACTGAGGAGTAAATGCCTTACCATAAATTCAATTTGCTTAACACTCCATCTCATTGTAGGCTTCTGCATTAAGAATTTACCCTCTTCATTAAGCATTTAGCCTACCACTATAACAAAGGAGCACCCTTGAACATACAAGCCAAATATTTGAAGCATACAGTGACGTCAGTCAAGTCATTTCTTATTTATGCTGTTACAGGTGAGGTCGAAATCCAAACCTTAGACTGCAATCTGAGTACAGATAGCATCTCCTCCTGTGAAACATCAAAAGGGAATTTCTCCATGGAGTTCAACAAAGAAGGTTCCCATTGCAGGATCATCCTCCCTAAATCTACTGGTAGCCTAAATTTTGAATAACTGCTGAAGATATAGATGGAGACAATGCCCATCACTAAGGAGAAAAACCAGAACCAGTTAGGTCAATATAAGATATGAAACTAGAACACTTAAACCAAGAGGGTTTTTTTTCTCCAATCAGCATAGGGGACAAAAAGCCCCCTCAGTTTATATTTGCAAAAAAAACTTCATTAAATACAATGCCTACCATTGAACTGCCGCCAACAGCAGCATGTGCTCACTAATGGAAGCTAATTATGAAGCTGATTGAATGCAGCCAACACTGAGCATGACTATAAAACATGTGGCCCATACTGAGCAAACATGCTGATAGGAATCTTATTTCTTATTTTTTATTACAAAACAACTAAAATTAACTACATCAACACAAAACTTGACAACCTCCCCTACATAAATACCTTGTTCTTCTTACACTCCTTTCCACCATACTAACCTCTCATGAACCACCCCCAATGCAGGAGGAAGGAACAAATTTCACTGTCCTTTTCTCCTTTTGAAAGAAATATCATCATTCTTCTTTCCTCCTTCTCCTTTTTCCCCTTCTCCTTTCCCATCTCATCTGCATCTTGATCCACATATTATATCAATTCATAAATTGCCAACTCTAAACATTCTCTTCTGTAGAAAGCCAGTCCCTTGACCAACAGTAGGTTTCTTATGTTCCATATTGCTACGGTAGCACAAAGTAATACGGTTCTCAGTTTCTGTATCTTCAGTCCTTTGGGCATTAACCCATACAACACCATTTCATAAGTTATGTCACAGTTCATATTGTGATGCTCTACAGACTTGAGAACTTGACAAGATGGGACTTGCAATCTGAGACTGATGAGCTGCCCCAGAGCACCTCCCTTACATTTGTAAGATAGTGCGTCCTTGGTACCAGTCTTCTTGTCTCCTTAGCACTAACAGGCCTAGCACCTGC
>JAGPOW010003642.1:94291645-94314903 GCA_030014935.1 Caiman crocodilus | reverse complement strand
CAATAAAAACTTTTTTTTTCTTTCAAACTTCCAACTGGCATTCATATATTGGCTCATGCATGCCGGGCAACGAATTCAGACTTGGGCTGAAACATAACAATATCAATCACCCCCAAAAAATGACGCACCCCCTCCCATACCTCTTGCATAAAAGGGCAACCCCAAAATACATGCAATACAGATTTTTCAACCCCACTTCCCTCTCTCATACATGTTGCTGATTTTACCTAATCCTGGTTATGCCGAATGCCTCTCACAGGAAAAATATTTCATATCATCATCCATATGATATATTTATATATTCTCCTTTCAGTCTATTATCTGTCACTTCATCCCATGGTTTTAGCATCTGTCCTTCCATAAAATGCCCAACTATTGTAATCTCATCTTTCTTTCTTATCATATTATTCACCTTCTTATGGTCTTTCAAGCACTCTAATCCCATTCCCTCTAGTTTATTTACCCTTGAGCAACTCTCTATTGTCACATAGTGAGCCAGTGGCTGCCATGCCCATGTTTTTTTTTCAATCCCCCCTTTACATGCCCCATCTTTTTTACTTTCTTCCTGCCTGGTAACAGTGGAAACATACAGTCTTCACCACTGCCACCCCCTGCCCCCCAGCTGTCTCCATTTCATTACAGGACATAATTATAAAGTAAGTAAGTATACACAAAGCTTTCCAGATTTGGCATTCCCCAGCTACCTAATTCCCCGACTTTTAACAGCTCTGTTCTGGCTACCCTGTTTTACTCTCCCACACAATGCTCCCCCCCCCAAACAAAACAAAACATATCTGCCTCTCTATGCTGCCGTGATGATGAATATACCACTCCCATGTAAAGGATGATCAGCAAGAGTACTGTTTTCACCATAGCCACTTTATGCTTGAACAATAATGTTTTATCACTTCACAATCCCAGGATCTGCCTCACTTTTATCTCTAACTTCTCCCATGCCTTTGTTCCTTCCTGTTTGGTGTCCACTGGGATCCCAGCCTTTACCACTCACAGCCTGAACTTCTGTAAATTCTGTCAGTGCCCCACACCCATCAAAGTACTTTCATCTTATTTAATTTTCCCCCTCACACTTCACCATAGTGCTCAGCATGGTTCAATACCCTCTTGATTGATATGTTGTCCTGAGCCACTATGTTCACATCATTCATATATAATGTACATTTAACTTCTCCTGGTATCTTCACACTGTTTACCAGCTTATCATCATGAATTCTCCACGTCAATTGCTCCATCTTTCACACAAAAGATAGGGGGACATTGGGCATCCCTGTCTTACCCCTGTTTTTATGAGGAATGTTTTTCTCAGGCAACCATTCACCACTACTCAACTTTCCACTTTACTGTATAACACTTTAACCCATCCGATCATCTTCACAGGAAATCCCATCCTTCACAATACTTCAAACATCAAATTATGTTCGCCCATGCGATAAGTTTTTCCAGGTCTAAATTAATAATTTATGTGTTTCTTTTCCTCTCTTGTGCATCCAATATGACATCCCTCATTAACCATAAAGTCTGGTATATCCTCCTCCCAGAAACAGCACATGTTTGTTCTACTTGTATCACATCTGCTAAACAGTCCCACATTCTTTTGGCCAGTATTTTTGCGATCAATTTGTAATTTATGTCTAAAAGAGTTATCGGCCTCCAGTTGTCTAATACATCTTCCTTCCCCTTCTTGAATATCAAAATTACCACACATTCTGCAAAATCCTTCCCTATCTCCTTACCCTCTAATATTTCTCTTTATGTCTCTATTATAACTGCCCCCATTGCCAATTTGTTCATAGATCCACTGAAAATCCATCTCTTCCTGGCACCTTGCCTCTCTTGCAAGCTTTTAAGCAGTCCTCCACCTCTCTCATACTTAACTTTTGCCATTTTTGGTACTTTCCATCTGCTGTTCCTTCCTTTATTCCCCCAAGGAACACCTCCATTTTTCTTCCATCCACTCCTCTTCTTTTGTACAGATCTTAATAAAACTCTGCAGCCACAACCAACACCTTCAACCACTTCTATTTGGATTCCTTGTTCAGCTGTCAGTGTTTTCAGTTACTTTCTTCTTTTCCTCAATTACACCATTCTTCCACCTTTTCCATCCAAGGTGCTCTGGTCAGAAAGATTTTCTCATCCGTTTTCTTTTTCAACCATCGTTTTCTGTATTTCAGTTCTTTCACTCATACTCCTCTTACCCCTGTATTTAATAATTCCTGCTTCATTTCCTGTAGTGCTTCTAGCTCTTCCACCCTTTTGCTTTTCTTCAACTACTATTTCTGAAAAATTCTCTTGTTGTTCCCTTGATCATTGTCCAGCACTCCCAGATCCTTTTGTAGTATCTGTTCAGCATCTTCCATTCTTTATACAATTCCACATATTCTTGACAGGTCTTCTTACCTTATAATAATTGAACATTTAACTTCCACACATCTTTCCCCACCTTCACTTTTTTCTAAACTCACTTTTATTCTCAGCATCTGGTGATTGTTGGAGGTCACTTATATGATCTCCTTCTTTCCAAACCCTAGCCTATTTAATGTTAATACAAAATAAATCCTCAACACCTATCTCCCACTTGGTTCCATCCTTATAATCACCTTCTCACCAGCACAAACTTTTATGCTTCTTTCTCTTATTATATTAATCAGTACTTTTGATGAGTTGTCTAGCTCCCATTCTTCTTTATCTCTACCCCTGTCCCCTTCCTCAATAACACAATGGAAATCCCCTGCCAGAATTTGCTGCCTACATAGACTTCATAAATTTCATAGACATTAGGGCTGGACCTCATGAGATCACTGGGTCCAGCATGCTGCCCAAGGGGCAGGAAGTCAGCTGGGGTCAAATCACCGCAGCAAGATAAGCATCCAAGCATTTCTTAAAGATATCCAGAGTAGGTGTTTGCACCACTTCCATGAGGAGTCTATTCCAGACTCTGAAGACTCAGATGGTAAAGAATTTTTTCCTTATGTCCAGTCTAAAATGGTCTTCCAGAAGTTTGTGACCATTAGACCTTGTCTTCCCTTGGGGCACTCTGATGAACAGATGTTCTCTCAGTTCCTGATGTGTACTCCTTATGTGCTTATAAGCTGCCACCAAGTCACCCCTGAGCCATCACACCAGAGCCTTAGCTTCTCCAGGCTGAAGAGTCCCATGACTCTCAGCCTCTTCTCATAAGGCCTGTTCTCTTGACTTCTAATCATGTGCATAGTTCTCCTCTGGACTCTTTCAAGCTTCTCTACATCCTTTCTAAAGTGTGGAGCCTAGAATAGGATGCAGTACATAACCTTTTTGGCCCTAATACAAAATTTCTCAAGACTTCTAATTAGGAGAGGCAAACAGGCTATTCAAATATTCCACTTAACATCTAAAACTTCAGACAACATTTTCTCTATAAATTTACATGTAATCACAGTCCAACTTCTCTATCCTCCTTCCCCCTTTACTACTGCTCATACTCTCAGGCATAGATTATCTGCCACTTCATCATTTGCTTCTTCCCATCCCCTTTCTCTTTGTGTGTCTGGCTTATTCCTCCCACTAGTTTTCTTCCTGTCAATCACTATTTTCTTTATCATTTCTCTCTTCTGACCTCATCTCCTCCTCTTTTTTTCCATGCTGTAGGAGTGGGAAGGGGATAAATTCAAGGCAAACCTACAATAATTAGATTCTATACCTGGAAAATTATAACAAATTTGTAAATTTTCCATACATAGAATCCAATTACTGGGGGTGGGGGGCGGGCTGTCTTGTATTTGAGTAAATCTATATCAATAAAAGGGCCTGTGTGTGTGTGCATGTGTCAGCACCATAGCTTCAAAATCATGATACCTAGAGACCTGAAACTTTGCATGCATACTAAGGGAACTCTGGGTGCATGCACCCAGGTGCTATTTTTTTAATTTGGCTAAAAAAATTGTCATCAATTTTTTGGTCTATACTGCATAACCCCCTGTGACAGGTCAGCCCCAGGAAACAGTATAAATTTGCATGTGCAAAACATTCTTTAGCAAAGCTCAAAGCTCCTGGCCAGGGTCAACCAGTACAGTTGCTGAAGGATGTGTTTAGGAGTATTGCCCTAAAGGCTGTGGTTGGGACTGGTTAAGGGAACCTGGGAGCACCCGCAGGTGGAGTGAGGGCTTAAGGAAGGTCCAGGGACAAAACCATACTGGGCCTTCTCGGGGACCGATTAGGTGGTTGTGAGAGGCATTCCCTGTAAGGCAATCTACAAGAAGAAAAATTCCCAAAAATTGACTTGCAAAAACTGCAGGCAGAGCAGCTGAGACTCCAGAGCAGCAAGTTACAAGATGACAAACAAACAGAGCAGCAATGGCTGCATCCAGAGCAACTGAAACTCCTGTACAGCAAGTTGCAAACAGAGTAGCAATGGCTGCAGCCAGGAACTGGCCCTGGAGGGAAAAAGAAAACTCTGCATTCTTCTACAATCCAGCCTTGGATTACGGTTCTGATACATTACATGTGATACAATGCACGGCTCAATGGTGGCTTCTTGCAGCCACTGCCTTTGCAATGAGATGGAAAGGAGAAGCTCCAGGGTTATGCTGCAACAGTGGCAAGGTTTAACTCCCCAAAATGAATAGTCCTCCTGAGCCCCTTCATACATCGTTGACAGGCAACACTCCAGATATACATAATTTCTAAAGCAATATTAGAAAATACAACTCTTGCTTGCAAATGACATATTTTTGCACAACAAAAGACATCAGAGAATCTGGCTACATGCCCACATTTAAAGTGCAGCCAGGTTTATCATTGGGTTGACAGTCTGATGTCACTCCCAAATGAGGAGCCCAAATTCCTACAGATCTACTTCATGGGTGACAATACAAAGCAGGCTGAACAGCGTTGCAACAATGTGATTCAAAGCAACCTGTGGGTGGTGTTGCAGTTGCAAGACATGCTCCAAAAGGAAAACAACTATGTTCACAGTTTCAAGTGTGCCATGGAGAAGATGACTCCAAAGTATACTGTTGTGATTCATGCAGACAAAACTCCAGCTGGTGAGCATGAGTGGCGCTTCAATGCACCCACAACATCAGAAGTGGGTGTCATGCTGGCTGGTGAATGACATGGCAATCAAGACATCCTGTTGCAACTCAGGAGCAACTCCCTCCAGAGAATTGCTGAGATACACCAATCATACGATGCACTTCATTATCCACTAATTTTCTGGCAGGGTGATGATGGCTACCATTTTGAACTGTGACAAACAAACCTAGCAAAGGGGATGCCAACTCAAAAGATTTTTGCTGTGGACTTTAATGCCTATAGGATGATGCTGCAAGCTAGAAGTTTCAGCCTCATCTTGTGATGCAAAGATCTCTTCCACCAATTTGCTGAGGCCAAAATTGAAGCAGAAAGGTTGAGATTCATTCGAATGAGCCAAAAGAAACTCAGAATTGAAAACTATGTTCACCTCAGGGATGCCATGAATGATGATGGAGATGTTGCCAATGTTGGCCAATCGGTCATCTTGCCTTCCAGTTTCACAGGTGGGCTTTGCTACATGCATGAGCACACTCAGGATACCATGATATATGTGTGAAACTATGGTTGCCCTGATCTCTTCACCTGCAACATAGCTTGGGTGGAAGTGGCTAGTGAACTGATGCCAGGCCAGAGCCCAGCCTCATCCCCTGTGAGGTGTACTAGGCTCAGTGCTCAACTTGCGCACCCAGGCCTGGCACTTAGCAATGCCATTTGCAGGGAACGGGGATAGGTTTGGCACTTGGTTGGCACAGCCTAAGCAGTGTCACTCACAGGGGATGGGGCCATGCCAGCTGAGTGCTGAGCCTGTGCCCAGCCCACAGTTAAGGCACACACGGGTTAGTATAAGTCAATACCATATTTTTTATCCAAATGTTAGGTTGAATCATACCCTGCATCTATGAAATGCCTAACTTTTTGGATCAGAAAAATAGGGTTGACTTATACACCATGAAATACAGTAGATTAGTTAATAAAGAAAACAATTTGGCATCTTATTTTCAAACAGTTTTCATAGATGCAGCCAACACTCTTGTAAAACAAATTGGTTAAGACATGCATTTAACATATTTTTCTATTAAAGAAACAACAAAAAGTATTTACTAATAAAATATTGTATTGATTGAAAATGAAACCCTTTTCTAACCATTTTTTTCTTTTCCTTTGGCAAATATTTATTCCTCTACTTAACCAACTAATTTCCGAAAATGTGAGAGTAATAAATATGTTTTTTGTTTATTTTACCTAGAATTTGCCGCCATTACTTTACCGAGCCATGTGGTACTCCACAGGTATCCATCATGAATTCAGTGGGGACTATCAGCTAGATCAGTGATCCTCAGCCAGGATGCTACAGTACCAGGGGGTGTCTTGAGTTGCTTTCAAGGGTGCTACAGGTTGCCATACAATGTTAGCAGTGTTAGGAGTGCACACATAATTCACAAGATAAGCCTAGAGTTTTCAACCAAGGGTCCAGGGTCAAAAGCATTCAGACTTCTTGTCATCTGAGTTCTTGAAACAGATGAATTGCTGTATTATCTTTCTGTAGCCAAAAAGTGAGTGAAGACTCAGAGACATTTTCCAAGAGGGTCTTCCACTTATCAAGGAGTGCTTCAAGCTTCTCAGGGGTGCCTTGAGTCTAAAAACATTGGGAACCAGTAGGGTAGAGTTTCCTAAGGAGAAAATTCAAACCAGAAATTTCTGGCTTTATCTTGTGGATCATATGTAGGTGAAACAATCTTAAAAGTATCTCGCAACACCCCAGGATCCGGAGCACCTAGGTTGAGAATCACTGAACTAGATCCAGAGGGAGTTGTTTCTTGCTGACTTTTCACACTAGTTGTTTCTTATCCTAGTTTATGCTCAGAATTATTTCTAAGTCTAAAAATATGGTTCTGAATGATTGTAAAGACCATATGAAACCATTGTGCAACATAAGGATTTTGTTCCAAGACAAGTAGTATTGCACAGAAAGGTAGCTGTACAATGCAAGTAAGTACATGCAGGAAATCATCCATCTGCAGACTCTGGAATGAGATCAGCACAGTTCTGGTCTGTGACTCAATGTGGCTATTTCACTGGGCTCCCCGCAAACCATCTTCTCTTGAACAATTCTTCTATTCACTCAATTGCTCTGCTGAGGAAGGTTTTTAATAAAGCCTCAGAGAGCAACCTAAGCAGAGTGGTCTCCTGTTCTTATTCATGACAAACACACGTGTTAGTGGTGAATGATGTCACTCAGCCCACTGGGAAAGTTCCAGTCTGTTAGTTCTGCTTAGTTGTAAATCAAGTGCCAAGAGAAAATACATAGTGTGGGACAGAACAGTATGGTTTGAGTGAAATATACAAAAACATTTGACTACTATTTGGAGAGTTTTCTTTAACCCTGCATCTTTCTGTCCTGGATTCACTGCATTATTCCATGATCCCTCCACAAATCTCAGTCATCACCTGATACAATCACCATAACAGAACCACTATTTTGTTACTCAACCCCAGAGAAGTTGAGCCCCATTTGTCAATGAGAAAATTGACTTCACTGAATTAGGATGTTGCTCCTGGTTTATCAGTTTTTATTGTAAATAGTAATAGTCACATTGCATCTTAGTAGTGGTAGGAGAGAAGTTATTGCCAATGTTCTGTCTCACACAACAGCCATATCAGGTTGTATATTAATTTCCAGAAAACATACATTCTGTCACAATGTATCTATTCCCCTCTCTCTAAATTGTTTCTTCAGATGTGTCAGTAATTTCTTCAGTCTATTAAATCAGCACCTTATAATCAACTGTTAAAGGGGGCCGGAAGCAACTGCTATTTTAAGGTGAGAAGCTGCAGCAAGGTTTCCCTTGGTGGGAGAAACATGACCCCTGATGAGCTGGCTGCAGGGGGATGGGCAGCCAAGGGGGAAACCAGATGCAATGAGGACACCTATATATGTGGCAGACCTTGATTAACTGAGCCTTCTGTGAGCCTACTGGACCATATTAATTAGTGTGCTCCAGCAGCCTCTGTGTCACATGTATTCAGCATCCCCCATTTCAAAATGGCAGTAGGGGTACTTTTACTGAAACTCATTGAACACATGAATACAGGTGAGGCTGTGGGCATGTGAATACAGGTGATGCTGTGGGCATTCAATACAGGTGATGCTGTAGGCACTTTACTTAGAGAAGATCTCAGAGCCACTCTAATGAAAGCGTCCCATCCATCTCACCCTGGAGCACAATTATAGACGCCCAGAGTGCCTATTGCAAGGTTAGTTGCTCTGCAATAGCACAGTAGTGCAGATCCCTGTTACAGGGAGCCAGGGTATTGCTAAAGCAGTCAGAGCAACAGTTGCAAGCTGCTCAGGAGCTAGCCATCAGGTATTAATTTTAAACCCCTGTGAGTGACTGGATGACCACCCGACTGAAAGGGGCAGGGCTTAAGAAGTATATAAGCCCAGGACCCGAGCCAAGCAGACAGTGGGTGCATCTACACAAGACTCTAACTGAGCAGTAGCCTCCCTAAATAAATGTGCTGTGGTGATACTGTGCCATAGTGAAAGTTACTGTGCATTGATTTAGGACATGGTTACCGCACAGTAACTATGGTGCATTAATGAACATTTAGATGTACCTGTTGGCTCTGGATTCAGGACCTAGATGCCTTGTTCCTGATGACTCTTCATCCATGGCTATTGCTGATTGGTCTCTCTCTCTGTAGTTGTCATACTATCCACATCTGGTTCTGTCAGCATATTCCAAGCCCATCACATGCACATCCCTCCCAAAAAGGGAATTTTAGGACCCTTTCTTCAGCCTTGTGAGCTGGTGCCATGTATATCTACCTATAAGCCAATTCCCCAAAAGCAAACTTTTAAATACCATTTTTAATCCATCAGTACCCAGGCTGTCCCTGAGGCTGCAGAAGGAACAGCTCTGCACCAAGATGGCTGTTTTTGGATGACAGCTACAAGCCTAGTATGCCTAGAAAGTATGGAGCTGAGGGCTGGCAGGGGACTAGAAGTCAGGATGGGTAGGGGTTTTGGTATATGCCCAGTGAGCTAAGAGTTTTAGTTATAGCCAGAGTATTTATATTTTTTTGCTTGCTTCAACAGTGAACTGGGTGTGGCTACTAGAGGAAGTCCAAGATCACAAAGTGACATATGTCATGGAACAGGTGCCCTAGGGCACAGTTGGTCCAGGAGGGACCATTTAGCATAAGCATCTAGATTCGGGCCAGCAGGGTCCAAAAGGGAACTGCTGAATACAGTACCACAAAGGGCTCATTTTGGGCTCTGCGGCAGCCTGTCTTTTTGCAATTAAATTAGTCCAAAAAAGCCCTGGCAGGTGGTAATTGGGAAAAAAAAATCTAGGGAGCTGGAGGGGCAGGGGCTACATAGCCACTAGTGGGCATTACGGCTACCCCTAGGAGGCCTTGGTCTTACTAAATCAACCCGATCAGTTAGGGGGATAGATGTCTTTCTGCTTTTTTGTTTTTGCATGGAATGCATTTACCAGAAGTACTGTAAAAGAGATCTAGGAAGGGAGAAAGATTTAGCAGTCAACATATGCAAATCCAACAATTGCTCTAGATTAGATTTTTTAATAACATTTTGGGCAGGAAATGAATAGATGGTTTTATGTTTATTGACAAATTTCTATGTTATTGAATTTTATTATCAATAATATTTTAAAATTCAAAGCCATATTTTAAGTGGCATATTAGGTACATTAGACTGCTTACATCGATATTTTGCTTTTTGGATTTATAGTCATTATTAAAATGCATCCATATCACTGTAAATTAGCAGAGGCCTAGAAATTCCAAACAAATGAGATTTCTAACTAAAGAGGTCTTTGCTATAGTTTATACGTATGTACCATTTAATATACATATGTACCATTTAATGTAAATATACTGAAATAAAATTCTTAAGAAAACTTGGCATTAAAACTTCCCCTAAGTACTTGAGAAATTCCTAGCTTGAAATTGTCATTTGTCTGCCATAGTTGAAAGGCCATTACATCTATAATATAAACCACAATGTTAAAAATAAAGACACTAAACATTTATAATATAATATGGATTCTTTTTCACATTTATCTTACTGACTATATGAGTGTCTGTGGCAATTCTTTTAAACTTCTAATAATATTTATTTCATTTTAATTTTTCTTTTTAATTACTGAGATTGTTTTTCTTATTTATTTTTTCCCCGTATTCTTCTCCCAATTCATTTATTGTTAGTGTTTTTAATATAAAGATTTTTTTTTGTCTTATAATGCCACTCACATAAGTTTTGTCTTTTTGTTGGGAACTCCCAAGATGTACAACTCTGATAAACAGTGAGCCATTGTCTGCCCAGTTCACTATCTTCTGACGGACCTCAAGGTTTAATAAGGGCACCGGGGGCAGAGGTAGATTAATACACAGACCCAGGGGCCTGGCCCCAGGGGCCCTGCCAATCAGGGACCCCTGGGGAAAAATCTCTAATGCTACTAATGTCCGGAGGTCCTGATTCTGCTGGGTGTCTTGATGCGGGGCAGGGTCCCAATCCTGGGGTGTCCATATCTGGGGGCACCTGGTGGGGTCGTAAGGAACACAAGGGATAGACTGGCATAATCCAGGGTATGCACAGCTCAGCCAAGGGACAGGCAAAATGCCAGGGCAGCTTTCCCAAATGAAATCCAGCCTGTCTCATTGCCTCTACCCACACCACCACTGCTGCCAGCCCAGGCCTGATGCCAGCCCCTATCCCTATACATCAGCAAACAGCCACTGCATGTTGCCTCTGATGGTAGTCGAATTAGGGTTGGGGGCCTCCAATCAGGTGTGGGGGGTTGGAAGAACCTCCAATTTTCTATTTGCCCAGGACCTCAATAAATCTTAATCTACCAATACCACTGGGGCTGGAAAATTTTCTCTTTAATGTTTCTTCAATTGACCGAAACGTAGTTTGTGTTTCACACTTCTTCACAGTCCTTGGCCTCCTGGCTGGGCCTGTCAGCCAAGATGTAAATTGAAATTTTTTTTGTGAAAAAGACTTTTGTCTGTTAGGAACACAGTTCATAACATCAGTATATCTTCCACCAGATAATTATCATATTAAATAATGGTTTTGGTTTACTCCTTGTCTGGAATAAATTCAGACCTGAAAATTAGATGATAAAGTTATTAGAACCTTACCATACACAAGTTCTGTACAGTCCTCCCAGTGGTGTTCCTTCTAGAGTTAAAGGCAGTCCCTTGATATGAAGATAATAATCTTCCAGTAGACTGGGAAGAATACTGATGACTGAAGTAGTTTTCAGAATAATTTAGTCATTTAACTGTCAAGAAACAACTTGGGAGCCAAATAGAGAAATTTTGAATTTAGAAAATGAAGCTAGAAGCAGCTGCTTATGTCAGAAGTCTCTTCAATTCCCTGTCATATATCCTTTCATACAATGATATTGTTCTATCTTAAATCAGGGTGGTTGGGTTTTTTTGCTTCCTATTTCCAGACTTTTCCAAAACCTTGTTGCTCTGATAATCAGACATTATCTTCTAATTTTCATCCTCAATTTATTGTTGGCCATTTTATACTTAGTAATGTTTGCTCCAAAATTGTCCTTTACTTCTTATATTTCTTTTCTCTTTGTGGTATTTACCCTCTTTCATAGATTCATAGATTGTAAGGCGCTGGAAGGGACCTTGGAAGATAATCAGGTCCAGCCCTTCTGCACCAACCAGAAAAGACAACTGTCATCAAGTGATCCCAACAAGGTGACTGTCCAGTCTCCTCCTGTAGATTTCCAGGGTAGGCAACTGCACCACTTCTGGAGGGAGCTTATTACACAGTTTGGACATTCTGGCTGTGATGTACTTATAGAAATAAATCATATTTCCACTCAGCTTTTGTTTAGCTGTGCTACATAAGCAAATCTTACTTAGAATAAAAGTTCTAAATAAACTTTGTTCTTTTATCTTTAAAAAATTTGAATCTTTTCCAGAAGAGTTCTTGAGCTCCTCAGTACAAATGATTTACAAATGAGTTAATTTATCAATGTTTTTCCTTTTGAAATTGAAAAACTTAGTTCATAGTTGCAGTGCTAGTCAACCTGGCAGCCACCTATAAAGCTGCAATAGAGCATCAGAACACCGGCATCAAGCAAAATTCCATAAATGCCAGCACTTTGAAAGTACATTTTGGATTCACACAAAAATGTGGAAATGCATGCAACTGTCCTCTGATCCTGGAAACGAGGTTGCCTGTTTAAACTGGGAAGTTTAACTGAGATTGTTCTGCTTGAGGAATAAGATTTTAGTAATAAAGTTCCATCATGTGTAGTAGGAATCAGGCTGGCAAAGCATAAAAGGTTTGCATGAATTCTACTGATTATTAATGATATTTATAAATAGTTGTCATTGTATTTTATTTTATGAGATAATACAGCATTTGTTTAGCATTATGTTTAAATTAACCTGAATCATAGTGTAATCATTTGATCCATGGATATTTTTATGGCTATTTTATAGATAGATATATAGATACATACATTAGGGCTTGGCAAACCTGCAAGCAGACCAGAACTTCTTCCTGCTGGGTCTGGGGAGCACCTGGGTCCCCCTGTGGCTGATGGATGAGTCAGAGAGTTGTGTAGGGGGCGTCCCCAGTGTGCCCAGCAGACCCAGAAGTGAACTAGAAGTACTTCTGATGCACTTCCGGGTTCACTGCTGAGCACGCGGGCCCTTCTTCCCCCCCCCCACCATGAAATGCTCCATCTGCCCCAGCACTGAAGGATTCATGAGCTACATCTGGTACCTCAAACTATGTAGAAAAAACATTTAAACCTGTGTCGATAGCCAAATCAGTGATTCTCCAAATCAGTATCGAATCTTCAGATTCGCATTCAGCTGAATCGAATCGAGGGCAGGGATCTGAATCAACAAATCAAATCACTGTCTCTGATTTGGGCCAGATTTGAATCCAAATTAAATACAGTCCATTTCACACACCCCTAATACATATGTATATACAGATATTTCTGTTATAATCTCACTATGTGCCAAAACTAAGATTCAAACAGCATTATTTCTTATTGGTTCAGTCACTTGTTGATGAAAACTGTTGACTGGCAAATCCAGGAATATCTGGGCCTCACCAGTATTAATAGCATTTGTTCTGCAACCTAATTGTATATATCTCTAGACGACATTAAATTTCTCATTATCTATATCTCAACCCAGGAAGGACATAACTATAAAAGACTCCAGGTACATATTTTTCAGAAGTCTACAATTGAACCATTTCATTATTGTTTGGATTTGAACCAGTGATAGAGAAGCCACGTTCTCTATTATCAACCTTCTGACTTTGAAACCTCCTTTACCATCCTTCAACAAAGTAATTTGACCCAAACAAAATTCTGTTTTACCTATGTTTCTTATTTCTTTATCATATCACTAACACTAATGTACAGTGTTACATCCCCAGTTTTACATTTATTTTTGTCCTTTCTGAATAGTGTTTACCATTCAATACTGTTATACCAGTCATTATTGCTGTCTCGGTATGTTTGTGTTATTCCTCTAATAAACCGCTTCACCAGTACTTTTAGTTCTTTTATTTTGTCATCCCTGCCTCTTAAATTAATGTCCAAATATTCTTAGTATTCTTATCTGACATCATCCAATTTCTGATCCCAGTGTTTTTCCAATTTGATACCATACCCCAAGGCAGACACAGCAAACTTTTGTCTCAAAAGGTATTTAATTCCTTAGTTGTATATCCTTGTATTTTCTTTCAGTGGTGTTCATTGAGTTGATGGGTTGACAAAATGTCTGAATGCATCCCTTTTACTTCCTATAACTAGCATGGATCAAATCCAGTATATTACCTCTTCTTACCTAAAAAAGATACAAATGGGTGATCTATTTTGAACCTGTTTCACTACTTGGATTTCCAAGGGTTGTGAAACAGCATTTCAGGTGGTACATATTATTATAATTACTGTGACTGTCTGTAACACTATGCAATCCGGTGATGTTCCATATGGTATAACCAACCTATTTACATGTACTTTGAGTTTAATTTCAGTTTGTTATTTATTCTGCCCCTCTATAGTATGTAACCTCTGTATTAGGGAGATGCACCATCTACGTTTATGGCTGCAGCCCTGTTTATTTTCCTTGGTGCACTCCCATTACTTTTCATTTTTCACTTTTATGTTGTACTTCATTGACAAGTCACACTTACCCAGGACTGCCATTTGTTGTTTGTTATAGGACTTCAATTCTACCTTCTTCTTCTTTTTTTTTTTTTAAGACTTTTGCTTTCTTTCATAGATTTCATAAACATTAGGGCTGGAAGGGACCTCGGAAGATCATCAAGTCCAGCCCCCTGCCCAAAGGGCAGGAAGTCAGCTGAGGTCATAGGATCCCAGCAAGATAAGCATCCAGTTTGCTCTTGAAGGTGTTCAGTGTAGGCACTTGAACCACCTCCGGTGTCAGGCTGTTCCAGACCTTGGGGACTCGGGCAGTAAAGAAATTCTTCCTTATGTCCAGCCTGAAACGGTCTTGTAGTAGTTTATGACCATTCGACCTAGTTGTTATCCCTTGGGGCGCTCTGGTGAATAAATGTTCCCCCAGATACTGGTGGTCACCCCTGGTAAACTTATAGGTGGCCATCAGATCACCCCTGAGCCTGTGCTTTTCCAGGCTAAAGAGCCCCAGGGCTCTCAGCCTGTCATCATAGGGTCTGCTTCCCTGACTTCTGATCATGCGCGTGGCTCTTTTTTGAATGGCTTCATTCCAGTTTCTGTTATTAGATTAATATATACTCCTGTGTCTATTTCATAAGTTACATGCAGGACATGTATGAATATTTTTGAACAATTATTTTTGCAGCTTCTTCCTTTCTACATTTATGAACATTTCCTAACCTTCATCAGAAGGTAAACACGTTCTCCCTTTAGCCAAGGTACTTGAATACATAGTTAGCTCATACAGGCAAAGTTGTGCTTGCTGTAGTTTATATGTATGTGTCTAAAGTGCTGAGCACTACTTGGCACGCTGTTTTTTCTACGGGGAAAACAACGGAAAAGGAAAGTTATCTCTGTTTGTTTAGCTGGTGTGCTTACAAGTATAAGTTCTGCACTTCTCTCTTATTTTGTATGTATATATTCAGCTGCTTAGTACTTTTCAAGTGCCAGGTCCATGTCCTTGAGTAGGATTTAACAAACATTACTCTTCAATTCCAATTTTTTTTTTGTTTTCCCCTGAGGTTGTCTTTTAATATTCCAAATGCAAAAGAATATATTTTTCCGCATTCACGCTGTCTAAAGCTCCTTTGTTGTTCTTTTGTTTGTTTGTTTCTGTCTTTTTTTCTCCTTCTGGATTTCCTGTATTATAAAATAAATATATCTTTCATAAATCAATTTTTTCTATGAATGCAGTGATCCTCAAACTGCATCACCACCCTCAGGATGAAATGATTCATAGTTACCCAGTGCTTCTACACTAGCTGCCATCCAAAACAGTGTCATTTTGGCTCATTTTTTAGTTTATTAGCCTTTTTTGATTGCCATTTGAAGCTTTTCCAGGATTTCAAATTCAAAATTAAGTTACCATTGGTATATCCGTTTTCCACCTGTATTCGTGGCAGTAAAACCTGAAATGGGGTGCATAGCCAAACCACTGGGTTAATGAATTTGTCTCCCTCTACTGACTGGGTCCAGACACTATACAACCCTGACCACTTTGTTTAAGTAGAGCAGTTCCCCTTTTTTAAGTGAGAGGGACTTGAGTTCTGGTAGTAAAAAAACCTGAGCATGAGCCCTGCTGATGACAGTGTGATTTGTAGGCATATACTGGAAGAAATTGTTGCAGAAATATTTCTGAGTCATTTGTCCAGCTCTGCTGATTTCATTATAAGCTTTATAGTATTTGAGCATGCACATAGAGACAGTGAGAGAGACAGGTGACAGAGACATGCACAGAAAGAAAAGAATGTTTATACTTTTCTCAATATAAATGTTCTTGTTACAATGATGTTCCTACAGGATAGTGAGGTAATTGTGTCGGAGAAAGTACCAGGCTAAATCCTAATGTTCCTCACTCATGTTTGCATTTGTCTTGCTTGGATACATTCCTGTTCAAGCCCATGCAGTGAAAGGACTTGGGGGTTTAACCAATAAAGGATAATATTTCAGGGTTTCATATTTTCAGGGCAATACCCCTGATTTTCCTTAAGGCTCAATCCTGTATATGGTAATGATACTTCTTTTTCCATCCTGGCCACAAGACGCTACCATGACTCATAGAAAGTGCTCTGACTGGCATCTGTGTTTTCCATTTGAGCGCCATGGACATAAACTGCCAAGTGTGGTTTTGCCTGGAGATCCTTCTCATTTCACTCAAACTGTTCACGTGGCAATATTTTAATAGGAGAAGACATCTCAAGAAGAGCAATTAACTATTTATAAACTGTGTCGTGTATACCTGGTACATCTCAGGTGAAGTGCCATTATTCCTGGTTCTGGTATTCATGGAACATCTGAGAACACTATTGTCACACAGGACCCAAGTGACAAAATGATCAGGATAAACTAATGTGCCCTTGGCAGCCTGGCCTGCTCTGGACAAATGTTTTAGCTCAACCATTTCTTCTGTAACATCAAGACATCAAGCTCAAATGCAATGTAATACAAGTCACAATGGTAGCCAGTTTATCAGTAGGGACATTAACATTTTTGCCACTCACAGATGGAAGAATTTGCTTGATGAAAGCTATTTCAATGCCCAGAACCAATGAGCAATTTTGAGGGACTAACTTGACCATTTGGAAGCACACAACATTTTCCTCTTCCTTTCAGCATCAGCTCTGCTCTTCATCTATTTACTGGTTTCTCTCAGACACTTAAGACTACTGGCGATCAGATTTAGGAAACAGTGAGGTATAAAGAAAGCTGTGGCGATGTGCATATTCTGGTATGTGAGATCTTGATGTCTCATGATTTCCTCCAATGGTTGCCAATGTTTTTATGCAATGTGGAATAAGAGGAGTCATTGTAAAAAAAACCCCACATGTTGGAACCATTCTGACTATAAATGTACCTGTCTGAGTCACTCAGGATCATGCTTACTATTTTACAGTTTGTTGGATGTTCAGGCTGAAGACTGTGAAAGAGGAGGAACATTTCTTGTTCTGTGTTCAGTGAACGGGTTTTGTAGTCATCAGAGGTCAGCCCAATGCTCTTCACCTTCTCTTGTGAAGCAGGCTGACAGCTCTTTTGACTATACAAAACTGCCTCCTGGGTTAATGTGAAACAGCCCAGAGAGTTGATGAGAATTGCTTTTATGAAAAATTCTGGCAGGGGCTTAGTATTTAGTTTAGAAAATAATAAGTGATCAAATGGCTGAACTGTGGTCCAGAAAACATTCATTGAAGAAGGTAAAATAACTAAGGAGATGCATACAAAGTAAATACAAAGTCTTAGGCAAAACTTTAAAGGGCACAAGTCTGGCAAAGCTGTATTAGCTGAGAAATGATGGGTAGATTTGTGGGTGTTAGGAGAAGCTAAAGGGAAGAATGTCTTAAGGAAGCCAGAAATATGTGTTCTGGAGAACTTACGTTGTTATTATTTAATATTTTTATTGCAGCAGGACTTATAGGTGGTGATATAATAATAACAATAATACTAATATTTTATTATTATGATGGTTTAATTATTTATTTATTGCTGCAGAAATGCTTAGGAGGCCCCAGCCACAGATCAGAAAAGTGAGGTAGTTCAAGGTCAAACTGAAACAATATTTGTCTGTATCACTGACAGTAGTCTTAACCTATCTGCAGTGTGATACTTCTTGTAGGCGTTGAAGCAAAGGAAAGTTAAAGAAGTATTTGAAGGAGGACAATAAGCTTATCTTTGCAGATGCTTATGGGACAGCCCTTCCTAAAGTGAGAGATAACACTAGGAAATACAGAAAAGTGACTTTTAAAAATCGAACGTGGATGGTGGAAGATAGTGTTATGGGCTGATCAGAAGTAGGAATCAAGCTCTCAAAGCCTACCCAAAATGAGAAGGCAGGCAGCTGATTTTACAGGTAGGTTATTGGGCTGGCACCATTTTTGTGGGCTTACTGCAATAGCCCCCCTCCCCCCACCTCTGGCCAATGGGTCCTGGTTGCTCCACCCTTGCTGCTGATTGGTTGAGAGGGCTGTTCAATCCTATGGCGCCATCCCTCACTGCTGATTGGTGGGAAGAGTTAGGACCTCATGATTGGCTGAGAGGGTTCCCTATCAGCAGCAAGGGATGGGGATGGCATCCACCTTGGCTGTTCCCTTTCATGCTGGCAGCTCCCCTGGCAGGTTGTGTGGCTGGGCTGCAGTGGCCATGATGACAACATTTTATTTTTAAGGGTTGGTTTGTTTGTTTGGGGGTGGGGGTTGCGGATTTTGCAGTCATAGCCTGATTTCATGATTTCTGCAAAATCTGTGAGATCTCAAATGAAATAAGTCCCTAATGATAGGTAAGGTGAGAGAAGCTATAAAGGGCAGTGATAGTAATGACAAGCAATTTGTTTCATGAGATTTAGAAGGGGAGCAAGTAAAAAATTGTAAAGAAAGGGCTGACGTGGTTAAAGTAACAGACTGGGAATATGATGTTTTCCATAGCCTTTTGAATGGATATGAAATAGATCAGAACTTCATTAGTCAAGGCCTAAGAAAAATGAGAAGCAAGCACATGAGAGATTAGATAAGCAAAGGCAGTATCTTAAGGATATTATGCAGAAAGAGCATGCAAAACTTTGACATAATCTGAATCTGAAGATCTAGCATACATCTGAGTAAAATTTAATGACCAGGTTGCAGAATTGAATAGCAGGTAGGACTATGATATTATCCACAGTGTGTTATTGTGTGCTAGGTACTGTACAAACATATGTTAAATGGCAAACCCTGTTATGAAAACCGTAAATCTTAAAGGCAAGACATGACAGGATAGCAGACAAAATGAGTGAATGGGTGGGATGGATGTTTTTGCACAGCAAACTCTTTATGTAATTATTAGACAAGATCAAAGTAATTGCATTGCATCATATACAATTTTTATACCTCCCTGCCTAAATCTGAAGCAAGAAAAAGGAGACAAGAACCTGAGTCATTTTGTTTTATGGCTGTATGCGATGTCTTCACTGTCTTCTTATAAACAGGCAAATACTGATGTGTTTGCATTATCATAAGCAGACTCATGTCAATAGTTTCCTTTTAAAATGTTATCAGTGGCGGCCTCTGCACAAAATGCCAACTGTGCAGTCATTATTGCACCAGTCATTCAGTACTGTACAAGTACTTATTTAAAGAAGTACTAAATGACTTAGGTTACTGTGCAGTAGCACTGACAAATGACTTTTTTGTGATGCTACCGTGCAGCAGCCTGAGACTACTGTGTAGTAGTATGCATTGCAGCATGGTTTCTGCCATGCAACACTACTGTGCAGTAGTCTCAAGCTAGTGTGCAGTCAATGTCTTGTGTAGATGTGGCCAGCATGTTGTGTACTCGTGTGTGAGAACATTTTTTTTTTTTAGTAATGTGTGAAGTGAGAATTTCTGCAAAAATCCCACATAAAGGTATTAATTTCATACGTGATGCCATCAGTGTGTCCTGAGTAGTATGGGGCAATAACAAAGGATATTAAAGCACGACTAAGTTAAAAGTATTTTAAAGTTCAGAAAGTTGATAATGGAGCACATGGCATCTCTGTCACTGGTTCCAATCCAAAAGTTAATAAAATGGTTCATAAACACATGGGCCTGGGAGAGACATCAAGAAATAATCTAGAGGGATCAACTATACCTGGATCATCTCTGGTAGATGTTTGTCTGTTTTTTAAAAGCTTCCATTGAAGGAGATTCCACAAGCTCCTCAGGTAATCTATTCTAGTGCTTAAGTAGTCTTACCCTTGGAACATTTTTTCCTACTAGCTAAGCTATTTTTGTTGTTGTAAATTTAGCAAATTAATGCTTGTTCTGCCTCTGGTGGATATCGAGAACAATTCATCACTGTCCCCTTAATAAAAACTTTATATATTGGAACACTATTATCATGTTGTCCCTCAGTCATTTCTTTTTTAGACTAAACAAAGCTTGCTTCTTTCAGCTTTTTCTCATAGATCAAGGTTTCCAACACATGTATTTTTGTTGCCCTCCTTTGAACTCTTTCCAATTTATCTACATCTTTATTAATATGTTGTGCCCATAACTGGACAGAATATTCTAGTTGAGGCCTCATCCATGACAAGTCCCCAGTCATATATCTGACACTGTTTTTAATACATCCTAGAATAACTTTTGCCACATTTGCAATACCACCACATTGTGGACTCATTTAAATTTGAGGTGGTCCATTTCTAAAGTTGTGCTGCCAAGCAAGTTATTCTCTGTTTTATTTTTTTGCATGTGATATTTCCTTCCTTAGGGTAGTAATTTCAATTTGTCTTTACTGAATTTCACCTTGTTGACCACTTTTCCAGTCTATCGAGGTCAATTTGAATGTTAATCCTGTGCTCCAAAGATCATGCAACACCTACCAATCTGGTATCATCTGCAAACTTTGTAATATTACTTTCCATCATCCAAGTTATTAATAACATTATTTAACAGACACAGACCCTGGACAGACTCTTTTGGGTAGGGTCACCATATGCCCTGGTTTGGCCAGTCCTGGGTTTTTATAGGCTGCTTCCAACTAGTTGGTCACAATTCAAATGGGAGTCCCAGAATGGCAGGGGTGCAGTCCAATGGGGAGGTAGAGCAGTGTGGTGCCCAGACAGTTCTGCCTTCCTGCAAGAGTGTGCCCAGACCCATGAAAGCTCTCCTCTGCCAGTGCCTACAGCAGTGTCACTTACTTAGGGAGGGAAGGGAGAAGGCAGTGTCCCAGATGTCCCAGATTTATTCATGGTAGTATATTTTCATCTAGAATAGTGGTGCTCAACCTCTTTCCACAGAGGCATATCATCTAACCTGTGGGTCTTACCATAGGTCTAGAAATTTGGCAGCAGGGGACTGCCACCTCTCCCCTCACTGCCAAACATCCAAGCGCTGAGAGCCAGATGACATAGCCCTATACTTAGGGCCTGGGCCAGGAGTGTGATTTAAACCAGACCCAAATCTGAATGTGGAGCTGAAGCTGGGGCCTTAACTGATGCATGAGACTGGGGCCATGTACCTGGCTAGCTTCATGCACATGTCAGACTGCACCCACAGACTGGATCCAGCCTGCAGACTGACTGTGCATGGTTCCTTTGGCCCACAGGGTCAAAAGTTTGGGCACTATAGCTCTAGACTATATTTCACTTGTTTGCTTATAAGACTATTATGTGGCACAGAATTATGCACAAAAGCCACCAAGACCTCAGAATATCTAGGTTCCTTACACATTTCCTTTTTGTCCTTCCAAACTTTAACAACACTTGAAATAACTTTCTTACAAGAATGAGTGCATTATAACCAGCAATTATAGCTGATTAAAACAAATCTTAGAGTCTCTTTTTTCTCCCATCCTTTGTGTTTTGTTTGATTACTGAGCAAGACTGTGAAACACTTATAGAACTGTAGAGAAGCAGAGCTGAAAGGGACCTCCAAGGTCATCTAATCTAACCTCCTACCTAAGACAGTTACATCTCTGTCCAAACCATCCTATACAAAATCATCATCTAATCTCTGAGCAAAACTACACAGTCAAGCCAGATACTACACAAAATACAATTCTAAAAAGCTACAGGTAAAGTGGAGGGGATCATGGCAGCCAACAACCTGCTGCAAAAATGTTTGATAAAATACACTTGAGAGAACCCAGAAAGATAGTCATGTCCCCACAATACAGAGGTAGATGAAAACTCCCATTGTCCATACCAATCTGACCATGTGGTAAACTTCCTTACTGATTCCAAATATGGCAATTGATCTGACCCTGAGCAAAGGACCAAGATCTTCTACCCAGGAACCTCTGTCTTTAAGTCCCAGCAGGAAGACTGGCACACATTAGTTAAAATCCACAGCACTGGCTGCAGCCAACACCTAATGTTTCTGAGGAAAATATAGCAGCAGGCAGGGGAAAAAATTCCCGTAAATTATGGTGCTACTTAGTGTGAGGACTGGAAGTATCTCCCCTTTCTGGGTTTTGCCCCACTTTCATCATAGAAACATTTAAATTGCACCCATATTAGATTTACAAGATTAAATTAGATTTACAAGAAAAAAGTCCTGATTAAATGTCAGAAGCTATCTAGCACTTATCCATGGGGTAATTGAGAACTCTGCTTGGGTGGGGTTTTCTTACTCATTCAATGTCCAACTTCTTTACTTAAAAACTGAAGAAAAGAAGAATGGCTTGACTGTAACTAGTGTAAAAGCCTGGAATAAAAGCAGGGCTATAGACCCATTCAGTCAGACAGTGTACAGATTAAACCCACAAAGTCAGTCTCCTGGTATAAAGCAGTGGTTCCCAAACTTTCGGACATGAACCCAAATTGGGTCACAATATCAGTGAATGGGGATGTGGAAGTAGGGAGCTGTGGGCTGGAAATCAGGGGCCATGCTGAGGAAATGGGGTCATGCCAAGGAAATGGGGTGAGAAATGGGGTCATGCTGAGGAAAAGTTTGGGAAGCACTGGTGTAAAGGGAGCTTGCTTGTAAAAGGGAGAAGTAAAAATGCTCATCCTATTGCCCCTCAGCACCTCATTGTTGATTAAGAAATTGCCATGGACTTTCAGTGGTACAACGTTCAGCTAGAGAAGTTGCATGTGAGCCGCTGACTCCCCCCTGGCCCCACCGAGCAGAGAGGTGGGACCAGCAAGAGGAGCCACAGCAGAAAGATAAGTGGGTAAGGGGGAAATTGTGAGGAGGAGCTGAGCCAACTGTAGGGAATTGGGAAGGGGGGGTTTTCCCCTCCCATCCCTATTTAGTGGCGGCAGCCAGGAGCCATGCTCCTGAGCCAGGAGAACAGACCAGGCAAACAGACGTGCTCTTCAAAAGCACGCCTCAGTTTGCAAAGGGGGAGAGCAGCAGGGGGCCCTGAGACTCCACAGGTCAGGAGCCCCTGCCACGGAGAAGGACTCCTGACAGAGACTTTAGGTAAGTGAATGAAGAGGGGGGAAGCGATGGGGGTGGTGACTGTCAGCGCGGGGTATTACTGGGTTCGGATGCTCGGGGACTCAAGAATGAGACGGGTAATTAATTTTAAGGCGTTTTATTGGTTATA
>JAGPOW010003642.1:94280483-94291545 GCA_030014935.1 Caiman crocodilus | reverse complement strand
GAGCTTTCTTTTATACTAGGGATTAATGCGAGGAGTTCTTTTGTGCTCGCGAGAAAAGCTTTCGCGGGCTTTTTCTCTGGTCAGGTGTTGATTGGTGATCACAGGTCTTGGCTTCCGCAGTGAAGCTTTGCCATTTATGTTCTATTTTTAGTAAGGCCATGTTATATTGATTTTTTTCTTTACCTGCCATAGTGGCACACCACTTTACAGTGTTCACTAATTTTGACAGTGACATGGAGTGCAGCCAGGGACCCAGCCTTGGTGTTGCCTCCAGCTCCTGTGGGGCGAGCATCCAGATGGGGCCTTTGGTGGAGTTGGCAACACCCCAGGCCCGTCTGTGGCAGCTGCCTAGCAGAGGCTCTGAAGGCAAACCAGGAGTCCTCTCACCTGTCCCACGTGTGCCCAACCTGAGGCTCTGGAGGTGCAGGTGTGGGAACTCCAGGCGGAGGCTGGCAGGCTGCGAGGGATCAGGGCAGGTGAGGAAAAGATTGATGGGTACTTCCATTCCCTGCAGGACCACGCAACTGGATGGAAGGCGTCACAGGACGCAGTTGATGCAGAAGGATGGAAGATGGTCCCCTCCAGATCCAGATATTCGCAGAACTAGACATCACACTGCTGGAACAACTCTCCCAGTGCAGCTGGGAAACAGGTATGATGCCCTAGCATCACTGGGAGAGAGTATAGCAATGGAGACCATGTCCACAGCTGCTACCAGACAGGCTGAGAGGCAACCAGGCAGCCAAAGGAGAAGATGTTGAGTCATTGTGGTGGGCCACTCCCTCCTGGGAGAAACGGAGAGAGCCATCTGCCGCCCAGATCCTACAGTACAGGAGGTATGTTGCTTGCCTGGAGCTAGGATTCAGGATGTCACAGCAACTTTTCCAGACCTAATTAAGCCCACTGACTACTACCCCATGGTCCTCATCCATATTGCAATGAATAATGCAGCCTGGAGTAGTCCAGGATGGGTCGTGGCTGACTACATGGCTCTGGGAAACAGGATTAGAGGCTTGGGGGCACAAGTAGTCTTCTCATTGGTCCTCCTGGTCAATGGCCATGGCCAGAACCACAGCAACTGCATCAAGAAGGTCAACTAACCGCTTGGGAGCTGGTGTTACTGTGTGGGATTCAGCCTTCTAGACCATGATCCATACTTCTAGGATAAGACCTTGCTGGGATGGGATGGCCTACATCTCTCTCCAAAAGGTAAGAGTCTTTTTTCTTACAGGTTGGCAGACCTCCTACATAGAGCTTTAAACTAGCTTCAACAGGGGATGGGGATGCCAAGTTTAGAATGAGACCAGGTAGGACAAGCCATGAACTGCATGCTCAAAATAATCAGGTAAGTACTAAGGGGCCCACTAAGAATCAGGATAGGGGGATACTAAGGGCACCTATTGGGGGGGCTTAGGTGTCTCTATACCAATGCTAGAAGTATGGATAACAAGCAGGAGGAACTTGCACTCCTACTTGCAGACAAAGATCATGACCTGGTTGGTCTGACAGAAACCTGGTGGGACCCTACCCATGAATGGGCAGTGGGCATTGAAGGCTACAGGCTATACAGGCAGGATAGACTGGGGAAAACAGGGGTGGGCAGTGCTCTATATGTTAGGGAGAATTATACAACCTCTGTAATAAAAATGGGGACAGAAGAAGGGAAAATCAAAGTCCTATGGGTCAGATTACAAGTGCCCAGACATCTGCTGCGAGGAGCAGTTGGCCAGGTCTGCCTATTCACGTAGGTTCTTAACCTGTATACAGGACCTGCATCTAACACAGGAGGTATGCAGTTCCACTAGGGGAGATGCTTTACTTGACTTGGTGCTGGGGAGGACTTGGTGGAGGATCAACAGGTACAAGGTAACCTAGGAGATAGTGAATCCTATCAACTGGTGATCACTATCTGGCATAAGGTGGGAAAGACAACAAGTAGAGCAGTAGTGCTAGACTTCTAGAAGGACAACTTTTATGAGCTCAAGGAGATTGGTTAGGGTGGGACAAAGGGGTAATCACATCTGTGAGATGAGAGTCCAAGAAGGGTGGGAGTTCCTCAAGGGACTGATCCTGCAGGCACAGGAGGACATCATCCCAGTACACACAGAGGGAGGCAAAAGAGCCAAAAAACCTTCTTGGCTAACAGGGAAATCCAGGAGAGCCTTCAGAGGAAAACAGAGGCCTACAGGCTGTGGAAGCAGTGGACAATCGCGAAGGAGGAGTATACCTGTTTGGCTCACGCTTGCAGGGAAACAGTGAGGAAGCCCAAAGCAGATACAGCACTCAAATTGTCAACAAAGATTAAGGATAGCAAAAAGTCTTTCTTTAAGTACATAGGGAGCAGGAAGAAGGCGCAAAGTAACATAGGGCAACTACAGAATGGACTAGGGCAACTCATAACTGATAGGATGGAAAAAAGCACAGCGCTTAAATAATTTACTTGCTTCTGATTTCCTTGACACTGTTACAAATATGCCTCCCAATTAGTCTTTAATCTAGAGGGAGAGAAATACCAATGTACCAACAGTTAGCACTGACCTAGTGAGGGGGCACTTGGAAGGGTTGGACATGTTTAAGTTGGCAGGCCCCAATGATCTTCACCCAAGGGTACTAAAGGAATTGGCCAATGACATAGTAAAGACACTGGCACAACTGCTTGAGCACTCATGGCACTTGGGACAGGTCCCAGAGGACTTGGAAAGGGCCAACATATTCCCTATTTTCAACAAGGGGAGGAAGGAGGACCCGGGTAATTATAGGCCAGGTAGCCTCACCTATATTCTCAGCAAGACTCTAGAAAAAATCATAAAGGATCACATTTGCAGGGGCCAGCAGGTAACTCAATGGTAAGGGGCAACCAGCACGGGTTTATAGCAGGCAGATCCTACCTGACTAACCTGGTCTCTTTTTATGACCAGGTCACAAAGTGCTTAGATACAGGAGCAGAAGTAGAACTTATCAACCTGGGTTTTAAAAAGGCTTTTGACAGTATCACACCCAATTCTTATGAGGAAACTGAGTAGCTGTGATGTGGATTTTCTCACAGTAAGGCGAATGAAAAGCTGGCTCACGGGATGTACCCAGAGAGTGGTGGTGGATGGGTTGGTTTCTCCCTGGAGGGATGTGGGCAGTGGTGTCCCCAAGGCTCTGACCTGGGACTAGTACTATTTAATATCTTCAGAAGTGATTTGGATGAAGGTGTTGAAAACACCTCATCTAAATTTGCTGATGACACTAAACTATAGGGTACAGTAAATATGCTGGAGGGCAGGGAACGAATTCAGGCAGATTTGGATAGACTGGGAAAGTTGGTGCGTCAGAATAAGATGCAATTTAAGAAGGATAAACACAAGGTGTTGCACCTGGGCAGAAAGAATCTCCAACACAGCTATAGACTGGGAGGTACCATTCTGAGTACCACATCAGTGGAAAGAGATCTTGGAGTCTTGGTTGATGCAAAAATGAACATGAGTTGCCAGTGTGACAAGGTAATAAGTAAGGCTAACCGCACTCTTTCTTGCATCAGCAGGTGCATCACAACCGGGTCTAAGGAACTGATAATTCCACTCTATGCGGTATTGGTCAGGCCGCAGATGGAGTACTGCATCCAGTTTTGGGCGCCGCACTTCAAGAGGGATATGAATAACCTTGAGAGGGTTCAGAGAAGGGCTACTCGTTTGGTTGAGGGTCTGCAGGTAAGACCTTATGAAGACAGACTGAGGGACCTGAATCTTTTCAGCCTCTGCAAGAGAAGGCTGAGAGGTGATCTTGTGGCTGTCTACAAACTTATCAGGTGGCTAGCAAGGAATAGGTGACACACTTTTTCCCAGGGCACCCCTCAGGGTTACCAAAAATAATGGCCACAAACTGAAGGAGAACAGATATAGATTGAACATAAGGAAGAAATTCTTTACAGTGAGGGTTGCCAAAATATGGAATGGGCTTCCAAGGGAGATGGTTCTTTCCCCTACCTTGGAGGTGTTCGAGAAGAGATTAGACAGGCATCTGGGTCGGGTTACTTGACCCCAGCATTCTTTCCTGCCTGGAGCAGGGGGTCGAACCCAATGATCTGCCAGGTCCCTTCCGACTCTAGAAATCTATGACATCTAAGTTCCTACACTGAAATACTATCTATAAGATATGCAGAGGTGTATGGTGTTTTATTAACCTGTATGAAAACATAATAAATAAGATTTAATTCCAATATAACTGTAACCATATGTAAAAGAACACCACACCATTAACTCTACATGGATGTCTCTATAGAGATCCTAACAATTTATGATAAATAAATATTTAAGAACAGCTGAATGGAAGGTAAAAAAATCGATCACTTGAGAAGCAGAAAATAAATGGAGGTCTGATCATCTCTTCATTTATAACATTTTATATCAGGAGTAACTTTACTGAAGTAGGCAAAATTATATCAAGCTGTAAGTATCTGCAATGAAAGATGCAGATTCAAAAGTTCTGGGCTGCAACAGAATACAAAGAGATTATTCTTAATTATGTTTTTCTTCTAATCTGAGATCTTTTGTGGATGCAAGGCAGTACTAAACTGAAGCAAACTATCTTTAAAACTAACATTTGGTATACTGCTAGCTGTGGCTCAGTACTGAGGATGTGTACTGAATGAGTATCAAAATAAACTATTGGTGATAGTCCTTTGAATCTATTCAAAATGAAAATTTTAGGGACATTTGCCAGGTGTAAAAAATAAACACTGCTGGTTAATGTCGCTGGACCAGAACAACTTGGTTTGAATCAATTTTATTTACATAAGTGCAGGAGATGGCTCCATTTGCTATTAGATCCATGAAGGTAAACTCTCTTATATAAACTTTGGAATCTCATGTTAAAACAGTGAAGGACAGAGAATGAAAGCCAAAGACTCTGGTTCAACTACAAAAGCACAGATTTATTTTTCAAAACATGGAAATAATAATTTGCAATATTGTGGCTCTGTTCAAGAATTACAAAGCAGTGTTAAGATATTGATTAATTATGTTGCAAAAATAACTGTGTGCATTCATCACATTTTATTATCACCATTTAATGGGAGGATATACTGAGATAAAGAGCACTTCCATGACACACTCAAATTTGCATAAAGAAAATTGCAAACAGAAATTTTGACACATAATTCCTTTCTGTAGCCACTAGAAAGAGCTTCCCAAGTACAGTTCGATTAAATAATGAATGCCCAGAGAGACTGTGCATGCCTGAGCATAAAGAATGTTGAAGAAGGATGAGAGCTGTAGACTGTAGTCACATATAGACATTTAGTTTCTCCTAGGAGAGTCCAAGAGAACCCATGAGTATAGATATGTTCAGGATTTTTCTCTTAGAGCAAATATGGCTGCTCCAGGCAAAAATAAATACATAAATAAATAAAAATAAAAAAACAAATAAAAAAACCCCAACAACACAAAACCTGGGAAGCCAGAGTTAAATCATTTCCAGGACAGTTTCTCCTGGGAAAGTGAATGTCTATACAACCTACCCTTCTCAAAGAAGTCACAGCACAGCATACACACTGTTATCATTCCATGGTACTCGGAACCCCCATCCCCATCCTAAGATAGTGTGTTACTTAGGCTGGACTCTACTACTCCAGCTCAGCAGGGAGAAGAGTGCACCTCCTTCACAACCCCACACTGTGCTTTGGGGAGAGACAGGAGAATTCTGAACAGTCTCGGTTGGCCAATAAGGGCTGTATTGCACACTGCTGCCATTAGTCAGCAAGCAGACTGAGGGAGTGGAACTAGGTGTGTGGCTCAGTGGCCAAAGCACAGCTTTGGATGATTAAAGGCAATAACCTGCCTGCTCAGGGGGAGCAATGAGTGTCTAGCCCAAAGGAAGTTAAAATTTTGGGGGTGGAAGAGTCCAAAGATAGAGTGCTGGTGAAGTTTTTTTGACCTGGGGAATACCAGGTGGACAAAGACTATTGTACACCCTGCCCCAAGTGCCATATGGTTGCCCCTCAGCCTGCTAATAAGGTCCCAATTGTGTATGTCCTGCTGGTACGTATACCATATAAGCAGGCTGGCGTAGACTTGGTGGGATCACTGGAGCCCAGTTCAAAGGGATCCAGGTTCATTTGGTCCTGGTCTACTATGCCACCTCCTACCCTGAGGCAGTGACAATCTGTTCCTTGTCAGATCAAACAGAGGTCATGGAGCTAGTATAGATTTTCTCCCAGGTGGCCATTCCTAAGGAGGTTTTAATGATCCAGGGTACAGCCTTCATGTCCTGGATACTATGGGAGGTCTAGGACTTATTCAAGATTTATTTGGTAAGAACTTCAGTGTTCCATTGCCAAACAGATGGCCTAGTCAAAAGATTTAACCAAACTCTAAAAGGGATTGTCACAGTTTACTGTCAAGAGGCATATCAGCACTCTTTATTAGCTATTTGGTGTCTGTAGACCTGGTTCCTGGGAGCCATCTTCCTTATTCTCTTGCCATACCTTTGATGGTCTCTTGGGAATCTTAGTGTTGGGAAATGGATCATGTCATCTGACATACCACAGACTGTGGTCTGGCTGCCCTGCAATTCTCACAAAACCAGATGCCTGGTGGAATTTATTCATGGTCTCCAGCCTCTTTAAGCACTCCAATGCCTCTCAGATGTTACCACTTTGTCACTTCAGTGTGTCCCGTGGCTCTAAATTCAGTTTAGGCTATTCAAGGACCCTATGTCCCTTGTTAAACCTCAGCCTTCTTGGCTTCCACTCCTTCCCTCTGGCTGGGCCATGTAGCCTAGACCCAGGGTCCTGGGTCAGGCCTCAGGGCTTCAGCAGTTATTAGTCACAGTCTCTAGACCCCTGGCCTTTGTCTTTCACTCTGGGCCTCCTGGCTCTGCTCTCACCCCTTCTGGAGCTGCTGGGTCTCTGACCCCGGTCCCTGCCCCACAGGGACCCTCCTGTCCTGGAGAAGTTTCAAGAGATGTTTATTGGGAGCCTGGGACAGACTACATTAATAGAACACTGGATTGTCCTAAAGCCATGTACAATTCCAATGCGACACTCTTTTGAAAGCACAATTCAAAAGAGACACTCAAGAATCCCAGCCTAACTGAGGGAAATGGTAGGACAGGAAGTTATGAAGATGCTGAAATTAGAAGTGATTAAGAAATTGGGCAGTGAGTGGAGTAGCCCAAATGTGCTGGTGCTAAAGCCTGCCTACACTGTCCAGTTTGCATTGAATTCCACAAAGTCAGCAGTTTCCCAATGTGATGTGTACCCTATGCCCTGGATAGATCAGATGGTAGATAGAATAGGTAATGCCAAGTATATTACCACCTTGGACTTGACCAACAAATACTGGCAAATCCCTTTGGATTCAGTGTCTCAGGAAATGACAGCCTTTGCTACATCCTGGGGACTCTACAACTTCAAGACATGGCCTTTCAGGATTCACAGAGTCCCAGGGGCAGCTGAGTGCAATGGGTATTTGGCCTAAAGGAAGTGAAAAGCTAACAGAGAGTGGAGCTGGGGCGACAGGGAAGACAGTGGGGCACTGAAGCTGTGGTATCCTCTCTCCAGGTCTGAGAAAGGACCATAGCTGAGAGTTAACCCTTGTTTATTTAAGTATTTGCTTTGTTATTAAATTGTTTTCCTAGTGGAGACAATACTTCTGGTCCACTTCCAGGTCTGCCGCCAAGGACACAGGCCCCCGCCCCTCCCCCCCAGCTCGGTAATCAGCCACGAGAGGACCCCAGGTGCCCCCCCAGATCCAGGAGGAGGCACCAGTTGCCAAGCCGGGGGAGATGCGGAGGGCCTGACATGCTCCCTGGTGGACCTGGAAGTAGACCAGAAATTCTTCTGGTCCAGTTCCAGGTCTGCTGCTCCATCCACCCCAGCATTGCAGCATTTACGAGCCACCTGATACCAAGCCATGTAGAAAAAAACATTTAAACCTGTGTCTCTGTCCAAATCCTTGAATGTTTCTGAATCTCTCCGCATTGATTCAGAGGGTTCTGATTCAATTCCAAGAGATTAAAGGGTCTCCTGATTTGATTCGGATTTGGAGATTCAGCCACCGAATTGGGCCGAATCTCCACTGAATTGAACCAGCAACCAAAGCTTCACACAGGCTGTGTGTACAGGGGCCCCCTGGCTGCTCAATGGCAGCACTACAAGATGTCTGTTTTTCAAGGGTTTAGCATTCAAATGTATGTTCTGACAAGTCTGGGTAAGTTTTTCTAAGAAAAACAAACCCAGGATAATTCTCCCAGATTATTTCAGCATGTATAGGTAGTTTGTGTAATGCGCTTTTGTAGATTAAATGTATCAAATAAAGGAAGATATAATTGGCCACAGGACACATTGGCTGCTTGCAGAAGTAAAACAAAACAAATCAACTTTCCCCCTCCCTTCCCCCCATGCTTTCCTGGAAGAAGCAGCATATTACTTCCACCCAGCTCTGCAGTATCTGTATAGACTGGGCACTTCAGTAGGGACTTTTGGTGCTTTTATAGCTGATTCAATCAGCTATTAGATAAAATCCCCCCAAAAGATGCACTAAAGCACCCAATCTATACAGATATTGGGTGACCTGGGTCAACTAACATGATGCTTCTTTTAAGCATGTGCTGGGCTCGGCACAGGAGCATGCTGAGTTTAAGTAAAGCACCATTTGTTTGTTTGTTTTTTGCAAGCAACCCCAGGATTAGTTTCACTAAAAGATTAAAAGATCTGTCAATGATGCCCTCATTATGCTCTGCCCATGCCAGTAGAAGTACAGTGGCAAAGAGATCAGCCTCAATGCACAGCAACATGGAACTGATTTAATCATTTGGTTTCCAGTTAAATGTATGGCTTTAGATAACTAACGTTCCAGAGTTATCCCTCAATGATTGCATCACATCAAGAATGTGTGCCCTCATTTTAGTGAGGAATGAGAGCCCACAGCATTTTCATTTTACCATAATATTTTGTGATTATAGTGTGCAGAGTGGATCATTGCTGCTATTTTAGCACACTTCATTGCTATTTTTAATATTTATCAGATTTTTCCAGCTACCAGTACTGGGAGCCAGACCAGCTAGAAAGGCACTCATGGCAAGTGGTAACATTGGAAATAAATATCATTTGTTAACTGAAAATGTGGAGATGCTTCATAGGCCAGTGTTAGTTTGGGACCTACATATTTTACACGAGTAACTGTCAGGAATACATTAAATATATAATTCAGGAAGCCTAAAACACATATGAAATAAAGACAGTGAGTGAGGTGCAAAGGGCAACTAAACTGACTTGTAACAAATAAAGAAACCCCTTCTCCCAAGAGGAGGTCTTTATGCCCCTCTACTATGGGTAAATAGTCACAGATCTGTGAAGGGAAATGACCGGCATGAGAAGGAGAATGTCAACTGGAAGACATTTCATTTGCCATCTTCCTTCTCATAAACCCAACAATCTTTCCTACAGAACTACCTCTTGGTATTAACCGCAATCATTTCAACTATAATGAAAGCTGTATGCCGCCGCTGATTAAAAGAAGAGGAAGGAGGGCATTCAGTTAGCCACAGATAGAATGGGAGCTGAAATGATAAAGGAGTAACTTACACAAGTATAAAACACCAAGAACATTGTAAAGAGACAAGTTCCTCCCTGGAGTCCTTCATTTCTAATTACTGTACTTAGTAGTTTCAAGACTCTGTTGTTCATGGGCCAAACACTTTTATACCATCCATAAGCACAAATACCCATCCCTCAGTAGATACAGTGTCTCCTATTTTCTGCAGACAATTAAATTTTTCTTCCCCAGTGTAATTTTACACAGGAAGGTGATGCTTTACTCTACGTCAGCATCATATACTCTTCACTCAGCTAAGCAGTTACTTTACTAAAGTAGCTAATGAAGTATCATCCCATTTTGAAATATTTATTACTCTAAGCCACTTCAAGAATAATTTTTTAAATGTCCTGCTCTCTATTTATCTTTTTTGGAGCTTAAAGGTAGATCTGGTCTCAGAATAACTTTTGGGGCCTACACTTTAATGAAAATGCTATTTAAACACTTTTGCGCATATTCATGTTCAATAACTTTTTGAAATACATTGGTTGTCCTGACTTCATATTCTATTGCTATCATTAAAACAACTTTATGTGTTCCATCTCTACAACCCATCTTGCCAATTTTTCATTAATTTGCTGTCCTAAAAGAAATACCAGACACTACTATTTACAGGAAATCATGTAAGTTCTGCTTAATTGAACCAAGAAGCTATTTTATCTTAGGAAACCACTATTTGTGAGTTTTACATAGGTTCTTTACTTGGTTTTTGTGATAGAATGTTTTTTGAGGAAAATTTGATATTATAGGTTATAGCCATTTAGACAAAATATTAGTAGTGCTGAGACAACATAGGCAACAGTCATCTTTAAATTTCTGACCTCTGTTCTGCCTGTAACTTGATCCTCATTCATCTGATATTTACACCAACTTAGGGTTTGTTCTAAATCACCAAAGAATACTGGAATAAAAGTAGATCTTAAGTTGATGCAGAAAGGTGTTGCTTAAAAGTAATGTTTAATGATGGATAAAGAATCTAATGATGCGATTCCAAGCAGGCTATGCAAAGGTCAACTAGTGGGCATGCAAAATTGACCTCTCAGAAACTGATTTGAAACAAAATGAGGTAAATAAAACCCATTGGGCACATCCCCATGAGTGCACACATGTGTTTCCCTGGGAACAAATAGCAACTGCACATAATTGTATCACTGCTACTTGTCCCTGGGTAATGCCACTGCTCTTGTGCTCTTGTGTGCAGCAAATTGCCCTGGGTGGAGTAGAAGAGGCTGGGACCAGTACCTGGGCTGGCCCTACCAGCCTTACCTGGGGTCCTGAGGGCCTCTTACGGCTGCAGTGGAGGCGATTTGGGTGCCCAGACTCTGGCTGGCAGCTGGAGCATGGCTCTGGCTAGCCATGCTCGAGTTTCGAGTGGCGTATACTGCTGTGATGCTCTACAGACTTGAGAACTTGACAAGATGGGACTTGCAATCTGAGATTGATGAGCTGCCCCAGAGCACCTCCCTTACATTTGTAAGATA
>JAGPOW010003642.1:94267069-94280383 GCA_030014935.1 Caiman crocodilus | reverse complement strand
CTGTATAAAAGACTCTTAGAAATAGTGTTGGGGGTGCTTGCTACCTTGCACCTTTATTGCTAGCAATAAAAACTTTTTTTTTCTTTCAAACTTCCAACTAGCATTCATATATTGGCTCATGCATGCCGGGCAACGAATTCAGACTTGGGCTGAAACATAACACTGCAACCATGTGTGCCATCCTGCTTTTTTTAAGTGTTTAGTTTAGATACAGGGATTTCCCGGTATCTAATTTTGGCAAAATTCACATTCCTACTTGCCTAGACATACCCACTGTGCCTTCCCTGAGGCACGAGTGCTATATTTTCTTTTTTTTATTTTATTTTCTATTCCTGTGCAGTGAAGAACCAAGGAAAATGAGCTTCAGGACAGTGATAGTTCTGGCCTTGTTCATTATCTTGTCATTTCCCGCCCCCACATTTTCTTGTGATATATATATTTGCAGCTAAGCTAAAGTGGCAGCTTGCCTTGTTATGCTCTCACAAACTGCAAAGGCAGGATGTATCATTGTAAATAATAATACCTAGTTCCTACATAGTTTAAAACCAGTGTCACACTATTTTGTTGTAGAAAAAATTTGTAATTATCTAGAGAATAAATACAGTTTTTTCCATACATATCCTCCCAAGGTACTATTCTTTTATTTTGAAGAACTGAAGCAATTGATTCAAAGTTTATTAGCTTGAATGGAGAAATCTATCAGCTGCTTCTAAGATCTTTCTTTAAAGAAAATTTAGAATGGTCTCTAAGTTGCAGTAAAACAATTCCAAACGAAGGTCTCATAAAGACATCTTGATATAAGACAATGTGTGAATTTAAATCATTTTATGAGAAATGAATGCTTCAGAACAAAATGTTTCACCTCTTCCAAAATGTCTTCCTTTCTCACTGTTGTTTGTTTTAGTCTCTGGAGACAGAGAAGGAGGGGGGGGGGGTTGAGTCCTGCAGTAGCCTCAGCTCAAGGATTTAAGAAATTGCCTCATATATTAGCATAGATCCTTAGAGCTTCAGATCAAGACAATGCTTTGCTTCACAACCTGCTCTACCCTTCAATCCCTAAGAACACTACGTTGTCTTCCTACCGGATTTCTGTAAAGTTCTATGTCTTGCAATCTCATTTATCTGTTGTCAGCCCTGCATAGCACGGCTTCATATTGCTAGGATACAGTAAATGTTTTTAAAAGCAAAAGACCTCCCCTTTTTCCTATTGCTGTCTACAAAATAAGGCTAGATTTTGCCCTCTGATACATGTGCAATTCCCACTGAAGTATAAGGGAGTTCTGTACATGGGTTGAAAGGTACAATTTGACTCTAAAGATTTATGCAGGTTTACATATATAGGATAGCTTTGATTATATTCCCTAGAAAAAAAGCGTAATCCCCCTGTACAATTTGGAGGATCACTGTGCTTTTTTCAGTCTTTAGATTTATAAGACCTTCAGTCTATTACTTCAAAATGCACCAGCTGGAGCATTAGCAGAAGGCACCCATTTCCCAATTCAATTTCAATTGTAGGCAGTGCTGGAGAGAAGCAGTATGTGGCAAGAGCATTTCACTTCTGTAGCAAAAGGAATTCTGCACCAGGCCCGGATCAGGGAAGTGAGGTGGTGGTGGTAGAATCATGTGATCTACAAGTAGGCCAGTGGCAGTGACCTAGAAACTTCATGTAGAATGAAGAAATGCACAGAGTTGGGTTGCAAAGGTGAAATGCACTGTGCAAGAAAGGCGGGTTTCACTGCCTGTGCAACAGGGATTTGTTACAGACCTCAGAACTTTCTGCTCCTCTTATTTAATGGCTTAAGACTATTCTGCTGTCTCCCAGGTATTCCTCAGAAAAACACAGACATTGCCTTATGCAGTGTGACTACCAATTTTGCAGTCACTTCTTTACTGACCATGTGATTATTTCCTGTCTCGCAATAGTTTGTATTTTAAAAAGAAACTCCTGCCGCACACTGGAACTGACAGCTCCCTTTGCCAGGTGGCATAGTATCTATATCATTTAATAACTATTTGTTACATTTTCGTTTGCTGGCTCCTGTTTTCTGAAGCAGTGTCAAGGGGACTGAGTCTCCACATTTTACTTCATCCCCTAACAAAGAGCAGAATTAAACTTAAATAGACTTATGAGTAAAACAGCCTCTATTTAAAGTGTTCATTCTAGAAATGGAGGACTATATAGTTAGCAACAGGACAAAAAAACCCAATACATGTTTTTGTAGAGTGCTGTTGTAGATGCAAGATCCAGTTGTTTTGTATTTTTGGCATGCGGTCATACCACCTGGGGCTGTGATCATGCCAGATCTCATAACCTAAGCAGGGCTAGGCCTGCTCAGGAAAATATTTCAATGAGGAATCCTACAAGGCAAGCACAGGTGTTGTTAGTAAGTATGCATGTAACACTCTCTACGAATCACTTTACACTGTAAACATGAATATTAACAGAAATTATGTACATGGAAACAGCAGTGATGGCAAGCGCCCCAAATAGTAAACCAAACAGAAGCAATTGTCACATGCAAACACACACATACATGCTCATGTCTGTACATTGATTAGTCTGCAAAGTGAAAAAAACTGGAAAATAAAGCATAGTGGGAGAGAAAATAGCATGCTTCATTCTGTGACAGTTTCATTTTTCTCTGCTATTCCGAACCTCCCCCCACACTGGGACCTTCTCAGACACAGCACCTGGTTTACCATTTCACTCCCTTTCCTCTGCCAGTTCAACATCTCCCCCTCAGTTCAGAACCTTTCAAGCCATGTTTCAACTCCTTCAGCTTAGAAACATATACACCTATGAGTGTAATCACTTCTCCCTTCCTCCGTTTCCATGGCTTTTTCACCTTAGCCCCAATCCCTCTCCTACCTAATTATCAGGATCAGAAAGCTTCCTACCATTACCCCACCCATATATGCAAACAAACAAACTACAGAACTCTTCCTCTTGCAACTTGTCATCTGCTATCAGTCTCAGAAACCTCCCTACTAATTGCTGAGTTGCAAAAACATGAGCACAAGTGGCAAAGAGCATATACATCTGAGCTAAAATACTCAAACACCAGCTCTGCCCTGTTCATCTTCCTGCTATTTGCTTTCTCAATAATTCCCTACAACCTGGTTGTGTTTAGACACAAAACATGTTTATACAACATAATCAGCCTTTATACCAGAGTGAGAATTGAGTAGATGCATTATGGTCAGCCTTATGCATCTGTAAATTACTTTACTCCAGGGTAAAACTATTGCTTAGGAAAACAGAAGCATCTAAATTATACTGGTATATATGTCATGTGTCTGTCATATTTCATCCTGTTCACAAAGTGCACAGAGGTTTTTATTAGCTCTCCCAACCCTTGTGGGGAGGGAGAGGAGGCTCTGTAATACCACCTACTGAAAACAGCAAGCTTGGAGGAGCTGATTATCTCTCTCCTGGACGCTTGCATATTTTATATCCATGTATAAGAGTGATATAAAATATGTGTCTTCATTCTTGTGTGTTCAATACCAAAAAAGTACCTACAGATGTTGAAGAAGCTTGCTGGGGAGGTGCTGTAACGGTGGCACTTTACACAAAAGAGCCATTGAACCCAACAGGCATTCATCTTCTGAGTGTAGGTGCTTGGAGCCAGCCCAGGCCAGCAGGTAGGGGTGCTCCAGCGCTCAGATAGTGTGAGAGCCCTGGGGTGAGGCTGGGACTCATGAGCACCAGATCAGCCCCACAATAGCCCCTGGAATGTAGGTAGAATCACCCAAAATTAACCCCTAATGTAAACCTGTACATGAGTTCACTAAGGTGCTGTACTCTAGAGTGCTTTAATGTGATAGTATGTCAGATGAGGGTTAGCTTTTCATGCAATCCACCATTTTTAAAGTACTCTGCAACCCTGAGCGTTTGTTATGTTATGGTTACATAACGCTTTTCACAGCCTTGTCACAGAAAAAGTGTAACTTCTGTACACACCCAAAGTTCTCCTAGTAGCAATCACCTGTACAACCAACTCCTGCTGCTTCCACCTCCTACCTTTGTAGCAGCGGGTATCCCTGTCAGCAGCTAGAGCTGTTGCAAATTGAAGTATGACTTATTTGCTTCATTAGTCTGAAACTAATGAAAACAGAGATATATGATGAAGGGAGCTTTAGCTCACAAAAACTTGTTTTACAAATGTAATTAGTTTATAAGGTGCATATATACCCTGCCTCCATATTGCAGCAAATCAGTCACAAGTGTCAGGTAGAGACATTACACTTTTACTAGTACAAGTGATTGGAAATCTGTGCATATCCATAAGAGAACAAAAGTTCAGCACACACAGACTGGTTTAAAAATGACAAAACCTGGTCTAAGATTTGCCCACCACTCCCACAACACCAAACGTGAATGTATGTTCTGTTCACTACCCATCTAAGCTGTGCTGCGTACTGAAAACTGTGTAACTTAGATCAATTACAGTTCAGGTTTCTTGAATGTCTGTGCCTAGTCATTGTTACTGATGTGACTAAATTGCTTAGTACCTTACAGGTAGGTGTTTTCTTTTGGAAAGAATATTGCTTATCACTAATGTTCTCTATATATGCCATAGTATTTTCACAAGAAGAGGAGTGTTACTATTGTGTCAAAATTCCCAACTAACTAAATAGTCCAAATATTATCAATGTAACAGTCATTCTTCACTTTCTATTTTAAGTAGCTCTTTAGTTTTGCTGTCTGCTATAGATAATTGTGACCTATTCTGGAGATGGCTACATTTTATTCATGTACATATTCTTTTAATTCTGTAAAAATATTTGGAAATCCTTTTGGATAAATTCAGAGAGATGATTCTTTAATTGTCTTTGTGTCTTTAATTGATTTAATTCATGCCATGCACTTACTGGACTGCATATCTAATTAATATTATGATGTACCTGAGGCTATAATTAGAGAAGCAGTAGTCTATACCAGTAGTGTTCAACCTTATTGCCCAGAAGGCCTGATGGACAGTGCCTGGTCCATCTCTGAGCTGGATCCAGCTGGCAGTCACAAGCTACCACCTGGGGCAGACATGGTGGGGCCCCATCCAGACATGCAAAGGGGAGCAGGGAACAACCAGGCCCCAACCATGCAAGGAAAGGGGGCTTGGCCCAGCATGGAAAGAAGGGGGTGTAGACTAGCTCTGTGGGGGAGGGAGCATGTGCCAGCCATGACCCACTATAGAGGCTTGGGAATTTGGCAGCAGGACGGGTGGCGGTATTAATTGTTATTGCTCTGCCCCAGCTGCCAAATGTCCTGATGCATGGGGAGCCCAATGGGCTTGATGCCATGACTCCATGGGCTGGATTTGGTCTGTGGACAGGGGGTTGAACATCATGGTCTCTATGTTAGTTGTCCAAGGTGACAGTCAACTTGAAATCTATTTACTTGGAATAATTGCAAGTTAAATTATTTTTAAACATGCTCTCACTCCGCTTCCTACCATAACCACAATGATTTTTTACTAGGACATTTTATCATTGTTAAATGTTTTCTTTTTCCATACATCCCAGTTACTGCCTGCAAGTTTCATTTCATTATAGAATGAAAGAGTGAAACTGACCATGCAGAAAGTTTGTGTTAAAAGAAAAGAATAGATGGAATAAATTATAACAGAAAGGGGAAATATAATTTAAGTGTGACTTTACATAACAGGGTGGTTTTCTTAAATGAACAGCATTGAGAAAGCCCATGCAGAAGTGCTAAGTGAATGCTCATTACTATAGAGAACGTTATCTAGATAGAAATTGGAAATTAGTCAATCTGGTTAAAAGAGAAATCAATTCATGCATTCATAATTATTACTGCAAAAATATGTAATAGTAGCACTTTATATTGCAAGACATTTTGTGCTAAGTCTGTGAAACCCATTTACTTCAGGTCCAGAGCAGCAGTTTATAATGTCATATTTTACAAATAGTATTCACTAAAGATGGGAAGTTTAGATTAAAGAGAACATCATAATTTGTATTTCAATAGCACTTTCTACTGAACCACTTTATAAATATTAATGCTTGATCCTACTCCTACTGAAATCAATGACAAAACTCTCTCCGAGGTCAATAGAGGCAGAATCTGAACCTAATTCCACATGGACCTGATTCTGTGAACGTTATGCATGCTGAATAACACTTCACTGTGCAATACAGAGTAATGTAAAGAAACTTGAGCTAGTTCATTTGGATGCCATCCAGTTGTAGTGAGGCAGATTTCCATGGGGGCTAATTTACCTTTCAGCAGGGTAAGTAAGCAAATTAACCCATGTGCTGCTCAGTGCTAACATAGCTAGAGTGCTTACAATACCTCAACTAGATCATTTAGACATTGCCATGTATTGTACCCTTTGTATAGCTCTGTTGATTGTAAACTAAGGGTCATGGTGTTAGAATGCTTAAGTGACTTGCTACAGATGCAGAACTGTGAACTTGAGTCTTGGTCTGGAGTGGGCCAAGTGCCAGCTCCAATTGCCCCAGCTGCAAATTGTTACTTTGGGAGTCAAAGATACACAGATAGGTTGCTAGCCACATTACTTCCTTGTGTGCTATTGACTAGACAACAAGCATGCTCTTATTATATTAGTCTAATGGGCCATCTAGACTCAGGCATACCCTCACCAGTGGAATACTCTGTAATTCAGTACAATAATACGGTCTCCCTTTGAGGTATGTTAGTCTATCTGACTGAACCATTCACAGCAAATAAACGGCAGAATTCTGTTTCCCTTTGTTCATCTCTGTGGGAATTTTCTGACTGTGTAAGAGGAGTTTTGGCACTTATGTACAAATAATGATTCTACTTCCCTGCACTATGGATGCATACTGTGTACATAGATTATGCATGTGCGGGTACACACTGGCTAGACAGGTATGTGGCTAAGTACATATATTCATTCTGTATGCAAAAGACTGTCTAAGTCATGATAGTATAGCCAGTTGGAAAACCAATGTTAAGTAGTAGAGGAGGAGGAGGATTCCCCTATGTTTTAGTCTCAGTAGTTGAGTAGTTAGGATGATCACCTAGAAAGCAAAAGTTCCAGATTCTGGGGCTTTCTTTCCCAAGGAGGGGTTTGACCATACATGTCTGATTGTCAAGTATCTATCATGTCACTGATAAGGCGCTTCTTTTGAAGTTGGCTTCCCGGACATCCAAAGAGACATAGATAAGCGAGGCCAGGAAGAATACATAAAGGTGTATGGCTCAGTGAGACAGCTGCTAGCCTGGGCCCTTGCTCTCCATGGGACAGAGACTTCACTTCTGCTCTGCATCCATTTAATCCAGTGCAGTGAAGTTGAGCAGTGGCTCAACTTCAAAAGGAACACAGGAGACGGGTTTATAGAACCCTAACCTGTGCCAGTGCTGGAGTCAGAGATACAGGTTCACATCCCTGCTGGGTAGAAGGCCACTGGAACATGGGTTTCTGACTTCCTGGGTTAGTGCCACTACTGTTGAGTCAGAAACTTATGCTCACATCAGATGCATAACTTCAAATGTTGGCATCCTGGGTTAGTGTGGGGCAGAGGAGGGGAGGAGTGAACACTTATCTCCTTACTTTGGGCTACGACAGTTGTGGCAGCAACATGGGTTGCTGCTGCATCGGTGCAAGGTCCTGAAGATGGAAGGCTGAAAGGGTAGTGGCATAGGAGCTATTTCTCACCATTTCCCCATTTGTTCCCTGTTCCCACTATTTCTTCCTCCCCTCCCCCACCGAAGTTATCCTGCTGGCTTAGGTCCATGCATACATAGATAGCCACATACATACTCAGTCTATGAGTGCATACTTATGCATCTACCTATCAGAGAGAGGTCCAAAACTGGCCAGGCACATGGCTAGAAAACTGTCATATGGGCACAAATAGAAATAAATTCCTGTCCAAAATATAGTATTATTTTAACTCTTGGCTCCCTTTACAAATCATTAGTGAAGCATTTCTGATTCTTCCTTTATATTATATTATGTGATGAATAATTCTGAAAAGTGTGCTATTGATTTGCATACCAAACTTCTCCAAATAAACCATGCACCTCATTTTGGGAAGGCAGAATTAAAAAAAATAATCTTTGCAAAATCTGCCCTGGCATGGAACTGGCTCATTCAAGGTAGAATCCTCTAACTGTATGTACCACGGGTGGAGTCCTATCATCATAAGCACTCCCCTTCCTCCTGAGAACTGCAGTTTTTTTAAGGCTGTGAGAGGGTTACACATAGCCCTGAAACATGAGGAGGGCAAGCCGACAAGAAGATTCTTCCCAATGCGTGGAGCCACACCCCTGAGCACAACCCCTTGCCATCATTCCAGAACAGCTGCCTCCATTAAGACAGGCACCCCAATTTGGGATAGCTAATTTTCAAGATGCCACATGTGGTTTTTAATGTTGAATAAAAATGTTTTTTAATGTAAAATAATTCTTTCTTCTTCTATTTAAAAAAAAAAAAATTAGATTTCTTTTATGTAAGGATTAGGTCATGGATTGTCTGGCCTAATGGTGAGGCCACTGCAGAAGGGCAGGAGCCACACCACAGGCTTTGCTAGAAATCAGGAATCAAAGACTAAGTTACCAGGAAAATCAAGGAGCAAAGCCTAAATCACTGGCTGAGTCAAGGTTCACAAGTCAAAAGCCAGGGCCAAGTCAGGAAGAGCCGGAAAACAGAGCCAGAGGCCAGCTATGTCAGGAGCTGGAACTAAGTCAGGGTATGCCAAGCTTTACAGCCAGATGGTAAACCAAAAGTCAGAGACTAAGGACACAGACAGAAGTGGCGATTTTCACCCAATCTGGCCACAGAATGTGGTCATTAGCCATGACCAAACACAAGTGAACAGCTGCAGACCACTTAAAAAATGGCCGGTCAAGCGAAAATCTGAAATCTGAGGGGTCAGATGGAGATGTTTCAAAGCAGAGCATCTTCTGTAATTTATCTGCCTGCCTGCCTGCCAGCCTTTCACAGTTTTCAGAATGGGAGGGGGGAAAACAAGCAGAGGCAGTTTGATCTGGGAGGGTTTCAGCTCCTGCTGGAGGGTTGAATGGGTGTATTGGAGCCCCCTGCCTCGAAAGGTGAAGGAGCTCCAGTTCAACCATCCCACCATCCAGTGCTGTCTGGGAGTCCCTAGAATGAGCTCTTTCTCCCCTCCCATTCTGAAAACTTTGCAGCCTCACAGGGAGGAGGGACTATTGCTAAAGGAAATGGACCTCAGGCTGGCAGTCAGCTGCAAGATTCCCCTTCCCCCTGGAACCAACAATGAACTTCTGTTTGGTGTTGGGGATTGTTGTAACTCAGAACACTTCCTGCAAAGCATTCTCACATATAGCAGGGAGCTGCACTTCTCCATCCACTCCAAATTGCTAGATCCAAGGAGAATATCCAAAAAGCCAGAGTTCAGGAACATAGTCAAGCAGGATCAGGAACCAAAGAATAAAGGACAGGATCAGATAGGTTTACCAGAGCAGACCTTCAAAAAAAAAAAATTACTAGCTGACCTGAAACCTGCTGCTACAGCTGGAACTAAATGGGGAGGCTGTTCTCTTCAGTAGTCAATCCCGAGGCCTTAACAGTGCTCAGCTGGAATCATTACCTGGGGTAGGAAGGGCTGCAAGCGCATGCAGGTGTGGCCAATGAGGCAATTCACTTATGCTGGGCTGCTTCTTAGGGCTCCTTACACATTAATCCCTTAGAATGACTGGGCAGCTAAGGCATTTTTACATATGCTCCCAAGGGGTGCTTTAATTAGAGGAGCTCTGAGAGTAGCTCTAATTAAAGCACCTGCAGCATCTCATTTTTCTGTATCCCCGCCCTTCAAAATGACAGTGGAGGCACTTTATGTAAAATTTGTCAAATGAGCTTTAGTTAAGCTTGAACAAGCTTGTTGAATGAGCACCTCACTGCTATTTTGACGTGCGGGGATGCTGATACACAAGATGCAGTGGCTGGCTGGAGCATGCTAATTAGCATGCTGTGGCAGGCTCAGTCAAGTCTTCTCCAATGTGCTGGAGTTGTGCATCGGGGCAGTCTTCCTGAATGTGTACAAGCACCCCTAGATCTTACAACATAATTTTTACTCACTGATTATATGTTGTTAATGTTTAACATGGGGTGCTGATAAATGTTGAAAAGCAAGTATCTTGCACAAGTTTTCAGCTGGGAAAAAATGTCTTAAAGTTTCATAACATTCTTCACGAATGGCCTAAAATATGCAAATACTCATATGTTTTAGATAAAATGATCCTGCAAAGCACAGAAAATTGAATCTGAAGCTTTTTTTCTTAAGATTTTGTGTATCTGCTCCTTTTACTCTAGGTCCATATTAGTGGCGGAAAGATTTTGAAAGCACCAAGGCAGTTTTACAGCCCACTACAACTGAAAGTCAGTAAGCATCTCTCCCTTCATAATTTTTTTGTAAATCTCCACATATCACTATATTAGTCTTATCACCTCTACCCATGGTTAATCTGAGGCATCAAGAAGTTTAGTGACTTATCCAGGATTGCAGAAGTTAATAGCAGGGCATGTCATCTTATCCAAACCTTTGCTCTCTCTCATAACTCATGAATAGCTTCCTATGCACCAAACCAAACTGGGTCTAATGTATTTTTTAACAAACGGCTAAGATTTTTCTCCCATTTCCACTATCAAGCCAAAACCAGAAATGTATGTGTTACAGTACTACAATGGAGGATTAGTCTCATGTTCTTTCATGTCACAGTTGAAAGCAGAAGTGACAGAAATCTTATTAGGTGGCATGTTTTACCAGCTTTCTAGTCCAGTCTAAAGATATAACAATGTTTAGATAAGCACATACATGTTTACATGTTTGGTTGGGCTTAAACCAAATCTCAAATATTTGAGGATCGCTTATCATTAACATTAAGAAAAATGGTCATTTATTGTATTGGTATTATTGCAATGGTATTATTACAGATGTAGACTCATAATACAGTGATGAACTGAAGAGACCAGTGTAAACTAGAGCTTATCCTATAGCTGCTGGGAATATTTGCCTAACTAAGCAACATCTGGTCAGTGTTAAGCATGAATCATCTTACTCTCAGTAAATATTGATAATAAATACTGAATCAGCAGGGTCTAGAAAATAGTCACCTCTGCTGACTTTCTTTCAATCAATTTATTTTAATAAAGCAAAGTAAACAGTTTCTGTGATTTGTTTGAGATAAAGTCAATTTTTGAAGAAAAGCAGAACAGTTCCTAAATTGCCTTCTGTCACCACAGTTATACAGAAAAAAATATTAAATAAAGTCAATGGGACTTAGGGTCCCATTGAATATAAAATCCGCACTATATAGTTTTTATACTGCTTTTACAGTCTGGAGTATGTATGTTTGTATGATTTTTTTGTTTTGCTTTTTAATTTCAGTAGTTAAGTTGATACCACCAAAGCCCAGGTCTTTACTAGGAAATGAAAAGCATATTAATAGATTTCATAGATTTTTAGGGTCAAAAGGGACCTCAATAGATTATTGAGTCCAACCCCTCACCCTAGGCAGGAAAGAGCTCTGGGGTCAGATGAACCCAGATAGGTGCTTATCTCTTCTCTTCTTAAAGACCTCCAAGGTGGGGGAGCGTACTTCCTCCCCTGGAAGCCCATTCCAAATTTTGGCAACCCTCACTGTAAAGAAAATTTTCCTAATGTCTAATCTAAATCTGCTGTCCATCAGTTTATGGCCATTGTTCCTAGTAACCCCAAGGGCCACCCTGGTAAATAGAGCATCTATTCCTTGTTGCCCCAGCCCTCCGCAATGAAATTGTAGAAGATCCCCTCTCAGCCTTCTTTTGCTGAAGCTGAAGAGATTCAGGTCCCTCAGTCTCTCCTCATCTTACTTGCAGGCCCTTAACCATGTGGGTAACCTTATGGGTAGCCCTCCTCTGGACCCTCTCAAGGTTATCCATATTCCTCTTGAAGTGCCGTGCCCAGAAACGGATGCAGTACTCCAGCTGCGGTCTTATCAATCTGCTTAGAAAGGAAGTATCACATCCTTAGACCTGTTCGTGATGCACCTTCTAATGCATGAAAGTATGGCTGGCTTTACTTAGCATTTTGTTACATTGATGACTTGTGTTCATTTTAGAGTTGAGTGTGACTCTAAGAACCTTTTCTGCTGCTGTGCTGCTCAGAAAATCACCTCCCGGTCTGCAGGTATGCTGGTAATTATTTTTCCCTAGATGCAACTCTTTGCACTTAGCTTTGTTAAACTCATCCTATTCTGTTCTGCCCACTTTCCTAATCTGTTCAACTCCACCTGAATCCACTCCCTTCCCTCCAGTGTGTCTACTTTGCCCCATAATTCGGTATCATCCATGAATTTGGACAGAGCGCTTTTCACACTCTCATCCAAGTCACTGATGAAGACATTGAACAGCACAGGTGCCAAACCTTGGGGAACTCCCCCGCCCACATTTTTCCAGGTTAAAAATGACCTGTCTACCACCACCCACTGGGTGCACCCCATAAGGTAATTCTCCACCCACCTGACCATGTAATAATCTACATCACAACCGCTTAATTTATTTATAAGAATGGGATACAACACTGTATCAAAGGCCTTTTTAAAATCCAAGTACATGACATCTACCTCAACTCCTGCATTTTGTGACCTGGTCATAAAAAGAAACAAGGTTTGTCAGGCAGGATCTACCTGCTATGAAGCCATGCTGGTTGTCATTCAGCATTATTTTCCCTACTGCACTCCCACAAACGTAAACCTTCATAATTTTTTCAAAGGTTTTCCCAAGGATATAGGTGAGGCTAACCAGCCTACAGTTACCCGAATCATCCTTTCTCCCCTTCTTAAGAATAGGGACCTCATTGGCCCTTTTCCAGTCCTCTGAGACCTGTCCTGAGCACCATGAGTGCTCAAACAACTGTGCTGGTTGTTCTGCTATGATACTGGCCAATTCCTTCAGCACCCTTGGATGAAGATCGTCAGGACTTGCTGACTTATACATGACCAGCCCTGACAAATGCCCCTTCACTAGGTCAGCACTAACTGTTGGTGGGTTGGAGTCCCTCTTATGCCTGTCTATAGCCCCCTTGGGAGATATGTTTTTATCCATGTTCAGGAATACAGATGCAAAGAACTCATTTAGGAGCTCAGCTTTGTCCCTCCTATCTGTTACCAGTTTCCCTATTCTGTCCGGCAGGGGTCCTATGTTGCCATGTGCTTTCTTTTTGCTCCCTATGTACCTAAAGAAAGACTTTTTGTTGTCTTTAATTTTTGTTGCCAGCCTGAGTTCCATTTCTGTTTTGGCCTTCCTGATTCCTTGCAGGTGAGAGCCAAGCAGGTATACTCTT
>JAGPOW010003642.1:94210480-94266969 GCA_030014935.1 Caiman crocodilus | reverse complement strand
AGGGAGTAAAAGGAAGGCCCAGGGAGGAATAGGACCCCTGCTAAATGGGCAGAAGCAATTGGTGACAGACAGGGGGGACAAGGCTGAACTCCTCAACAAGTTCTTTGCCTCAGTGTTCCTAAGAGAGAGGCACGACAAGTCTCTCACTGGGGTTGTAGAAGGTGGCAGCAGGGTGCCAGACTACCATGCGTAGACCCTGAGATGGTGCAGAGTCTCTTGGAAGAACTGGATGCCTTTAAGTTGGCAGGCCCGGATGAGCTCCAACCAAGGATACTGAAGGCACTGGCTGACATCATTGCACAGCCACTGGCGGGAATATCTGAACGCTCATGGCACATGGGGCAAGCCCCGGAGGACTGGAAAAGGGCCAATGCAGTCCCCATTTTCAAGAAGGGAAGGAAGGAGGACCCAGGCAACTATCGGCCAGTCAGCCTCACCTCCATCCTTGGCAAAGTCTTTGAAAAAATTATCAAGGCTCACATATGCGAGAGCCCGGCAGGACAAATTATGCTGAGGGGAAACTAGCATGGGTTCGTAGCAGGCAGATCATGCCTGACTAATCTAGTATCTTTTTATGAACAGGTTACAAAACACCTGGACACAGGAGGAGGGCTGGATGTCATATACTTAGACTTCAGGAAGGCCTTCGATACAGTATCCCACCCCATACTAGTGAACAAGTTAAGAGGCTGTGACATGGATGACTACACAATCAAGTGGGTGGTGAATTGGCTAGAAGGTCACACCCAGAGAGTCGTGGTGGATGGGTCAGTTTTGACCTGAAAGTATGTGGGCAGTGGGGTCCCGCAGGGCTCGGTCCTTGGACTGATACTCTTTAATGTCTTCATCAGCGACTTGGGCAAGGGAGTGAAGTGTACTCTGTCCAAGTTTACAGATGACACAAAGCTATGGGGAGAAGTTGACATGCCGGAGAGCAGGGAGCAGCTGCAAGCAGACCTGGATAGGTTGGACAAGTGGGCAGAAAACAACAGAATGCATTTCACAACACGGAGAAATGCAAAGAGCTGCACCTAGGGAGGAAAAATGTCCAGCACGCCTACTGCCTAGGAAATGACCTGCTGGGTGGCACGGAAGTGGAAAGGGATCTTGGAGTCCTAGTCACCCTAACATCTATGAATCTATGAGTCTATGAATAACTGGGAGTCAAGTGACCGCAAAAAGGTGACTGTCTAGTCTCCTTTTGAAGATTTCCAGGGTGGGTGATTGCACCACCTCTGGAGGGAGCTTATTGCACAGTCTGAACACCCTGACTGTGAAGAAGTTTTTCCTAGTCTTGAGCCTGAGTCAATCTTTCAGGAGTTTGTGGCCATCTCATGAGGACACTGAGCAACTGAGCAGATGTAAGCTGCAGGCCACTCTTTCCACTCATCTGAACTTTAGATAACATTCACTAAGTTAACTTAGTAGGATCCCCTAATCTAAGTACCTGGGCTGTTGTTCTAGTTGCTTGTCCCTAAAACCAGCTCTCCCTGAAAGAAACATTGTCTCTCTATCTCATACTATAAAAGCTTTATTCAGCAAATTTGCTTCACGTGTGAACCAATGCATGGTATGAAAACACCTTCTCTCTTAGGCTTCGTTATGCATTGTGTTTCAAGATGTTGAAATGTTGATTGGTGTTCATGCTAGCTCAAGTTTGGAACAGTCACACCTTAAGGCTAAATCCTTCTCTGACTGTCTCCCACCTGCACATCTGTGACTTGCTGCTTCACATCTGGCAAGCCAGGAAAGGCTTCTAACTCTGCTCTACATGGGGATGTGTGAGAGATGGGCTGGAGTTGGGGGTTAGGGAACATGAAGCTGGGAGATGGGGAGGTACTAGGGTGGTGAAATGAAGGAAGTCACCCACTGGAGGGATAAAATAAAAAGAAGCAAAAAATGAGAAGAATTTAAAATAAATAAAGAGGAAGTAAATAAAAGAAGGTCTTGTGTTTTAATACATTGGGATTTAGGTGTGGGGTATTTGTCATGCTTCCCAGAGTGGCTGAGAGGTGGGAGCAGGAAGGGAAGGTACTTTTTCAGCCTGATAGTGCCTCTTATCAGAGGTAGAGGTGGCCTAACATTATTAATATGACCCAATGTTTCCCTTCATCGAGTCTTGTTTTCAGTTGCTAATAACATCAAAAACTTTACCTGTTTGGGCTGAAGTGTTCTATGGTGAGTGTCATCTTCAGGCTGAATTATACTGCAAATTTTTTATTCAAACTTGGGCTATTTTTAAGAATATAAGGGAAAAATATGTTTATGTGAAAAAAATTCTTCGTAACTTTTATTTGAAATGATCTAATGCCCCCATCCCAGGATGCACCTTTTGCTAAATATGGCCATTATTTGAAAGAATATCAATTATACCAGAAGAGTAAAGGCTTGGTAGAGATTAACATCTAAGTTATTTGAAGTTTTCACTATCACTGAACATGCTCTGCTGCCGGTTCTGACCACAGTGTACATAACTGCCCCCAGACAGTAACTGAGTAAACCCTGATAGCTACTATATGCCACATACTCCATCTCCACACAGCAACTGCACATGATCTATTTTCTCTGAAACTGGAAGCCAGTTAGGGAAACAAGTTGTGGTCCTTCTGGAGGCATTTGGAGGAAGGGTGAAGGACACATGGAGGAAACTGGAAATGGGGGAAACTTGAACTGGTTGGACAAAGAACCACAGTGGCAAGTACTGGTATATGATAAGAAAAACATGGAAAGGGAACTGTATGCCAAAGGGATGGGAGGAGAGGAAAAAAAAAGATGAAGTACAAGAGGAGAAATTAGGATTTAGTGGGTGCATCTATATGTGATGCTACATTGCCATAGTAATGTGTTATGGTGACATAGCATCAGCAGTCACAAACCGTGATGCTGCAGCTACATTGCCATAGCAACATGCTCTCACATTACCATGTGCAGCGTGCACAGAGCAATACGGGCTGTTACAGCATTGTCATTTAGTACTTTCAGAAGATGGTACTAAATGATGGCACGGTAACAAAAGCACCATGGGGACATGTGTAGACCCACCCAGAGTAGAGATGAGTAGAGAATGGGAGTTGTTTGGGACTCAGCAAACCTGGAGTGGGAGATTAGGACTGCCTAGGTTTGGATATAAGGATCCTGAAGAATGGAGATTGGGATTGTATAGTCAGGGGGAATTGGATTGGGCCATGAAGTCATGCGAGAAGAGACAGAACGAGGACAAGGACAAGTTAGAGCGAGTGGAATAAAAGGAAGAAAGCCTGGGGGAAAATGGATATGTTCCACTCCAAAGCTCAGAATGAAATCAAGACCCTTGAGTCTTACCATTTTTTTGCTCTTAGCATCATCCTCTCCAGTTTGTCCACATAGAAATGATAACCTACTAGAGCTACAGTTACTCCATTAGCAGAAGTGTGTGTGGTGGATCTAAATGTTACAACCTGACTGATAACTCATGTGAATGTCAATTATGAGGGAACAATTGTCTGCCTTAAAAAAATAGGAAACTGGGAAACCATACTAAAAATTTGTTAGAAGAACATTAAGTCACAAAATCCACCATCAAATGTTAGGACACACAGAAGTTAAGGTTCCCTTTGCTATCTGAATTCATCCAAAGTCCTGCTTCTATAAAAAAAGTTGTTAATATACACTCTCGAGATCCCAGGTAGAGGCATTATAGAGGAAGGCATAAACCCCCACGGTCTGTACCAATCTGACCATGGGGTAAAATTCATTCCTCATCCCAAATATGGTGATTCATCTGATTCTGTTCAGAGGGGCAAGCATTGGCATACCCCAGCCAAAGTTCCCAGTCTTGGCTGCAACCAACACCAAGTGCCTCTGAGGAAGGTTTAAAAACATGTAGCAGAAAATCAAGGGAGGTAAGCATAGGCAGTGGAAAGCCAAGGCTAATAGGGCTTAGCCCCTCCCCACCCCCAAAACTAATTTTTTGGCAGCTGGCAACAGCAGCACCACAGCACTGCCATCCTGCAGTGCTCAGTGCTGCTGCAGCACCATGTCCAGTGCCCCCTCTGCACACTCCTCCACCTCTGCATACAGCACCAGCGCATGCCAGCCCCACAACCATCCTCAGCCCTCCACCAAATAATATTTTCCCCCACTGCTACCAGAAGGAAGGGAGCAACCAGCAAAGCCCAGGACCCTAGAAAATACCCATAGTAGAATATAGGCATAGCTGCATCTATATCATCCCTGACCAGTGGCTGTCCAACCTCTTCTTGAATACCTCCAGTGATGAGTCCACAAGTTCTCTAGGCAGTCTATTTGACTGCTTCCCTTACAGTGAAGAAGTGTTTCCTGATAGCCTACTTTGCTAGACCTTCGAGCCGTTGGTCTATGTCCAACTCTTTGCAGCAAGAGAGAAAAGGTGTTTTCCCTCTTCTTTATGGAAGCCCTCCAAGTAGTTGTAGGCTGCTATCATGTCCCCTCTTAAGTGCCTTTTCCACAAGCTGAGCATGCCTAACTCCATCAGCCTGTCCTCACATGACTTGCCTTCCAAGTTCTGTATCATGTTTGTTGCCTGCCTCTGGACCTTCTCTAACTTCTCCAAGTCCTTTTTAAACTGTGGAGGTGAGAACTGCACACAGTACTCTAGACAAGCTCTAACTAGTTTCAAGTAGAGAGGCACTATCACATCCCACATCTTGCATCTAATGCTTCTGCCAATGAATCCCAAAACTTTCCCATGATCTCAGCCAGCTGCCTACTACTACCCCACCCTATTCTTACTGTCATTCTAGTTCTGTCATCCTAGTTCCTCTTCTCTCTCTCTCTTGCTTTCAGTCTCAGATGCCAGGCCCCTCTTTACTCAGGTCACATGGGAGCTGGATCTTCTTTATGTAAAGTGGCCGTTAACCCCATGAATGCTTGTTTTAAAACCCGCTAATCTCATTGTGAATCTTTCCATTGACTTAAATGGACTAGAAATGAGAAAAATTCAAATTTTAGGAAGAGTTGTGCAATACTGATGACACTTTAAGAATGAAGCAAAATCTGCTTATACATCCAATAACAATTTTAATACAACATTAATTTACTTGGAAGTTGTGTATTGTTTAGCAAATATCTCATTACACCATGGAATGTTAGATTTCATTAGACAGACTTTTATTGGATAAAAGTTTTTTCCCCACAACATTACAGACACAATATATAGATAAATCCTGACTCAGAAAATATGTTTTTTCAATGATGGTTTCTTTTTTCAACACTAAAATGTATAATGAAGTTGAAGTACAGTAGCACAATCTTTTGTCAGTAATGCCAGGAAGTATTGCCAAGAAAACACTCCAAACTTACCTGTCCCAAGAGGACTGTAGTGCTATCAAGTTAACTATCCTGTTTCATGACAGAGGTTTTATTATTTCTTTACTTTAGTAACATCCACTGGGAACAGTACAATTAAGGTAGTGCTTTTAGTGGACAACTTTCTGAGTTGTACTTTGTTACCTCTGGCTAAATGTTGCTGAGATGTTAATGCCATTTTTTTCCCTTCAAAGAAAAAGACAAACGTTGTTGTTGTTGTTGTTTTAAAAAAGCACTTTCAGTCAATCAGATTGCTTACTTGGCTAACTATCCTGACACCTCTTTTTGCCAAAGGAGATGGATGTCCTCTCCCATATAACAGAGTAGTCCAACATACTGTTGCACGTGGAACTGGGATTTAAAATATGTATTACAGATAAATAAATTAAACTGGTCTGCTCCACTAACCAGATCCCGTGCACACCTTTTTTATTATGCTCTGGTGTGAGGAACCAAAGTGTAATTATTTCTCTTGGTTGGTTCACTAAACCAGGACACAGTTTCTACTGTGTGCTTGCTGCTGAGTTAGTACTTACTGCTCTTTAGAACTTGAGGAGATATCGATAAACTTCCTTATTTCCTCTTCTGTTTTGGGCTCTCTGGAGGATGAGAATATGAATAGCACAGCTACTCAAAAGAACAGAACAAGAAAAACCTATTTGCCAAAAATATTATCAATCAATTTTTACCAGCATTTGTTTAATAATATGTTTTCTAACTGGTATTTCCCACACTTCCTTAAAAGAAATACTGCTTGCATTATGCTTGCACTGTCTGTTTACTTAATTACCATTTACATTTATATTTCTGCGGAATGCTATTAGGAGAAGGATACACAATTGTTAAGTAATTTTCTCTACAATTAAAAAAAAGGGGGCAGGGAAGGGAGCAGCTTTTATAAACCAGCATCAGCACCATGTTTGGACTTTTGCTAATTTGCCAATTTCTTTGGAAATTGTTAACATGTTTTAAATTAATGAGTAATGTGAAAACACATGGCTAGCAAATTGTTGACTATGTAAACGTTTTATTGGTAGAGTCACTGCTCTTGGTTAATAAGGTAACATTGATTCAAAGCCATTTATGTTGATTCTCTTTTTTTAAGATGAGGTCATTTAAAGTCAACAAAATGTGGCATAGCTGATTAGGATATGAAACGGGCTCACAGACATACTTTGGACCTTTCAAAATTTATCTGAAGTACTGGTGTAAAAAAACTAACATTTTTTCCTATCTGAATTATATTACATACACATTAGAGTATAAATATTGTTAATGGTGTAATACACTGAAGTCATTCAGATGAACTATCCATTTGTAAACAAATAGAAATTGTTCTTTCTTGTAAATACAGTGGAATGGCCAGGCTAAGCTTCTCCTAATTCTTCTGTTTTCATAACCTAATTGAGTCATCAAGTCTTGGGGTGGCATCTTGTTTCCATCCTGGTTGTCTAAGTGTCCAAATTTGGTCATCTAGATGACACTGTTGGTTGTCTAAATGGAAAAAATCACCCCTTGTGGATGTGTTCTGAAAATGTAGTTGACCAAAACCCATACCTAGCACCAATACCATGGCAAGGAAGTTTGGTGCCCGGGACAAAGCCCGCAGCCTGCCCTCATACCACATACAGATCTGGGGAGCACATGCCTGCCGCAGGTTTGTCCAGGAGGGCACGCAGAGGTGAGAGCTGCCTTCCCCCCATCCCTGCACCTCCCCAAATGAACCACTTGTGGCTCCACCTCGCTCCCCACCATGGCTGCACAGTGCCTGTTGGCAACCTTTCACTTTGGTGCCCAGGGTGGTTGCTCCGTTCACACCTCCTCCTTGCTATGGCACTGCCAAGCAGAACTTATGCTCAGGAAGAGATTTCCCTAGGTAGTTGTGAGACGATGGTACACGAAAGTTATGTTAGGCCAGAAAAAACAGAGCAAGCCAGAAGGTCTGTGTTTCTCTGAGGAAGGGCGTGAAAGAGAGTCCTGAAGGATTGTTCCTTAGTTCTAACCTTGGTCTTTGCTCTCGGTCAGGCAAAACCCGCCCCTCCCCACTACTCTCCAATCTTTTTTCCCAATGATAATATGACATGCAAGGTTTAGTGGCTCAGTTTCAAATGGAGTGCCAAAGAAAGCACTGGAAAATGACTGACCTATGGTGTGATGGCTAAAGTAGCATGTGGAAAAACCAGAGACCCAAGGAGTTCTAAACTCCTCTGGATAAGGTGGAGTTGGAATGTAGGTCCTCTGGCTTCCCAGTGACTGTTCTAGCTGCTCACCTACTATGAACCAAAAGATGGTATGCTCAGCATTCTTCCTCCATTTTTTTGCCAGTATGCATCTGTGCCTCTAGTTGATACATATGTGTCCAGGTTACATGGTCAGAAATAGATTTTTCCACATGTAAATGGCATGTTTGGCACTTAGATGACCAAAACTACAAGATAGACAACCAAAACTGGACACTTGATGACCAGCAAAGGCGTAGAATGCTACTTCAATTATGTTAATGACATCAAAAACTATGGGAAAAATGTGTATATACCCTGTTGTAGGTATGACAGCTTTCACCCTCACCTTCAATCTATGGGCTTGTATTGGTGATATTATGCAGAGGGCTCAAAATGTGATCAGCCTTGTGAAACATACCTCCCTAGGTACTCCATGCAGGCAATCCGCTGCCTAGGATACATTGCAGAATCAGGGCTTAAAGCTCCATTGTTACATTTAAGCCTAGTTCTACTTGCACTTTACACCAATTTGCAAAGCTTCCTCTCTCCGCTTGTGCAACCTACACCAGACCTAGCTAGTATTACCATTCAGTGCCCTGGCAAACAGATGTATTGCTCCATTTCTGCCTCCCCACTACCCTAGAGAGGTGATTGTCTCCTCAGTTGCTCTGGGATGTAGTGCACCTTCGAAGGAGACACAGATCCACCCTGTGCACTGGGGAGGTCCAGGAGGCATTCCTCATCCACATAGCACAGCATGTCCCTCAGTAACACCCTTTGTTCTGAGCTGTTCGTAACAAGTACCATACAACCCTTTCCAAGCAATTTAGGGTGACACAAACACAAGTACTAAAACTGACTCTACAGGCTGCCCAGTTACATGCATGCATATCTCATCCTAGGGCAGGACAGACTCTTTCATGTTTATTGAAAGGTAAACATTTCCATAGGCTAATTGCTCGTGTAGTCAAGGCCAAGGAAGCTTTTTTCTCAAATCTCTGTTGTGTGTTTCAGCAAAACAAAATACTTACCTTTGCTTAAATACTGTACCATATGGCCCAATTAATATGAATTTGAAAGGGTCCGTAACTCTGCTTGTTACAGGGAGATCCTCAGACAGCATTTTAATTTTATTTTAAGACTTAATCTCCTGTTGCTTTACTGCCTTTCATTAGCTCTCAAAGAAAAAAATCTTTGTTGACCAATGCTATATGAATTCATGCATAATGAGAACAGATCAAAGAGGAGTTGCCTTATATAAATTGATATCATTAACTGATTATCTTACCAGTGATGAGAGAACAAAGTCCGTTAGATATGTATTTGGAGCTTCTAACATGCGGATGTCACAGTGCACTCAAAGTATTTAAATTCCAAGCTGTTGAGCATCATTTGTGACTGGAATAGCAGTAGCAGTTCCTAAAATGCTGCAGAACTTCTAGGAATACACATCCTGTAAATATCTTCACCTATACACAGGTAGCACTAGGATTATCTGCCTGTAGTCCCAGGGCCCTGGAGTAACCCAGCCAGCTAAGATTCATTGCCGTGCCTCAGACAAATCAAGCACTAAAACCTAACAATGGGTAAATACACTGTTGCTCACATATTGGTGATGTGAAACTTCACATGGAAATGGAATGGTCTGTTTTCTGGGCTGTTAAAATAAAAACCCTGCAAAACAAAGTTTATGATGTGCGAAGCAATGAACATGGACAACACCTCCTCCCAACATGGACGCTGCATTGGCCCTGGTCTCAGAGGTCACAAACTCTGGGGAGACCCATGTATTCAACCTTTCACTTCCTCTCTCCCTCAGTTTATGCAGCTGAATACATGCAGTGCATGATATTTGGAAAGCGCATTCTGCTGTAGGCAGGGCTGGCTGCATTTCCTAACACAACACTTCAGCATGACTCTGCTTCCAGCAAGTGAAGCTGATGTGCTGGACGTGTTTTAATTGGTGCCAGCTTTGTCCTGCTAACAAGTGTCAGCTTTCCTCACTTGATGCCTGAGGCATAGGCAGTGATGTCATTCAGGATATATCGCCTCCCCAACACGTGTTAATGCTGTCCTATACGTGGCTGCTTGATTAGACAGGAAATAGAGCATGACTTCAATAGGATTACTCACATGAGTAAAGTTACCAAAGGAATACATATATGTAAGGTTGGGACCCCAGATACAAAATACATCTTTTTCTAATTCTTGAGCTATTCAGTGTGTATATGTCTACATATATAACATGCATATTGCTTTTTATTTCTGCCTCAAACTTAAAAATAAATTTGGCTTGAGTGTAGTTTGAGGGATGGGCATCAATCCAGGACAATTCTTATTTTAACTGAAACAGTTTACCCAGTGCTAATTTTAACACATGTAATTTATTTTATTAACATCATTGCAAATGGTAATCTCATGCTCTCTGCCCTGTTCTACCACAAAGCTTTGGAAATTGTGATGTCACTAAGTTGCTTGGTTTTGAAATCCTTCAATTGAAAAATACCAGGCCTTGCTATCTGTGCAGAGAAGAGGGACCTATAAACGTCATGTTGTAGATCTCTATAGAAAACCAATTCATTTAGGTGCTGGGTCTAATTATACAAGCCTTTTATTTCTATTAAATGCATTGCATATAAAGGATCTTGAACCACTGCTGAAGGCTGTAAGAATACAAGCACTGCACCTTTAAATGGAATGGAACAAAGCAAAGGGAAACTGCTTTGTGTAGACTGAATAACCAGTCAGAGGCCTTTGACAAAGCTGTTTATCTTTTCTTAATAAAGTACTTACACTTTATGAAAGAATGAGTCTGTTATTCTGTACCAAGCTTCAACACATGACCCAGGCTTTTTCTACCATTCAAGGAATGTAATTTAAATTAGATTTAGAATCCTCTCTGTGGCCATTTGTGATGCCTACTGGAATGTTGAGATTATGCAGAATTATTTTGTTTTGTTTTGTTTTGTTTTATTTAAATAAATAAATAGCATTAAAGAATAATCATTTGGTGTGTAAAATTGAATTAGGGATATATTCACCCAGGTGTCTAGAGTAAAGCTTCAAGATTTAGCAGTAGTGGAAAGTGACCTTATATGAAGGTATCCATAAGAAGTCATCACAACTCAAGACTAGGCAGGAATATCTAGAAAGGCAGCCTGATCTGGATACTTGGAATCACTGCTGATTCCACACCATGCTTGCAGCAATAGCTCCCCCATAGAGTAATGACTGCTTTCTTTTCTTCATTTAAATATTTCAAATATTGATTTTTGATATAAATAAATCAAAATATTTATTGATATAAATACATCAAATTCCCTATGTTAGGAGTTTATAGATGTGCTCCAGAAGTGGGGACAGGGGAGAGGTGTTTTAATTAGAGCAGCTCCAAGAGCCGTGTAATTAAAGTGGCCAGAGTATCATCTGTCTCAGGGTCCCTGCCCTGAAAAATGGCAGTGGGAGCGCTTTCACTAAAGCTCAAACAAACTTTAGTTAAAGTGTTCCCACTGCCATCTTTCAGCATGGTGATGCTAATACATGTAACGCTGGAGTCTGCTGGAGTAATTACCATGCTCCAGCAGACTTGATTAATCAAGTCTGTTCCAAAGTGTTGTAATTATAGTGTGGCACAGCAGACTCTCTCTGTGTGTATAGGCACCCATAATAGAGCCTAAATGTGTTATTTGTGGTGAAATTAACACATATACTTGCCCCAAACTGTTATATAGATGATATTCTGTCTTGTGAAAATAGCCATTTAAAAATGGAATAGTTTTAAACATGATTATATCTTTTTGGAAGAATGGTCTCTTGTTATTCTTCTGTGTTTGTACTATGGCAGAACCTAGAGGCTTTGGAAACAAATCTGGTCTCAGTTCTGTATACATAGTTAACAAAAAGTCCTGAAAAGCTTGGCTTAGTGTCCCTTTGTAGCCAGTGTTACTTGAAAATACTGAACCTTTAGCTCAGAAATTTTAACTCATGTCATTGTCAGTAGTTGACATGTCATTGTCAACAGTAGCTTGTTGAATATGCCTCACTAAAACTGTTTTTCATGGGAAACTGGGTTTTAACCTAAATGGTTATTTTCATACATCTGTGTTTGCTTTTGGCCTATATTCTTCTTTTCTCTTTGAAAAATAAGACTAAGTAATTGAAAAACATATATGCTATGATGCAACATAACCACAGGCTCCTAAGGGAAGCACACAGTTCACAGAGGAGATTTGGGGCATGAAGCATTTGAATTGCAGTTTCTATGAAGTACTTGGGTGGCATTCCCAAATCAAAATGTTGTCTTTTAAACCCAGAGTTTCGCCTGAAAGATTTTGCTTTCAATATTTTGTGAAAAATAAAAATATCTCTGCCAAACTTTGCTGTGAGTCCATTCTTTAGTAGCACAGCCTACATATCAGGGCTTTTGCTAACTTTATTAATTATATTACAATTTTATTACAATAATACTTAGAGGCCCCAAGCCGAAAAAGGGTCAGATTGTTCTAGGCACTATCTAATCAGACTCTGTCTCCAAAACCTTACAATTTAAATGAAAAAGATGGGCAAAATGGGTGGGAGGGAAATGAAGTGAATTGTACATATTAAGGCAGAGAATTCTGGTCTCCTGAGTCTTAATCCAGGGCTCATCCAGGCAGTTGCACTGTTTTTGGCTGAAATCAAGCATTATCCCTAAGGCAAAATATCACGTTGAAAATGGTGCTGACAGTAACTTCAAATAAATGAGACTTTAAAATAGGTGTGCCAGTTGTACATTCTTTGGAGGTGAGGTAAAGAAAAAAAAGAAGCTATAAAGGTACACAAAAAAGTATACGCATAAACTTCAACTAGGTATCATAAATGTCAATTATGGAAAATACCTATTTAGGTGATCCACGCATTTTCTTATAAACACAGGATAGTGTTATAGAATACGTAATCACAGGTTATGTTTTTCTAATATTCTATTTCTAAATATCTAAAGAATGATTTTAGTGCTACCACTGTCAAAATAGAGTTCACTGTTGAAACATCCTTTTCTTAATTTATATAGTGCTATAAATGTGTATGTCTATTTACACTAGAGAAAGCATGCAAAGAATGGAATCCCTGCTGTGAAGAGCTTATACTGTGAAAGGCATAGCTGACTACAATGCAGAACAATAGAAAACAGAACAGAGTAGCCAGTGACATTTACAGGTTGAATGTTTCAGATAATGGCTTGGTTTTGAGAAAGTAAATGGGGACCCAGCATGAAGATAGCTTGGAAGAAAACAGGTATTTACAAAAGCAGGAGTCGGAGGAAGCAAACAAGAGGGAGAGAAGAAAATAGTTTAAAGAGTGGGTTCAGGTGGAGGAGATGATGGCAGACCTATAACAAGAAATGGATTTCTGAATTAATTTTGAAAATGAGGAATGTGAATTTTGTGAGGCAGAAGAAAGGATTTTCCTTTTCTTATTTTTAAGATTTTTACTTTTACCTAAGCTGTATCCTGTACAATATTTGGCCTCAGTCCACAGGGAAGTAATCATAAATGTTGTAAAACTAGATGCTATATGTCACATGCTTCAGCAGGATGCAGGATCCGGCTATCCCAATTCAGTGAGCAACCATATATCCTGAAGTTGAATAACAAGTTCATCCCAAAACCAATGTGTTTCTTTAGTGGCAAGTTCAGGAAAACTCAGAACTCCCCCTATATTGCTGCTCAGTGTTGCCAGCCCTGTTTCCTGGCCCATTTTCCTTCTCTTCTAGACCTACCTCTTCAATCCCTTTTTCGTCTTTCTGCCACCTGAGAAGCTACTGCTCCACTGTGCCCAACTGGCATACCATGTCAACTTCTCTTATATGATATCTTGTGTAACTATGGCTGTTCTACTCATGCTAAGTCCTGCCCTACGGATTCACCTACTGATCCACAGCCTAACATTTTCTTTCCTTCTTCTCTAAAATGGCGTCTCTCAGGCCTGGCAATTGTGAGCTTGTTGAAGAATCTGGACCAATTGCTTCATAGGAAGATATAGAAAGAATAGAAAGGGGAAGCATATGCTGTTGATATATTTGAGGCCATTGCTGACTTTTCCTCAGCTGATATGTCGTTAGCGCAACAACAGCTAAAACATGCTGAATATAAGAAAAAGTAAGAATGTTGCCTACTGTGAATGCAACTAAGTGGTAAAAGTAGATGCAAGAAGCCTGTATCCAAACCAACACTCGTCAGCAGAACCTCTTCCTGACATATTATTGGGTTTTATGGTTTTGTGTGATATTTCCATATAACAGGAAAGGACACATTTTTAAGATCACTGACTCTTAAAATAGAGTGTAAATGATGGCATGTGGATCCTTGCTTGCATTAACAACATGGGAGGCACAGTTACTTCTGCATGATCACACCTTTTTTTACATCCAGCCTTAAAATTATACCTCAGCTGTCCATGATTAAAGAGGGAGGGTATTAAAAAACATCTCTCTGGAATTAAAACATACAATTTTATGTGTCCTGTTAATGTTGTGTGAAAAAGAGATCTTTTGAACAATCAACTTTCTGTTGAGTAAGCACACAGGAAAGGAAGGAAAAAGAGAGTTGAATGAGCCCAAAAGCAGCCAGATCACTTATTGCTCTTGTTGAAAAAAAATCACACTTTTAGGAAGAAATTATTTGCAAGGTCGTGGCAGCATGCATCTCACATAAATCCTCACTACATTAAAAAGAGTAAGCTACTGGAGAAACCAACAGAACTCTTCTTAACATGGTAGGAACACTTTCAAAACCATATAGTAAATCTGGAAGCTGATGTTAATCACATTATACCCTACTCATGATAAGTAATGCCCTACTTCCATGCAGTCAGTGGAAACATATCTGTTGCCTTCATGATCTTTTTCCAGACTAAAATCCACATTCAAGTTCTACAGAGACAAGTAAAGGTAAAAACCCTATGATATGCTACCTGCCTGATTGAAAACCTGAGTCAAGGTAAAATGTACTTGGACAAGTATTTGCATTGGAAAGACCTAACTTTTCCATTTTCTTATCTTGGTGAGTCTCATTTCCTACTAGTTGTGGAGCCTGTACATGCATTCAGCATTGAAATGCCTTGTTCAGCTTTTCGTGTCTAATTTTGCTGGAGTACTAAAGGTGGTTTTGCCTGATATTCTCTGTGGCTGTTCAGACTCTCTTCTTTGTTCCCACAATGGATGGCAATGTAGCTTCCAGATTACCATAAGAGATGACTTTATACCATGTTAATTATACAATGTTTGCAAAGCCCTTTGAAGTTTAAAAGTTCTCTATGAGTGCTATGCTGTGTATTATTATTACTATTTATACAGTGAACTTAGTCATTAGATGAAAGTCTGGCTTTAAGTCACATTGGGACTAAAGTGGAAGGAGGATTTGGAAAATTTCCATGTTCCTGAACTTTCACTTGTATTGGTGCAGCTGAGACCTGCAGATAACTAGCACCTTTAATTCCTCCACTGTCTGCTTTAATTATAAGGCACCGCCAAAAAGAAAGACATCTAGACAAGTGTGGACTACTGTAAAGAGATATGAAATGATTTTTTAAGCTGTCCAGGCAAAACTTTTTAATTATAATCGTTAACATCTGTGGGATACATTCAGAGCTTGATAGCTGCAAAATATCTCACATACCAGGTGGTTAATGAATATAATTCTCCATTATCATCTTGTTCAAGGTAAAACTGCTACATCATATACTTCCAGTATAGAACATAATTGAATGTCTGAATGTGTGCAGGGGTAAAGGAGCAGAGAAGGGTAAGTAAGGGTGGAGCAGGTATGGAAAGTTAGTAAAAAGAAAGCCCCACAAAGTCTGACCATGCCATGTGCTTTCATGAGTGAAAGGAACTGAGATAGAAAAGGAAGGTGGGAAGCAGGCTCTTACAGCTTTTCTCTAGCTCTTTGGCAGTCCCTCCATTGCTTGTCTGGACTTGAATGTGCAAGTCAATGGCAATGCCATTTCAGTGGTGGATCTTCCCAATCTCTTTTGAATCCCGTAGGGTATAAAACAGTTAATACAATATATGCTTTCTGTTCACTGTCCATCTTATCTTCATCTCAGCATTCTGAAAACCCCATGTCACCAAGACATGATTTGTATAGCATAGCCAGAGTAGGAGTCATGGCAGCACAAACCCCATGGACCTTGATGAGAGTCAGTAGCTGCCGTGGATATACAGAGATTGTGAAGGAGTTTTCCAAGACCCCACTAACTCTCAAGAGATCCATGGAATTCATAGGCTAGACCCTCTCATTGCTGCACAGGAATAGCAGACTCTATTGTGCTCAATGTAAATTCCATTAGGTAAGTAAGAAAAAAAAGCATGCTATATCCTCAAGCCCACCCAAAGCCCCATCAGCTGCAGAGAGACTATCTACAGATCCTATTGGGCAGATAAATTTACAGGATTGGGTTCATAGATTGTGCTCCATTTCAAACATTAGATTTAGAGCTAGTCTAGATGAGAGACGTGGGCATCAGTTACACTACCCCAAGATCCTAATCCAGGTACACCACCCTGGTGAGAATCATATTAATACAAGCCTCATTTTACTCCAGCAGAGGTTACCTCTACCCTGAAGGTTTGCATTACTATAGCAACATTAAAGTAACAAAATCAGGAGAGACTGGCCCTTAGGTGAAGAAAGAGTTAGGGGAAGGTCATCTATATACATAGACAAAGAAAAAGAAAGGAATATGCCATGCAGTTCCAACTTTATAAAGCCCTCTTTCATTCATAATTCTGATTATCAAGTAAATCCTGTGGCAGATACTCAGCTAATTTTATTCATTAAGCCAGTTTATACCAGCTAAGGATCCTGGCCTGGGCAATATATTTTTACCCTATAAAAAACAGATGATGGCCTGGTTGTTGACTTATTATTTATATCTCAGACAAGACTCCCACATACATGACACATCAATAAATGCCAAGCGCTTGAAAACATTTTAAACTATGGGTAACAAAAAACATTGAAGTAATGCTGGCACTATGATGTATGGACAAAAGCTAGGAAAATTCATCATGCAGACTGGCCCTGGGTTTGGAAGAGGTACTACTGCTGTGAGTATGTGTGGAAGTATGTGTCCCCAAAAGAACTACATGACATTTCAAATGGTATAGAAAATGCTGCTGGCATTGTTTTTTCTTAAAACTGTTGGCTTGTGCAATTCCAAAAGGCCTGCAATTTTGAGCCAAGCTACTTCAGAGTCTTCAAAAGCAGCAAACGTTATGACTCAGCAGAAGCTGAGACTGAAAGTGCTTGTTTCAGCAGGGGCTGGTGGTTTTAAGATCCTAAGGTATCCAAAGGTTTTTATAATCCCTTAAGATATTTTCCATGCTGTTTTTCCCAATTTACTTTGCTGTACACATATAAGCGAGGCCAGTGTGGCTAATGAGCTCTAATCTGCACGTTCCATGATCACAGGAGCTGGAGCCTTTTATCATTTAGTATGATTGTTCCCTCAGACTAATTTATTTAATATTTCCCTTATACAGCTGTGCTATGTGGGGAGGTAAAGTGTGGGAGGAGGGAGGGGGGAATGTGAAAAAAGCCTCCTCACCCTTAAACAGCCCACATAAGAAATAATCAGAAGAACTGTGGAGCCTGAACTCAGCGGTGTGGGATTGCTGCTCAGTTGTCTGGAATGTGAATAGTGTTCTAAAAGAAGGGTAAGGAGAGGAAATGAGTAGGCTGAGCCATGCCTTTGCTCCTCTTCCACTAAGGCAAAAAGGGATAAAGAAGTACACTATACTCGTCTCTCCCTTAAAGTAAACCGCAGTCAATAAGTGCTCAGTTGTGCTTCCTAAAATTCTGCAGGATTGCATTGATCCTGGCAGAACTCTGTGTCTGCTACCCATATTTGACCCAAGGTTCCTATAAATACATTAATTGCATTTGTACGTGTTTACCTTTATATAGGAAATAAGCCCCTATCTGTCTGTCTATGTGGGGTTTTCAGCCACACAGGCTGTTTACATCAATCAATTGATTATGGTCACCTTATGCATGGATGGCTGGGCAAGTGAAGCATAAGCCCCAGGTGCTGCAGGGGGGGGGTTGGAGAGCTGGAATAGAGCTAGAAGAGTTGCCTCACTCTCCCATCCTCAGCCCCACAACTGTACCACTCTGCACCTTCCCTGCAGCAACTCCTATTTTAACAGCAGGGAGGGCAAAGCAGTGGCTGGAGGTTGCAGGGTAAGATTTTGCCTCCTTATTTTGCTGCTGAAAATCAGTGTTCAAATAGCTGCTCAACATACCAATAGCCAAAAAGGAGGTAACATCTCCCCTCTCCCTGCCACAGTAAACCTGCAGCTGTTGCTTTTGCACCATGCTAAATACTGGCCCGTTACACCTCTGTGTACTAATACTCCTTGTAGCATTCCCAAGAATAGTTGTTCCTGCATACTTCCACAGCGGCACTCTGCTTCTCACCAAAATTACTTCCATCAGTAAATTCCAGCCTAGATTCCAGCCTGGTCCCCTGGCTGCAGTACTATGGGGTAAGAATAATAGTGCCTTTTGTAAAAAAAAAAAAAAAAAAAGTGTGCCATGTTTGTATATAAGTATCCAGATCTCTGACAGAGAAGGTACCAATGGAGTGGCCAAGAAGTCATAGCATAATTCACAGGTTTGGTAGGACCAATCCTAGTTCAAAGCTGCTGTGTGCTGTAAATGGTTCAGTATGGAGTGCACAGCTCACTTTGAAGTCACCTGCTTTGAGGTCCTTCATATGTAGAGCTCACCTCTATCTAATTCCAGGAGCCTGGAACAGCACCACATGATCAAAATCACAGCCAGTGGTGAGACAGCTTCAGGGTGATGCTATAACTCCCAGCTATAACTCCAGCTATAACTCCATGCTTCTAACTATCCCCTGTGGGAATATCTACTACAACTCTGTGCCACTGGAAGCAAAGTACAGTCACTCTATGGTATGAAGCCTCTGATGGATTTGACTGTTAAGTGCCTGAACTAAGTAGCATTTGAGAGGAGAGGTAGACCTCCTTAAGGGAAATTTGTAGGGAAACTTTCCCTAGAGAACTGTTGTGTAACTCCATCACCTGTTACAACCTGTCACGTTCCAAAGAGTTACCCATCAGACTCTTTGTCTTAGCTAACAATAAAAACTAGCCCTGTCAAACATGGTCTAGCAATATCTAGGGAAGAGAACTGTGGGTGAACCCTCTTCCCTAACATGTTTAATTTAAACATTGAAAATTGGAGCAATGGAAGAATAATTAAGGAATTGTGAAAAGGGTTAAAACAAGAAACAGGCCTGAATATAGAAACAGGATGATGAGTATTCAGTTTGAACTTAATGTTTTCAAAAGCTGCATTGCTCACTGTGGGTGTACTCCATTTCATTCTAGTTCTGGAAATATTATCATGTCTTTATCATTTTCTATTTTAATTATAGAAGATTTCATTGACATAATATTATAAAACAGGAATGAACTGCTAGTTTCAACCTACTATATGTAACTGCAATTAAAGTGGTACAATCTGAATATGCCAGGATGGAGTATTTTTGCTATATTATTTATAAGCTTAAAATATGTATCAAACAAAAAGATGGATTCAACTTTATTCTTTTTTCATTCTTGCCTTTGAATTATTATCACTTGATATTTATTAGTTTAAAATTATTTTCTGCTTTGGGGTTGATTTTGAATTTTTTGACAATTTTAAATATCGAAAAAATAAAGTGCATAGCTATTACATCACAAACATTAATTTCAGTGGCTGCAGCATCTGTCAATTAAGCTCTGACTATTCTCTGGGTAGTTTCTGAGCCATCAATATCTCAGTAGTAGGTTCAACTTCTGTTTATCTTCATAAACTCTCCGGAAAGATTGATTTTAAAGTAGAACTATACACAGAACTTATGAACTGCTGCGCAGTCCATTTAGGAGAAAAGGTGCAGAAAGTAGGAAGAAAGCTACCTAGAACTGTGTCAAGGTAGGAACATTGTATTCAGCCTCACTGCTGAGTCTATGGAAAGGCCAGCTACACAATATTAAAAAATTCAAGGCATTGGGTAGGATAACAAATTTCTCTGTAAAGAAGTGGCCCACTGTCACATCAAACAGTTTCAAGCATTATGGCTCTTTGTACATCTGAAAAACTGTAAAAAAGGCTTGAAACTGAAGTAGCATGGTATGTTATAGTTCATCAGGAAATGGAACCAGGAAGAGACAGCATGTTCAGGTCTGGATAGCTGAACCAAGGGGTCCAGCATTCGTGACATTCCCATTTATTACAAGCCTTGTCTTCTCTTGCCTTTCCACAAAAGTTGCCATTCACATCCTCATAACATCAGCGCTTGTAAAGTATCATAAACTGCTGTAGTTTCACAGCTGCATACCAGACACATACATTTCCCAAATACAGCATCACTGTCAAGGATCTAGCCAAATTGAGTTTGACCTCAAAATTTGTTTTGAGTCATTTTAAGATGAAAAGCTACCAGACATATGATGATGACACGATAATTATGTCTTTACTTTTAAATCCTAAGGAAAAATTGGCAAGCTTCTTTGTATTTAAATATTCCCTGGCAATTCCAGAAAGTTAAGCATAGTAAGATTTTGCCTAAGTGTCTAAGACCCAGGAAATGAGGTATTAGAGAAAGAATGAAATTTTCATCCCATTGGAGTTGACAAAATTGTCTTTGAATATCTAGGGTCAGAATTTCCCAGAAACTGAATTTCACTGAGTCAAGTACAGAGATATTGTTATAATGTCTGAGAAATTAGTACCACTTTAGTACTATTTCAAGGATATGATCTGATACATCACAATTATCTTCCTATTAATTATTTGAAAACAGTTATATATTCAGTAGTGACCCTAATGATTCCGTTCATTCAGATTCAGAAATGGTACCAGATCTGGTCGTGGGGTTATTGAATGTGGACTTCCAGTTCAAGGCAAACTTACATCCAAGTTATGTAAACCAATGCAAACAAGTATGAAATGCCACTGGTGAAACCATGAAAATTGCAGTAGGTGGGGCATCATACCATTGAGACAAATAGACACACACTGTAGTAAAAGACAACTGGAGCAGATTTATACTAAATTAAAACTTTATTGACTACTGCTCTCCAGACAACATGATCTGATGGACTATGGCTGCATGCATGACAGTAATTTAACATGGAATGTCAAACAAATTAAAGTACTGTATTATATGAAACCATTAATCTGTGCTGTTGTAAAATGAAACCAAGGTATGTATTTCCTTGGTTGACCTGTGTTGAACTAAGAGGCATGTGGCTGAAGAAACGGGTAGATTTCTTTAGCATAGCTTTCAAATAAATTAGTTAATATTGTAGTCTTGAAAAAACCTTTCAGCTTCACTTGCATTCCAAACATAATCTAAGTGCAAACATGGAAAATGCTGAAGCCATCCAGAAAGATTTAACTGTCAAAATTGGATTGGACTGTAATGCTATAATTGAGTAAACATGGACATGTAGTTAAAGAAAAATACCAGTTTCTGCAAAATTAATGTAGGCATATTTTATAATTAATTGAGCTCAAAGCATTTTCTAATTTTCTCACATTAAAGACTAAAGCTTGCTTACAGTACTACAACTTCTATAATTCAAGCATCAATTATTACATATCAGGGATATCAGCTAGATCACCTAATGGTCTTTTCCATTCCTAATTTCTACAAAGGAAAGTTATTCATGCCAGCAAGAGCATCATTGCTACTTTTTGGATTTGATCCTACAGTCATTGTTCAGGAAAAACTCCCATTATGTTTCAGCGGGAATTTTTTCAGATCAAGATGGCCAGGACTCAACTCTTTAAAAAAAATGTTATCCATATTTAACAAAATAGTAGTATCCATCAGAAGATACATGAAATATATGAAACAGAACAGCAACAAAAAACCCTCCGATGTGCTTTCTTGCACTGCTGGAAATAGATAATGTAAACACCATAGTGGCCCATACCTTCACAAGTTCCATGAAAAAATTGGAATACTGTAAGTGTGTCCTCTGTGTGTGTTCCTCAACGTATGCTTGCAAGCATACATCATATATCTGTGTACCACCCTAAGCTCTCCCACATACATAATTCAAAGACACCCCAAATACACAATGTGTGATAGAGTTAACCACAAGTGATCTGATTATCTGACTTCAACTCTTAAATCTGCAGGTGGCAGTAAACCAGTTTGTTTATTTCCTCCTGGTGCTAAATGCACTGTATGTGAGTAGCAGAAAGTGAATATTGCTGTAGGAAGCAGAATGTGGATGATACTATAGGAATATGTATGTGGATATGAAGAACATCCAGTCTACACACACAACAAAATCTACCTGTTTGAAGGATTGAGAAGCATCTGACCAAAGGATTTTTGGTGGGCCTGTTTGAAATCTTAGTTGATTGTTTCAAAGGATGTAGATTATCCTTGCATGAGTCTTTTAAAAACACCTAGACAGCCATACCGAGAAGTTAACCTACCAAGTGCAAATTTTAATAATGGAATGTTCTTCATGGGGAAATGATCCAAAGACAATCCTAGGTCTTACATTTGTTCAATAGGAAAAAATGTTTTCATCTTCAGGCAGCATTTCATCCCAACAAACATGATACCAACTTGTGTTAGTATAACAGAAGACTCTTTAGAAATAAACATGTTATACACACGAACACATACACACACGCACACACAGATATTTACAGCTGTTTTTGGGGTGGGAGGAAAAAACAAAAAATCCTACCTTAGTATGGGCTACAACTTATTTACTTTTTTTTTTGTCTTTTTTCTGCATTTAGATTCTTTAAATCAGATACTTTAAATACTAAGGTACTGTACCACCCCACACCAACCCCACTTCCCCAGAAAACAGCAAGTATTTTGAAAGTTTTTTTATGTTTGTTAAAATCTCCTGGTTGAGACTTGTTAAGTACCGCCTCCACTGGAACAAAATGAATACTGCATGCATCTTCCAATGCATATCATTTCATAGTTGAGAAGTACTGCAGCTAGAAAGCTTAGATCTCCAGGTCATCAGGTCTAGGCCTGCTACTGGCCCTGCTGCTGGCTCTGCTAGGTGGCCTTTGGTCCACAGTGGTGAGAGGCTGCAGCTCATGCCCAGATGTCAGTTTTTTAGTGTTCTGATGATCATCAGGGAAGTCGAAGGGCTGGGCATGAGAGTTGGAGATGGTGCTGCCAGCCTGTCCCATCCTATTCTGCTCTGCACTGTAATTTGCCCAGTTTTGTTCACTGGCCTGCTTGTTATAGTTACGACAGGAAGAATTATTCCTTTCTCCAGTAACAAGCTTGTACCCTGGGGGAGACATGGGTGACAAGGGAGCAGTTGGTGAGGAACAGCCATTGAAATACGCATACTTTGGGGATCCACACTCCTTGGAGGGACTCATGGTACTGGTGGGAGAGTAAGGATCAGGTTTTCCTTTCACACGATCCTTGATGCCCTTGAAGAATACATAGAAAAGCTCAATGATGTTCAAGGCAAGTGATACTAATGACACTACCAGCATGAAGATAATGAAGATGGTTTTCTCGGTTGGACGAGAAAGGAAACAGTCTACTCTGTGGGGGCATGGATCTCGCTCACAAGTGTAAATGGCATTCAGGCTAAACCCATAGACATACCATTGTATTAGCAAGAAGGCCACTTCAAAGACAGATTTAAAGAGGATGCTGATGACATAAGTACGGAGCAGTCCCCCACGCATTTTAACTTTGCCATGCTCTTCAATCCCATACTTGAATTTCTTAATTTCTATTTGTTTTAGGTGCATTTCCACATTCCCACCATCATTTTGGACAACTTTAAGCTCTTCTTCTCTCTTGCTTAGTTTCTCTTCTTTCCGCATCACATAGAATACGTGTGCCAGATACAAGAGGGTAGGCACAGACACAAATATTATCTGCAGAACCCAGAAGCGGACATGGGAGATGGGGAAGGACTTGTCATAGCAGACATTTTCACAACCGGGTTGCTGAGTGTTACATCGAAAAGCAGACTGCTCATCTCCCCAGGCAGATTCAACTGCTGTCCCCAGCAACAAGATTCGAAAAATGAAGAGGACAGAGAGCCATACTTTCCCTCCTGCAGTAGAATAGGCTTGAACTTTGTCAAGAAGTTTTCCTAGGGCACTCCAGTCACCCATCTTCACTGGATCCTTGCTAAAAACACACAAAAAACCAAATAATAATTAGACCAGTGTTAACTGAACGCATTAACACATTTATAATGCTAAACTTTAGAGTTTCAACTCAATGTTTCATTGTGCATAAGCTGCTATAACATGGCATTACTTTACTTCATGCATGTTAGTCAAGAAATGGTTAAGTGGCCAAGGGAGAATTTCATCATAGTAGTTCCACTGTGCAGCTATCAAACATAAATCAATAAAAGTCAATAGATACAAAATATTGAGCCAGATCCTTTGGTGATATAAATTTCTCCAGGAATGTACGTAAAGTTATTGGAATTTATATTCTCTTTCTGTCTGACCATAAGGTATTTCTCCTCCACTAGTAGGCATCTATTTAAAGTAATCCAGTATAAATTAAATATTGCGTTGTTGTTCAGTGCCCAATGGACAATGAGCTTTTTTTTATTTTGTTCTAGTTTTCAAGAGTTCTGCCAGACAAAATTGCAGTCAAATTTGGCTTTTATTGGCATTCTTTTTGGCAGCCTCCATACAGAAGCAAAGCCTACATGGTCTAGATCAGAACTGAAGTATGGTGGAGAAGTTTGCAGTGTCACTGACTGAGTAATCTATGACTAAATAGATTTTTAACTGTTGGGCTAACAGTCTGGATCATTTGCAAACACTACACTCATGCTACACTCATGTAGTGTCACTGACTGAGTAATCTATGCAGTGTCACTGATTGAGTAATCTATGGCGAAATAGATTTGTAACTGTTGGGCTAACAGTTTGTATTATTTGCAAACAAGGAAAAAAAAGGAAAAGTATCACCCCATGTAAAAGGCATAATAATGCAACATTAAAATTCATGTCATAAATATAGAATCTGATGTTCCAAACAATTATAGCTATGTTGCAGGACAGAGGCCATATCAAGTGTATTATCTGGTATATATTTAACAGAAAACAGGAGCAGAAAATATTAAATGTTTAGAAGGCAGCCAGGCTTAAGTTGTCATTTTGGAGTAATGTGCATTTCCTAACGTATCTGTAGCCTCTTTACTTTGTATGGTTGCAGTTTTCTATATATTTATATTGTTTCAAGTATAAATTCCCAAATTTGGTTTGGACAGAGAAAGGGGGAATAAAGCAACAGGTGAAACAAACCTTGTCCATCTTATAAATAGCTCCTGTAAAGTAAATTTAGTTTGAAGAGTATCTGTCAATTTGATATTAAAGCATGCATTTCTGGACTACATGTTAATTATAGATCATATCTGGAAATACAGAAAAGATAAATATTTTCTTGCACGCCCCGGTCCAGGGGGACTCTGGGCCTACACCCAGGGTTCAATTTACAACCTTCTGGCTCTGTACCCAGCAGGCAAACTCCTAAACCAGAGAGCCAGGGCACCTTAACATACACCTTAACTTATACCTTAACATATAATGAAATATTCAACTGCACATCCTTGAGGCTTGGTAAAGGTAAAAAAACACAATAAGCTTTGGGCCAATTTATTCCTGAATGTGAATATTGTTGTAAGTAGCAGTCCTAGTTCTGTCCATGAGCAGGGAGAGGTAGTTAGCCATTTTAATCTGAAAGCAAAAGGCAAGGGAGAGGTACACTTTACAAACTAACTGAATCAGGGATGCATAAACTTTTGTGAGCAACAGTTCACTTAACTGATAAATGTTCTTTCATAGCATCTAATAAATTGAGCTGTCCATGCAAGCTTATGAACAATAGTTAATCCTAGTTGTGGAAGATCTCACAGGTGACATTAATTACCCAGATTAACCCTAAAACAGACTGGATCTTTACCAACCAATTAATGAATGGGTATTGTAAATTGTGCATCCAAATGAAATAAGTGTGCAGCCCCCCATTTAAAGAGTGAACTGTGCGATACAGTTAACCATACTGTGCAGGCTAACTACACCATTTTCAAATTTGCATAACTTCGTTAACTTCCAACCAGTTTCTTCCCCATGCACTCCTCAGCGAGGACTAGACACATGCCATAATCAAAGGAAAAAAATACCAATTGGACAAAAAATAGGAAATTTCAGCCCCAGAAGTTCTGGAAAGTTATGAGTCAATAAAAATAAAGACTGATGATGGAAATGGTTTTGAAACCTTAACCATAGAAACTGCTGCTAAATGAATGAACTAGCACCTCCTTCTGTTCATTATAGGGAACAGGCCTGGGGTGGAAGAGAAGGCAAACAAGGCCAGGTTTTGGTTGCTTCAAGTTATTGCTCTTTTTTACTCTTAAGCCCTTGAGAATTTCCCCCTGGTTATTCTATCTACCTCAGCAAGTTCCACATAACATGTGGAAGTCTGCCTGTGCTAGCTCTGAGACCCTTCCTTTGATTATCCATCCTTTACATGGAAATAGTCCCAAAGAAAAGTTTGAAGGATCAGTTCTCTTTTGGATTTTTAAAACTAAAAGCCATACCCCAGCAAGGGAGATTGTAGGTCGTATTCTTCTTTGGCTTTCCATTTAATTTCGTCCAGGAAAAGAATGTTGCCCTTAATGTTTCAGTTTAATAGAAAAGAAATCATGTGCATTAATTTAGAAGTCTCTGAAAAACAATTATAGCCTCTGCCGGAAATTTGGGGATCATAAAAGCTGGCAAGTTCTCTTACATGAAGACAAAGTTTCTTTTCAGGCTATGATTTGTTGAAATGGAGATCAGTCTTTTGCACTGCATAATATGTGAAATTCATTTAAAAGGAAAACTCATTTCTGCCTAGCCTATCCGTGAAAATAGAAAGAAACAGGTGTTTTTCTAAGTAATAGATTGGTGTTATTAGCCAACTTTCTGATGATTTGAAAATACCAAATTAGCAGACTTTCCTCAAGGTCAGTGGATTTCTTTACAGTGTAAATGTTATTTCAGATTGAAAGTATGATTAAAAAAACAAGGGAGGTGTATTTCTAAGCAGTTATATAGTGTTTGCTTTTTAATTACACTGCACTCTGGTCTATTAATAGGGGATGATATAGTTAAATTTTGACCTAGCTAGTTCCACACCTGCAATGTATTCAGAATTTAGCACCTATTTTTCAATTTGTTTCAGCATGCAGAACTAAGTCCATTATATCCTCTGGCAATATAAACTCCAGGAGGAAGCATTCCTTGCTTGAATTACTCATACATAGTTCTGTAAAGCAAACTTTTTTAAAAAAAAGATCAGTTATGCACTCACATTTGCCAGTGATAAAAAACTCACATCAATTCATAACATTGTGCTGTTAATCTGATAACCTTGTAGTGGCACAAATATATTATTCTTTTCCGTAAGTAGACTCTATTGTTTTATGAAACTCAGTATTTTAGTTCATTGTAAAATAATTCATTGATTGGATCTAATTTGTTTACTTTCAGTGCTTTGAAAGAATATTTAAATTAACCTATTGCGGCATTTGTTTGCTAAATAATAAAAAAGTCTCGCTCGTTACGGCTTTAAATGATACTTTTAAGTTCTGCAGTGAACAGTTCTAAAACTGAAAGATCTCCTCTGGTCTAATATTTCCTTGTCTTTTAAGATGCAGATTTATTTTAATATTCTCCTCATAATGGAATTATTCTATCATAACACAATGATCAATAGATAAGCATGCCCTGTCAGTAATTGCTCCTATTTTTAAAAATGTAAGTAGCCTCATTTCTTACTGATGACTATTTTATGTCATTATACATGAGTTTTGAGGTGCACTAACAAAAAACTTGACTTGTAGAACAGCTTCATAGACAGATTTTTGATAAATACTATTGTGGGTGGGTACAGACAGAAAGAATATGCTGCACAAAAGAAGGAAAAATGACAGCATTCATCTGCCTGAGTCTTGGATGACCACATATAAAAGATATTTGATCTATAAGCCACAATTTAGAAATTCTAGAACTGTTTTTTTATGGAAGGCATTCATCATGTCATATGGTTCAGATTTTCCAGGAGATATAGTGCAGGCTCAGTACTGTGGTTAAGTGCCCAGGTCTGACTGCAGTGTCAGTAGGTCACATGGTAATGATCGGAAGAGGCATCAGGGCTGGTGTGTGGTAAGTGTGTGGGTCTGTGCAGCTGAAAGAGCACTTAGGAAGTAGGCCAAGAGCTTTGGTTCTCTCATAAATGCCAACAAAAGCCTGTGCTTAAAATGTACCTACAAATAATTTCCCAAGCATAGCCAAAGTCTCTGGGAAAGCAGCTGAGGTGCCTAAGACATGGGACTTGAGTGGCTTTGGACCAGGAATGTTAAACATATCAAATCTCACAAATGTTAGTGAAATGTTATTCTTACATTCCCCTGGAAAGGTACAGCCCATTTGGAATTCCGCAAATGCATTTAGTTGGTGGTAAATTTCCTCCAGAGGACAGGGAGGGTACCCCTGATGGTTGCATAGTGATCAGAATTTAACCCTCACAGCTGCTATTTTTGTTTTCTTTTACAGGCTTATGGTACTCACTGGTGATCATCAACTGATGGACCTTTTTACCACCTCCTCTTCCTCTGACACATTCTCCCCCTGCCTAGTCTAACTCTATGAATCGGTGCAAGACAACCAAATACAAGACCACAAGAGTTTGCTTAAAAATTCCACTTGTACAAGTCAGGTAGACAGTTGGTAAAACTTTTTACTCTTCTGGCCCAAATCATCTGTGTTTTAAGTGGATGAATCAATAGAAGTGATGCCTACTTATATCTGTGAGGAATTCCAAGTTCACATGTTTCAAAATATAGAAGCCCACAAAATAAAAGCAATAGAAACATGAATCTACCATGCTAAACTACCACACTAAACTTATGGAGTAGGCTAGGGAAAGGGGCTAGCAATATTACTTCTTTCACAAGAAACTCGAGCTGGGCAGAGACTTCCTTAAATCCACAACAGTATGTTTACATAAACTGACCCTTGCTTAATTTCAGTTTCAGGCACAACTTATCTTTCAGGCTAGCTTTAACTGAGACTTGGGAGACCTTTACACTCAGAGGTGCATATATGTATGTGTTTGTGTGTATGCACATATTTGCTACAAATCAAATCCATTGCATCCTTCCCTTTCCCCTTTTGAACTCAGCCTGTTGCTCATCATTCTCCCATTGGTATGCCTGTTAGATATCACAGATCAGTGCCACTGTTTAGCTTTGAGGGCTTTTGAGGGAAACACTTCAGTAAACATTTCAAAGTCTGGAGACTTTGTAAATTCTGCAGTGCAGTGTGCTATCCAGATGTTAAGATGGCAGGGTGAAAGATCCAGGCAAGCCCCAGTTCTTCCAACACACACACGCTCACGTACACACACAGAAAAATCAAAGCTGCAAGTTGACCTGTGTTGTTGTTTTGGTTGATTTTAATTAAACACACTTAGAACAATCTAAAAGAACATTATTTTAGGAAAATGTTCTGACTTTACTGTTATATTAGGACAGCAAAAGGAGAAATGCCAGTTGGGCACAAAACATTTTAGATTACCATCAGATGGGTTACTCCAACAAAGTGCACTTGTGATGTGGTTCTCACTCCAAATGAAACTTTTTCCCCTCTCCATCTTCATCCTCAAAGTTTTTCTCTTCGATTACTGGCAGGCATCCAGGCAGCAATACTAATAAGGAATTAATCACTCCAGTGTCTTCAGACAAAAGTCTGTTCTCTAGAAGATGCTGCTCAGGAATTCCTTTCCAGTGCTATTTTATAGGTTTCAGGGCAAACTATAGACAATTTAACTTGTGATATATGCTGTAACTACTCACTGAAAGTCCTCCTTAGAGAACATCTGCTAACACCCACCCACTCAATACCTTCACAAGCAATGCCAGCATGGTGAGACATATGCCTATGTGCTACATGGCTCCTCTACAATCCTTAACTGGAGTTGCTAATACAGAGTAACTATATACAAACTGGCTTAAAAATCCTTAGCACATGTCTGGATTTTATCACATCTATTTTAAAGAAGGATGTGCGGGGGGAGGAGAAAGGGGGGATCAGTGCAGCCACGTGAAAGTCACTGGATTAGTAGCAGCAGTATTTTAACAAAGCACCTAATTAAGAACCATGTTTTGCACAAACTATTAAACATCAATCAAAATTTACATATGAAAGCAAAAAAGTGTATGGGATGCATGGGAAACACTCATGCAAGGGATTTGCTGTTACAAACTTCTAAGGCTTTTTCAGAAGATCAGAAGGATTTCCATACACAGAAGCACACCTCTACTTTTTTCTTAAGCTAATTTTTTTAATAAGATAATTGCACAGGTTTTTTTGCTTAAACCAAGTAAACAACCACAGAATCCAACTCTGAAGATGAAGTATTGCCACAGTTAACCTGCCATAGAACTAGGTTAAAAAATGATCATTAAAAATATTTAGAAAAATGATTTGAAAGTAGTGTAAATGTAACAAAGCAAAAAAACTCCCCAGAACTTTTAACTGAGTAACTTTAGAAACACTTAGCCCAGTTTTTCCAACTGTGTTTTAAATACTCCAGACATAAGTAAAAGCAGTAAAAGGTTCCTGGAAAAAAAGTATACTTTAAAAAAAAAAAAGTAAAATCTTTCTAACTTACCCTTGCTGATCAGCAGTGAAGCAGGCAAACAAGTGCCTCTTTGGAGGGTAAACGTAAAATGGAAGAGAAGTTCAGACTCTCAGACTTGTCTATTTAAACTTTAAAAGTCTACTGCTGGTTTGTATTTTTCATCCTTCCTTCCCCACTAATGAAAGAAAAGTGCTGATACCTCGTAAAAAAGTTTTTTCTAACTTGGAACACTGGGAGAGCTTTTAACAAGTTTTCAAGCCACTGACTGAAAGGAGGAGGAGAGAAGGAGGGACAACCATAGGAGGGACAGCTAAGTGGAACAGGAGGAGAAAAGGGGGAGGAGGAATCACAGAAGAAAACAGTATGGAAAAAAAGGGGACAGAGTACATCAAAGTGTACTGTCAATGAACAATTGAAATGCATAGTTTAGGGAACCTGAACATACACTAAGGGCACTTGAGTTGTAATTTATCCAGAAAGAGACTCAGGGTTACCTGAGCAGCTTAGTCCATTGTATAAAATCAAAGACGCTCTTTAGGAATGCAGGCATCAAGAAAAGGGAAAATAGAAAAACCAATGCATAAACACAGCCAAGCTGTGGGGACAGACTACTTAGTTCTCATTGTTACCCTGAAAGCTGTATGGGACTCATTACATTAGAAGGGGATACACCATGGCTTCCAAAATAAATAAGTCCTCTTGGCTTTTCATTTGTTTATTTAGTTTACTGCTTTTTGTATCCTTAAGGTGAACACCAGAAGGTAACAGTGTATTTATGTGTGGTAACAGGATGTTTGTTCAGCACAAGCATTTACTTAGAAGATAGCCATCATTATTTGGGGGGGGGGGGGGAGGAAGAATCTAAGTAGAACAGCCAAACTGCATTTCAGGAAACTCTTTGCAGGAAACTTCAGTTAAATGTATAAGACAAAGCAGGGCAAGTGATCTAAAATAGCACTAAGCAGTCGCAGTATTTCAATTACAGTATACTTGAAAATCTGACTTTGTAACTTCACAGAAGATAACTTGGCCTTTGCCTCACTCTAACCATGATAACACTTCCTTTCACTAATTTTTTCTTGGTCAGACATAGATGATTTTTCTTCTTTTTCCTGTCCAAGCATGGAAGTTCCCCAGAGAAAAAGTTTAACAAGGCTAAAAGTCTAACAAGTAAGGCTGAAAGGGACCTTGTAAGGTAATCTAGTCCAGCTGTCTGATCAAGGCAGGCTTATCCATGTCTTAACCACTCCAGCCAAGTGTCTAACCTGCTTTTGAAAGTTTCCAAGGATGGAAGTTCCACAGCTTCTCTAGGTAAAAGCCTGTTCCAGCATCTGACCAATCTCATCGTCAGACAGTTCCTCCTAATTTCAAACCTAAATTTTCCCTGTTGCAGCTTCAGGATGTTGCTCCTAGCCCTGTCCCCTACAGCTACAAAGAAAAGCCTGTCTCCATCCTCCCTATAATCAACTTTCAGGTATTTGAAGACCATTATTAAATCCTTCATCAGTTTTCTTTTCTTCAGTCCAATATCCCTAGTTCTTTCAGCCTGTCTTCATAAGTCTTGTCTCACCTGAGATCCCTAATTATTTCTGTTGCCTTCCACTGGACTTTTTCAAGACTGTCCATATCTTTCTTGAAGTGTGGGACCCCAGACTGGACACAGTACTTTAAGTGAGACCTCACCAGTGTTCAAAAGAGCGAAAGAATCTCTTCCCTTGATTTGCAAGTGACAGTCTGAATACAACCTGGTAAACTAGACCATTGTGGACACCACATTTAAGACCTGATTTTTGTAGTTTTCTAAGTGTTGTCTTTCAGTGCCCCATTGTCCTGTGCATTGGACATTGCTTAGGATAGCTTAGCAGACGCTCCAGCAGTTCCCAGTGGTTGGACAGCTCCTTGGGACCATTCTACTTCGATGCTCCACAGCTTGGCTTTAAGAAGGCCTTTTGGGTCCTCATTCTCAGGAAAGGCTATTTGTAGACTCATGTGTGGTTAGCACCATCCTGTCTCACCTCAGAACCTGTGCATAGAGGAAGAGATTTAAGTACAAGCCATTTAGGGATTTCTCTCAAGAACTGGGTAATATTCCCCTTAGCAAGTTCCTTTCAGACCTGTGAATGTTATAGATGTTAGCTTATACGTTCACTTAGTCCCTAACAGTGCCTGTTATCCACGGCTCATAAACTCCTTCACAGAGGAAGAGAAACATCATTGTACATATATGGAAACTAAGGCAAAAATACTTGTACCGGGACACATATCAGATTAGTGGCACAGCTTAGTGAGGAGCTCAAGAATTCTGCCTCATTCTACATTGTCCACTGCGGTACACCATGATGCCTCCATTTTTGAAAAAGGTAGTATGCAGGTCACCTATGTACCCCTCAACTATCTTCTTCCTCTAACCAAAGCTTGATACACTTGATATTGCAATAGTCTGTTTTTCTCTGATATTTGCTTGTTGTTTTAGACCTTTTAAAGTAGTTAATGCAGTCCAATACAAAAGAGACTTGTATTTTTAGAACTCTCTGGGTGCATCCAGATCAGCATGGACATTTGTTTCCCAGGGGACAAGTAGTAGTGGCACACCTTGTACCACTGCTACTTGTCCCTGAGGAACACCCATTCCATGCATGCTCTAGCACATGGTAGGTTACCACAAACAGTGTAGGGCAGAGTGGAGCCAGCAACTGTGCTGGCCCCAGCAGCTTTACATAGGGTTCTGGGAGCCACCTGGGGCTGCATCCATATCAGAAAGGTTGGCCAGCATCCAAAGCATGGATTGGGCTGGCCAGACACCAGTTTGGGGCAGTGCACAGTGCCACCACATGTGCGACCTAATGTGCACCACCCTGGGATCTCTTGGGGTCAAAAAGCCCCACTGCACTGCAAGATAGCAGCACAGGTTATGCCTGCATGTGCAATGTGTGGCACCACAGATGGGTCTGCAGTGGCACATACCACATGTCCATGCTTGTCAGGACACAGTCTCTATATCTTCTTCTTAACCTGATTTATTTTTATTTGGAATTGTAACTTTGGCAGGGGAGAGTTTCTGGGGAGGGAAGTGGGGCTTGGGGTATAATGGGACCCTGGGCCTTGGTTGGGAGTTTAAAAATATAATAATTTGCAAGTCTTGCAGCTCTTTTTCTTGTCCTCTATCTCTGTGGTGTACCTAGTGGCTGGAGTAAATAGAAGACACCTTTGATTATTCAGTTTATTATGGATTCAGGGTTCCTATTAGGTGACAGGGTGAATACTTAGTTGATGCTTCAGGACATCTGAAGTGCTCTGCATGATTTCACTGGTGCAATCATTGTCACTCTGATTTATTCTGAAAGAAAGCCATGACCTCCTTTAGGATTCTTCAATCTATCCTGTTTGTGTATTGTATTATAACTTCTGTGAAATGCCATCAGGATCCTTGAGTATATATTTAACCTACCTGATAGTCCACCTGTATCTGTCAGCAAAGCCTGTGTAATTTTCAATGCATTTAATTCTCAAAAGAAACACTTAGAAGTACTCTCTCACAGAAATAAACACAATTAGTGTCAGAAACTCAGTTTCCATGTATTCAATCCTACACTGGAGCACACACACAAACATGCAGAAGCCGTGAAGGAAAAAGCAACCTGGCAATGATAATAAACATAATAGGTAGCATTTTTACAACTCTATTCATATGAAGGAAAATAATGTTTAGTTCCATTATCATTAGGGCCCTACCAGATTCATGGTGGACATAGGCTGCACTGTGGTTCCTTTAATCTTGTAGGTTCCCCCACGTTCCTCCTGCTGCTGGTTGGTGGAAGGTCCCCACTTGCAGCTTACTCCTGATTACAGGGAAGCGAAAATTGTGTTTTTAAACTTGGCACCATTTTTGCCTCCCCACTGATGAGCAACAAGCAGCTGAGCTACTGGGGCCCCTCGGCCTTTCAGTGCCAGAGAGACAAAAATGGTGCCAAGTTTAAAACCACAGTTGTCATTTCCCTAATAATCAGGAGCAAGCCACAAGTGGAGCTGCTCCACCAATCAGCAGTGGGGGTGCACAGAGGAACCTGCAAGATTAAAGGAGCTTCAGAGCAGCCCACTTCCTCTGTGTATCTCATAGGGCCCTAATTATCATAAAATCCTCAAGAAATAAGAAGGGTTGTTATTACTAACACTATTCATATTATTGAAAATGTCCTTTTAAAGCTTATAGTTATTTATGTCTTTCAGCCAAATGTCCCAGGTTACATTTGGCTCCAAATGACACTATTATTTGACATTTCAAAATTATGAGAGGGAGCGGGGAGGAGATAAGGAATAGCATTTAATTAACGCTTTCAAACTATTTCAAACCAAATGAGCTCTTTCACACAGCTGCCCACTCAGCAAACCCCTACTAAGTTCAGCCGGAAGTGTCAGGATATCAGAGTTGTATAATACTAAAAGGTGAGTGAAAAGATCCTTGGCTAGGGACAGAAATTATACATAAATTGGTATAAGCAATTGGAAATTAGTTCAAATCTGTCACACAACAAAATTTCAGTGCACATAAACCATTTTCAAAATGGCCAAAACTGATTTAAGATAAACCTGGATGGATGTAGTATTAGATTTAACTGATTTATGTTAAATCACTTTATTGAACTTCTGTTCAAAGATCCCCTCCCGATCCAAGTTAAGTTACTGTCCCCCAGCATCCCAGGATGCTTTGCAGCTCCCCCACAACTCCCCACTCACAGGATAGGCATGCTAGCCTTGGCCCAAACTTTCTACTCCAGCCAAGTAAGAAGGCATGCTTTACTTTCCCCCAGCTTCTGACCTGGGCCATTCAGGCATGTGGCTGCCTTTCCAGAATCAAAAGGGAATGGCTGTTTTCTTGCTTATTGGTTCAATCTATGCAGTTTATACTAACCTGTGAAGATAGACTTGATTCAGCCTTAGGCTTTTTGACTGTCTGTGCTTAGCTCTTTAAAGCAGACATGCCACTTGATGAAGTCTGTACTGTAAAACAGGAGTTATTATCTCATGAGGCAATACTCAGTGTAGAAATGCTAAGTTTGTGAAACCTGTTTGGGTTTGGTTTTGGCAAGCTAAAATGCAATCATTGAGGGCAAGTTTAGATTGCTACCAAAACACTATCCCCTAACACTGATACTATTAAAGGCATCACAGTGATTGAAACTCAGCACTAATGTCTGCAGGAGATCTTTCACTTCTCTGTTGAATCTATGCTGTAGGTAGATTCCTTGGATTAGTGAAATAATTCAAAGATGGCAGTTTGTTTTTTGATTTTCTTTCCAGGTCTCAGACTTGGACAGAGCAGATTAACTAGAAAAAATATCACAGTTTATTTAATATTTGCCATCCAGGAGAGTTGTTCTTTTGTTTACACAGCCATACAGCATGTTATATGTATTTCATTTTACACAAAGTCTTTCTCCCCACTTTTGTTCCCAATAAATTGGTTCATCAATAAAAGCTCAATAACTGAATGTCATCTGACATATGGTGTTACTTTTTGTTTGTTACAGGTCAGTGATGTTAACAGTTACAGGTTCAAGCAAATTAGGGAGCAAAATTTCCCATTGACTTCAGCAGAGAGTCTTGCCAAAAGCCACACTCCCGGCAAAGGGTGCTATTAGGCTATAAAGGCACAGCACACCCTTCCTTTACTGCTGTTTGAAAGTCTGTTGACTAAAAATATACTTCATTATACTTCTACATGCATTGCAGTCCTCCTTAGGTACAGTTTGAAGAATGAGGCTATTTCATGTAAAGCAAGCTATGTACACATGCTCCAAACAGATTTTCTTAGGTACATCTGAAGGAAATTTTGCAGCTAGCCAACAAGATAACTCAACCCTAGACAGCTGATATAAGCCACTGAATTTTCACTATTATTATTTGGTGTAAAATTAGGGCTAAACTCTTCCATAAAAGCAGATTCCTGAGTAATGAATGGCACTGAACTGCATAGCCTTATGTCTTACTCAGTGTGCATTGGTGCTTCAGAATTCACAAGTAATAATAACTGTGGCATTTCTTGATAATCTGAGTGCATAAATATATAAAGCTAATGATTTATTGGAGTGATCAGGGGTTCTTTTGTTTCCTTTTGTGAAATTTAAAAACCATCAAAACAATTACAGTCATTGTAGCTTTGAAGATGTATTGAAACAACAGATTTACCATATCGCCTGTTAATTCAATAATTTGGGAAAACTTACCTGTTTGAAGACTGTCCAACATAAATTAGGTTTGCAGGAAGTAGCTTCACAAATTGTAAAGCATATAAATATTGTTACTTACTTAAATCAAAATTTATCCAGATATTAAGTCCTTCAGAGAATGGATTGTCTCTGCTATTTTTGTACAGCATCTAGCACAGTAACAGTCTTTGCTCACTATTGCTTATTTGAAAATTTACTAATGACAAAAAAAATAGGAATTTTCAAAAGACATCTCATTAATGAATTCTATTACCTTTCAAAGAGAAACTTTTTTCACCTAGATACATAGCTAAAAGGCTGTTTAAAAAAGATTTTTCTAATGGGTAAAAGTTATTTATCTATTATGCCGCTCTTAATCAAAATGTGTTAAACTCTTTTTTCTTTAATTTAAGCAGTGATCCAAAGAAGGGAATTATAGAAAATCATCTTTGGGTAGGTTTCAAGACTTAGGAATTTAATTTGATAATTTCCATATGTTGTAAGTATTTAGAGCAGGTCAACATAGTAGAATCCATTATATGCTGCTGCCCGGTGTTTCTTGCTGTATCTGCCACTGTGCTGCCTGTCCCTTCCCTGATCTGCCATGGGCCACACATAGAGGCTGCAGATGTCATCTGTGGTTCTTGTGCTACAAGTTGGCCACTCCTGCTTTAAATGTTGTATCTGCATTTATGGGTGTAACCATCATTGCTATTCTTGTTCTCATAATATTTTGCACTTACTGTTATCAGTCTAACATCTAAGAGTACTTTATAAACATTCACAAAAAGGCTCCCAATACTCCTATTAGACAACTAAGGTTCATTAGCTATTTTATAGGTGGGTAGACTGTGGCACAGAGAAGTTAACCAGCTTGCCTAAAGTCACATAACCAGTTAAGGCTGGGCCAGAAAAAAAACAAAACACCAGGCCTCCTAATCCAAGTCCCCTACTTTAAGCACAGTGTTATACTTTCTTACTCTATTGCTTCTTTCTGAAATGCTAGCAAATACTAGTTATGTGTTATTGAAGCAAACAGAGTTTTGAGGTAAGGATCAAGGATGGCTCTCTCTACCCCACTCCCAGAATCACTTTAAGCAACTGAAGAGCACTCTTCACAACAGTCAGACCTCTCACCACAACTTGACCATGGAAGTAGACTCAGTGCATCTTGCCCTCTTTTCATGCCATGTCCCAAGAGCTCTTGATTCAGTACGCTGTCATTGACTGGATGGTAGAAAGAGAATGGAAATAAAAACAAATGGTCACTTCCATTCAACTATGAAAGCAGAACTAGTAGATTTTAATAAAAAGCTTAAATATCAAAAAGCTTGGTTTTACAAGTAGTTAACCTAAACCTAGACTTAATTCTGATCAATATTTCCCCTGAACAAACTGGCCTTCCTTTCAAGCAGACTCTTGAATTAAAAGGTCAGTCAGTCAGTGGAAGCATTTCAAACAGTGAAAGAAGAATGTATCCACAGATAGTTATGAATTTAGCTCCACCTTCTGTACGCAGTGAAAATAAACATGAATTAAATTGTGCCTTATATATCACATAAACTCTATTGCCAGCAATTTTTTAAAAAAACTTACACAGGTGCTCTCTCATGAATCTGAGTGAATCTTCATGTTGAACATTAGTGAACATAATTTCATGTTCACTAATTAAGTTCCAAAATTATTTTAAAAATAATTGTTTTACTTTAGTGTATTGGTCAAAGGTGAATTTAGGACCATATGAATATTTAAAGAAGTTTCATCTGTCATGGAGCGGTCTTTTAATTTACTTATTTTCTTAAAGCAGACAACAACAACTGTTTTAACATAAGTTGCAATTTAAAGATTTTATGCAGCTTATTTTTACAAATGTTTATAACATTTTAACAAATGTTTACAAACATTTATTTTTAAGAGTAGTCCCTTTGAATTCAATAGAAATATTCATTGGGGTTATTTCTCACTAATCTGAGTCAAGGGTCCAGAGTCAGATTTCATATTAGAAAATTATACATGAAATAAGAGAACGTGTACAAAAGAAAAAACCTTTAGCAGTTTAAGTTATTTTTATATTTATGCTATTTCAAAAATATTTTCATTATAATCTGTCATAGAACTAGCATACAGTATAATCTACGTATTTTTAGTGAATTAAAAAACAATTGACATAAATAACATTTGGATAATATAAAATAGCAATGCTATATAAAGAAATAAATTAACAAAAGAGATGTATTATAATTAATTCAGCAAAATCCTGAAAATTTAATACAACTAATGTTGTTCAGCCACCATGATTAAAAATGGCAAGAACATAAGAGAATGTAAATTAAATAAAAATTATAATTAAATTGCCAAATTTAGGGTAATCTACATCATTTAAAATTATCCCGAAAGCAACCAAAAGAAATAAAATGAGCAAAATTATTCTAATATACAACACAGTATTATGCTGAGTCTTTTATACCAGCTTAAAATAATTTTAATACAAAAGCATTCTTAAGATGAAAAAACTTTAAATCATAATAATCATATAGCTCAGTATTAATATTCATATACTAAATGCAGTTCTTGATTACACATAAAAACAAAATGGATAGCAGTAACTCTCAGACTGTTCCTATTAACAGATGAGTTAAAAGGATAAAACAACTCACATTCAATCCTATTAACATGTTAAGCCAAGCTAATTCCCAGCAAAGGAATTTGGGCCATGATCAAATTGGGGCACCCCTACTTATATATTGCAATGTCTAAAAATTATAGATTTCGTAGATTTCAGGGTCAGAAGGGACTTATTAGATCATCAAGTCTGACCTCCTGCCCTGGGCAGGAAAGAGTACTGGGGTCAGGTGACCCCAGCCAGGTGTTTGTCCAATCTCCTTTTAAATACCTCCAAGGAAGAGGCAGCATCACCTCCCTTGGAAGTGTAATCCATATTTTGGCAAGTCTTACTGTAAAGAATTTTTTCCTGATGTCAAAGCTAAACTTTATCTCCTTCAGTTTGTGTCCATTGTTTCTAGTTACCACAGTGGGAGCCCTGCTAAACGTTGTAGCCCCTGTTTCCTGCTGTCCCCCCCAAAAACATGACCTTCCTACACTTGGCACTGAACCCTAGGCCACCTGGGAAAAAAACCCCAGAAGCCTAACCACTAGACCATATGGGAAGCTGTGCTGGTGTAACCATTAGGAACCTTGCTGGGGTGATAGACCCAGTAAGTGCATAGACCCCTATACTAGACTACTAGAACAGTCAGTTGACCCTAAAGGTCAATCTGAGTCACTTCCTCAAGAAGAAAGCTGCCCAAAGCTAGACAATAGGAATCCTAGAACAGGGATGTATCTTAACTGTGGCTTGTCTTTGGAGCCTCTGTTTTTAAGTCAATGCTGAAAGGGAGATTCTTCTGTCATGTCAAGCTCCAAAGCCAACAGGAAAGAGGGACATGTCTGAATGAGGACACCTAACTAACACAGACAGCATTGTGGCACCCCTCATCCACTGTGGGAAGTTTTTTGTTTTTTTTTAAATAATAGCCTAGTAATTTGACTATTTGGCCAGGATGGAATAAGAAATGGTTTCAAGGTTCTCCTCAGTCAATGGGGAACCTATATCTACATCTCCCAGTTCCAAAATTATATGGTAATTATCAAATGTGGAGAAATGATGAGTAGTTTCAACTGTATCTATGAGTAGGGTTATTTTTTTCTCCCTAGCTTTAAGTTTACCAAAAGACAAAAGATAAACATTTTAAAAACCTGCATCACACATTGCATTAAAGCTGCTTTCCCATTTTCTGTAACAAACCTAGCATCCAAAACGCTAAACTAATTTTTTTAACATTAGTTTCCAAAAATAGAATTAAAAAAAAAAAAAGGCAATATTCACAGAATATGATGTGACTAAGACATATTCATCTCTGAAACTGGAAGGCATACACAACAAATTGATTCAAACTATGTATGCCTCAGAACCTCAAATGCCACCCACCACATTTGTGGAAATGGTGAATGCTTAAGACATTTCAGGAAAAAAAAAATTTTGTTTTAAGTTACTATTTATACTTATTAATGGTTTGGCATCCCACAAGGTAAATTCCTACCTTGAAACATGAATTATCAATTGTCACTTAAGTTGATGAAGGTGGAAGGAGTGTGCCAAAAATGTTCACTGATAAAGAAAGGGTAATCTTACCATTTAGTTGAGTGAGCTTGGAAACTGGCATCAGATCTGGTCTAGGAAAGCCAGAGTGCCTAACAAATGCATGCACAGCACTAAAACCAAGGTAAAATCTCTTTGTACTATTTTAGTAAGTGACTATATATAGCTTACATAATTTAATGATTCAAAGTCCATTTAAAGCAATACCTGTACATCTAGGTTAGGGAAGACATTCAAAAACCTGGTGCCTGAATTGATCTAATCTTTGAAGATTCATTTAACCTGCCTAGATTGAACCAATTTTCAAGTAAATAGACATTCATTTTAACTCAGGAAATGCAGGCATACACCTGCAGTGGCTCAGGCCAGAAGTCAGGGGGAGGGGGAGCTGGAGCATGCCCTCAACTGCAGAGAGCCTGACTGCGGTTCCCCAGGTGGGAGGAATCCCTCTCCCTGCCCCTTTTCCCTCAAGAGGCCATGCGAGCCGGTGTCTGGCTATGCCCCTGCCCCTGCTGCAACAAGGGGAAGTGCTATGTGACCCTAGCTCATGTCCATGTTGGTGGGATAGGGAGGAGGGAATTAAACCCCACCCCACATTGGCCATTTTACTTGAGGCTGGTCAAGCCCCTACTGCTGGAGAAACAAGTGGAGAAATGCCTGGCAGGGGCTGCTGTACCCCTGCCTGTCAGACCCCAGCTGGGGTCCACGATGGTGGTACAGGTGCAGGAGAGGGAATAAACCTCTTCCCTGCCCCCTTCACTTAGGGTGGCTGGCATCTGACCACATCCCTGCCCCTGCCTGCCAGTGCTCTGGCTAGGAAGCAAGGGAGCAGAGAGATAGGACCAGCTCTGCTCCCTGAAACACAGAGCACAGTTCATCCCTAGGGCTGAGAGCATGCTGGGATGCTGGGGAACTCTAGTTTGACTTAAATGTCCCAGGGGAGTTGGGATGCCGGAAGGCCTCCGGGGCAGCAAAGGGTCTTGCTTACCTCCTGCAGGGCTGGAAAAGCCAAGGGAGGCCCACGTGCTGAGAATGCTGGCGTGGGTTGTCAGCTGGGCATTTATCTGGCTGCGGCAAAGTAGCGGGGGTGGGGGACGCCTTCTGGGAGGAACAAAAGGCGGCTCTGCCGAGGCAATGGGCAGCTGAGCGGAGGAAGCTGGAACGAGAAGCCTCAGTGAGCAGGGAGTCAGCCACCACCTGTGGAGTGCGGGAAGGAAGGAGGCAGAGCCATACCCGGCTCCGAGAGACGGAGCGGAGCCGCTGGGAGCAGTGCTGGTGGAGAAGCCAGCACCGTGATTATCGGCTTAGCCAGTGGGGAAACCGGTAGCAGCGCTGGTAGCAGGACTGGAGGAGGAGCTGGCAGGATCCTAATCAGCATAGCTGGGAAAGGAGCCAGCAGCAACGCTGGCGATAGAGCCAGAGAACGAGCAGAGAGGGCCCCGGGCAGCCTAGCTGGGGAAGGAACCAGCTGCTGCATAAGCAAGAGGGCCAGGGGAGGAGCTAGCTGGATCCCACACCACAGAGCTGATAGGCAGCTGTGACGTGAGCGGCAGGAGCGGCGGAGAGGCCAGCCGCATCGAGAAATGGGGCATTGGTGAAGTAACTGGGTGCCCTATACAGAGGAGAGCCGGTAATAGATACGGCAACCTCGTGGACCCCCAGAGGAATGCAGGTACCAGGCCAGAGGGACTGGGTTGGTGTCCCTATAGGGAGGACGTCCAGCCCAAAGACCATTGTTGACAGCCGGCATATTGAGGCAAGAGGGTGGCAAGCCAGGATGACGCTGAGGCCCTAGGAGGAAGAGCCTAAGGTGGCAAGTGGCCAGGGTGTAGGGGAGGATGGAGCCCTGAGGTTAGCCATTGCGGAACGCACTGACACCGGTGGATACCCCAAGGGAGAACCCCCCCACTGAAGGTACCATCAAAGTCGTGGCAGGAAAGTTCAGGGGTCCCCTTGATACCAGCAGAGGTAACCCCCAGGCTGCACTCACAAAGCCAGGGTACACAAAACTATGGGCCCGGGCAAAGGCAGCACAGGAACACCTGGTAGAGCGGAGGCAGGTACATTAAACGAGGAAAGGGTCTGGGACAGAAGTTCCATAAACTGGTTTGAGCTCAATCCATTAAGTTTGATACTACATTCAACCAGGTTTATCTCAAACCGTTTTTGGCAATTTTGAAACTGATTTACATGCACAGAACTTATCAGGTTTATATCAGTTTCTCATCACTTAAACCAGTTTATGTGTAACTTCTGTCCCTAGCCATAAAAAGCAATATTCTTCTCTATGATCCCCAGTGGTAGATCTCTGTTGTGCACTCAACTCTTGTTCCATGCACAAAACTCCCACAAATGTCAACAGAAATTATATAAATAGAACAAACAGGGCTTCTACTATGGAAAACAGTGAACAAACCTGTGGTTGAAAAAGAATACTTTTGCCCTTAGAGTGGGAATATGACTATATAATAAAGGACAGGCAATTAATAATGATATATATATAAATAATTTCACCAAATTAGTAGAAATAGTTAAGCTCTCAGAAAACACATTTCATACGGTGTGAAACAGGTTGATTTCAGGTTACAGTCTCCCAAATGCAAGCCTGGGCCCAGTGGTCCAAGGAATAATGACCCACATGTTTCCTTCTGTTGTATAAATTGTCCTGCAGTAAAGGTCAGGATGTTAGTATTCCAGTTTACAGGATAGACAAAAGATCATGAAGGACTGAACTATAAACCTAATATTAATTACTTTTTCATATTCATGAAAATGCATGCAAACATTAGGCTAGTGTTAATGTTTTAAAGGCCACAGCCATAAAGAGACTTAGACCAGTGGCATAACTAGGGTGGGGGACAGGGAGAACCACCCCAGCAACCACCAGGAATGAGGGGCGAAACAACTTGCTTTTGCCACAGGTCCATAATTGTGATAATAGTACCAGCAGCAACCAGAAATCATTGTTACTCCTGTGTGCAGCAGCCACTACAGGTGTATGGCTGTTTTCTTATGCTGCTAGCTTTAATGTCATAATGCACAGCCTACCAGTTAGGGGCACTGCTGCCCAATTAATTTCTCAATCTCAAATTGAGAAGCTGGTGAGAGCTTAGTGTTACTTACATGTCTTCTAGACATTTACAGCATGATCCTCTTACACTGTATGCAGTACCATAGCACAGCTAAAATGCCTAGATTGTTTATATGCTTCCCTTTTGGCCTGGAAAAATCTCAGGGTAACTTGACTTGTTCTTGAGAGCATGATCAGAAGTGATCAAATACTCATAAAAGTTTATCTGCATTAAGTTAATTTGTGATCTATCTGGAATATATAATACTCCATATAGGCCCCAGTCTCCTTAGACTGAGAAACTGATAATGAGATCATGCAGGGGAGAAGGAAAAGAAAGGGAAAGGATACACCTGACTTTTTCTTATTAACCACTAGTGTATACATCTGTGAATTAGATACTCTGGTTCAAATAGGCATATCGTTCTGAGTGAGCTGGTTCCTAACAAGATGTCTCTCAGTCAAAGGAGTTTGGCTATGACATAAGATAAGGCTGCCCTGGGTAGAATAGGATGTCAGTAGGAAATGCCAAGAAGAGTGGGACAGAGAGAACGAAAACACTGGTGGTTGGGTACTCACCTGAATGATCTAATTCAATGAAATCCATCTTATAAATTGTATGGTGTGTGCTGGGCCAGTAGGGGAAGCCCCTGCATCGAGCCTCCCACCTCACTATGCCCGTACATCTTCCGGACTCCAAATGTCTCTCGAAGGGTGCCTAAGCCCTAGCAGACCCCCCTTCGAGCCCCACTGCAGAGTCTAGGGGTAATGTGCCGCCCCCACCCCGAGTGGGGACCTTCTAGGTTCTGTGTCCTCAGGGAAACACAGGCCTAATAGTCCTATGGGTACTTGACCCAGTACAAGTACTTGTAGCTCCTCCCCAAATTGGGGGCCAAAAAGGATAGTCTCCCTTAGTCCGCAGACCTACAGGACCTCCTAGGCATAACTAAACCCACCTCTCAATAAGTCTCCTACACTGGTCACAAAGGAGAACCGTATTGGTTACAAAGGGTAAGGTTAGAATATGGTAAGAGGTAGAGCACTATCAAGGGATTACCATTGAGCAAAACAGTCTGGCTGAGGTAGCCATTTGATATGCAAATGCATCACTGTGAGCTGACTAACTTTCTAGAAACACTTACAAGTATCATCCAGAAGATGGTAGAGATCTGGCTCAGAGATTTCCAGAGAGAGTGCGTTTCAGTTGGATCAGACTCTCTCCCTGTGTCCTGGTGTTTGGGTCATGCTGGTAAAAAGTTTTCTCTCTCCCTTCTCCTTGGACCAAGCCCTTATATAGCCTTTCTGACCTCAGCAGCTCAGTCCAATAGAAGCCAGCAGTGTTGGCAACTAGCCAACCAATTTAAAAAGCATCACTGGTTACCTGGGCCAATGAGCAGGGGCTTTTCCCTCAGGTGACCAGAGGGACCACACCCTTGGCACCAGGCTTTTGTCATGTAGGCGGGGAGAAAAATCCCCCCTCCCTTAGGAATTTGACCCCAGTGTCCCAAGCTGACCGGGACAGATTTCTGGAGAGAGACACAAACAGTGACATTTCTGCCACATGGTGGATTAATACTCCATCACCCAGCTTGAGAAGCACTGTTGGCCGTGGGAGTTCTGCATTCAAACCTGAATCTCCTACATCCCAAAAGAGTGGTATAACCATTGATTTATTAAATATTATAAGCAGGGCATCACCACCACCTTCTCTTCCTGGTTATGTTGCACTGAATCTTCAGTCCAGTAGCACTGTTCTAAAAGTATTATGCCCCATAGGCAAAGTTGGTGAAGGAACACTATCAATGAGAATCACACTGATACCAAAGCACTGGCACCAGATGCTTCACCACTGTCAAGACTTTGGAGGTTTTGCGCACAACAGCAAAATTAAAGGAATTTAGCTGCATATAAGGTTAAGAGTGGGGGAGTTTGAGGGTCTGAGTGACACTAAAATGTTGGATCTAGCCCAGAATCTCAATAATAACTGTATCCCTTTATGCTTTAAAATATGAGTTTCCTCTCTGCTGTTGAAAGTTGTGTGAGGGTTACAACAAGCTGGAACTTCAAATAAAAAAGATTATTATGTATATTTTCAGCCTTTAATTTTTGTGTGTGATATACCTAGCTGAAAGAAGGGTTTGCCCTTTATTACCATTGATGATGCACAAAACAGGTTGACTTTCAGATCCTATACTATGGTTGCAGCATTAATGATTAGAAAAGCATTGTTTGCAAACCAACCAAATTTATCTGGAAGTCTCTGAAAAGTTGTAAGGGCTGAAGACCGCAGTGGCATTTTACACTATTTTTAAAAATAAATATTTAGACTATTTTTTATAACATACTTTTCAGTCACTGATATAAACAGGAAATGAACTAGTGTACTGGAATTTTTTCTTAGTTGATTGTACTTTGGAAAATGTAAGTTATCTAGAAGCTAGTATATGTTATAACTATGTACTGCTTCCCACTAGAGGGAGATGTTTCATAAAAAGCTTTCTTCTTTCCCTGCACTATCATGAGTTAAAGTTATATGTACATCCTAACTGAGGGTTAAAAAAAACCACTTATGCATGGTCTCTACTTCTTTTATAGCTAACTGATGCCTTGTTAATTTTAGCAAACACAACACTGCAAAAAAAATCCCCAAAACCTACCCAAAAACACTTTTTAAAAGAAAGTTTTATTTGCAAGATATGCAGCATGGCAGGATATACAGCATCAGCTGCTGACATGTAATATTTACCACTTTGATTTTCAGGATTTCATCATTATCCTTCATGTATATTCTCCTATTCATAGCTTGCTTTGATTTTAGTACTGAATTAAACTAAAGCAAACAATACAAAATTACTGGGTTCCTACCCAAAGCTATACATTTTCTCCAGTGTGTTAAAAAACTCATTTTGGGCTTGTTCAAATCATTGCCCAGATTTACCAAAAGGTTTGCAAACCTTGACAAACTTCAAGAAAACCAAGGTGATTTTTAGTTTAACTTTATGCTTCAAATACTAGTACAAGTACTGCAGTGTTATCTACTGCACAGCAACGCACATGCAGATGATGACAGGGCTGGGGCACAATGGTGCTTCAGTGTGACGGCTACCTGCCAGCTAACCCTGCACTGAAACACTGTCATGCCTAAGCCAGCCCCCCTGCAGCAGGTTGAGCCTGCTCAGAGCAGCCCCAGGATCGCAGGCTGACCACCCGGGCTCCCTGCCAGTCAGGGCTGCTCCAACCTGGCTCAACATGCTGCAGACCTGATCACATGTGTAATTGTGACACCCAGGAACAATGAACTTTGGCATGATATGCATTGGAGTTTATCGTATTACCTAATTGCATGTGTAGATATGCCCAATATAGATAGAACATACCCACTTGGCTTGTAGCCTACTCTTTCAAGGTCTCTTGGTAAAACAATTAATCATATCAATTTTGCTTTATATTATTTAAATGGCTGCATTTTAATCCATGCAAATATTCAACCTCCTGGCATATCATTATGCTGTATTCTCATGCCAGTAAAAATGCCTTATGATCAAATGTACCAGTGTTCTTTGTATAAGAAAACCAGTAAGTATTCAATGCAATTCATTTGATCCACTCCTATTAGTAAATATGTAACTGTTGTAGATCTGGCTGCATTCTAAATAATGTCTATATATTAAGATCTTCTCACACATTTTATTTCACTATAGGAGTTCTGGTGTCAGAACAGCCACTAAGCTTCTAGTTCACTCCATTTTATCTACAAGGGTAAATAGGTTTATCACTACTGAATAATGATATTTAGATATATGTAGCCATGGGGGGAAAAAGCCTAATTTGCTGTCATTGTGATATTACTTCCAGATATATCACTTTAATATCCATGCAAAATGAATCAGTGAATAGATCAATAATATGTGGTCTCACTGGTAAATGTAAGTGGAAAGAACAGCAAACCTCTTTCATTCTATGTTTAAAGATATCCTGCTCAGTCAAATTGTGGGCACTTGTCCAGCTCTATTAAGGAAGGAGGAAGATATTGTAAAGGGCAACAAAACAGGAAATCAAAAAGCTACCAGGAAATCAAAAATCTATAAATAGTACCACTTCCATAGCTGAATCTAAGTAGCAACATCATTAATGCAAAGGTGGATGCAGTCTCCACAGTGAACAATATATTTGATTAACTTAGCGTTTTTTCATATCCACATTTTTTTGCCATTTGACTTTGATTCATTATTCAGAATGATTCCATTAATGGTTTATGTGACTATATCTTAGCGTAAAGGGTGCTCACAAACTACTCCTTCTGATTGCTATTTCCAGTACTCACTGCTTACACACTACTATTCATGCTGTGTGAATGGTCACATAGGTCACAACATAGTGTTTTGTCTCAAATTCAAACACATTTTCATAAACAGAGTCTTGCAATGTTTATTACAGATATGACAACTCCTCCATATATTACATATTCAGAGAGATTGAGGTCACAAGTTAACAGAATTTACAGTACAAACCAGTGATATGTAATTTAAGAATGAGATGGGTGGCAGCAAAATAATTAGAATACTAGAATCATAGAAAATTAGGGTTGAAAAGGATCTCAGGAGGTCATCTAGTTCAAACCTCTTCTCAAAGAAGGACCATCCACAACTATATCATACCACCCAAGGCTTTGTCTACCTGGCTCCTAAAAACCTCCAAGGCTGAAGATTCCACAACCTTTCAAGGTAGCCTGTTCTATTGCTTTATTACCCTCCTAAGAAAGACTGATGAATGAGAAAGTTTTTTTTCTAATATCTAACCTACACTTCCCATGTTGCCACTGGAGATCACTGGTCCTTTTTCTGTTATCTCCCACCACTAGAACAGTCTAGCTCCAACCTCTTTGGAACCACCCTTGAGATAGTTGAAGGCTGCTATTAAATCCTCCCTCAGTCTTTTTGATTCACTAGGCTGAATAAGCCCAGTTTCCTCAGCCTTTCCTCATATGTCATGTGCCACAGACCTCTATCCATTTTTGTTGCCCTCCATTGGACCCTGTCCAATCCTTTCTGTAATGGGGGGCCAAAAGTAGACATAGTACTCCAGATCTGGCCTCACCAGTGCCAAATAGAGAGGAAAAATCACTTCCCTAGATCTGCTGGCAATGCTGGGTATGGCACCACCAACCTAAGACAGTGAAGGAAGCTCTGCAATTAGCTGAGCATTATGCCATGGCCGAGGGAGAGGGTGATACCCCGAGGAAGAAGTGTCTGGGTTTGGGGCTAGGGCTGCGACCCCGTGTGGCAGGATCCAGCCAAGGGAGGAGGGGAGAAGGCTCCTGAGCTCCCAGTCATGAACCCTGAGCCTTGGACTTCAGAGAAATAATATATGACAGGTGTGAAGAGAAAGGGTATGTGTGCTAGTTTTGCCCACGAAGGGCCCAAGTCAAGGCACCAACAGATAACCTACATGAGGAGAAGACAGAGTGCAGCTTTGGCCAGCACAAGTGACCAGGGCTCCAGAACAAGCCGGTGGTCAAAGTGCGAGTGGGGGATACCATCATCCCTGCTGTCATCAACATGGGTTGCTCACAGTCAATGATACCAGCAGACCACATACTCTCACACCTGGAAAGCCCCAAGAGCCCCAATGAGCATGGTTTGCATTTGTGGGGCCTCGTATACCTACGAATGCTGACAAATCTGGCTCAAGGTGCTTGGGCGCATGGAGGAGATCATGGTGGGATCAGCCAAGACCCTACCCTGTCCTATGCTCCTAGGGGTTGATTGGCCCCACCTGGAGGATGTGGTCACTAAAATCCTAACAAAGAAAGGGCAGGAATGGAAAAAGGACCCAGGAGCGGCCTGTTTTGGGACCTGTGAGGAGAGAGAGGGCAAAGATCTTGATATGGAGCAGATTGTCGGGGATGGGTACTTCCAAGAGGAGCAGAGACAGGAACTGCTTTTCCAAAACATCTGGCAGTCCCAACTAGCCAAACATGAGGACGAGGTGGTGGACCCATGGAAGATGAGACGAAGATGGGACGACCTCCCATTTCGAGGTAAGGAGAGGCATCCTATACTGGGTGGAGGATAAGGAAGATAGAGAGGAAAGACAGCAGATCCTGGTTCCCTGAAGGTATTGGGAGGAATTACTAAGGGTAGCATACATGCTCCCCATGGGGGCGCATCTGGGACAGGATAAAACAAGCCTGCCTGAAGCAATGGATCTTCTGGTCTGGTCTTTATAAGAAGGTGAAAAATTATTGTGCAGAGTGTCCTGAACGTCAGAAAATGAGAAAGAGGCAGGGCAAAGCCCACAAAGGCCCTGTTAGTACTTCTTCCCTTGGTGGAGCAGCCTTTTGACAGAGTCACCCTGGACATCGCAGGACCCTTCCCCTGCAGCCAGGTGGGGTATCAATTCATCCTGGTAATCATTGACTACACCACCTGCTTCCCCAAGACAGTTCCCCTTTGATCAGTGATGGCCAGGGCAATAGTTGGGGCTCTCATAAAGCATGTCACATGGGTTAGGATCCCCCAAGAAATCCACACCGACCAGGGTAAGAATTTTATGTCCAAAATCCTGAAGGGGATATGTAACACCCTGAACATCAAGGAGCTCCACACCTCCATCTACCACCTCCAGATGGATGGCCTTGTGGAGCACTTTAACTGGATGCTGAAAGGGATGATCCAGGCCTGCATACAAGGAGAACCATGGGGATGGAATGTGATGATACTTCCCCTTCTATTCTCCACCAGGGAGGTTCCCTAGACCTCCACAGGGTATGCCCCATTTGAGCTGGTCTATGGCCACACCCCCTGGGGACTGCTGGATGTAATATGTGAGGGATGGGAAACAGGGCCAGGAGGCACAGCCCAGCCCCAAGCTGTGGCCAGCTTCAGAGAGAAATTGAAGAAGGCCTGAGAGATAGCCCAAAAGAACTTGGGATGCAGCCAGAAGCAGCATTATGACATGCAAACTGTTGAAAGGAAACTTCGGGTAGGAGAATGAGTGTTTGTGCTATTGCCTGATAATTCCCACAAACTGCTATCATGGTGACAGGGACCCTTCCAGGTTACCAGATGCATGAGGCCAGTTAACTATGAAGTCCTTGGTACTGAACCCACTCATAGGAAGCAGATTTAGCACATTAATCTGTTGCAAAGATGGTGCCAACAGGAAGGATGGATGGTGAGGAAGAAGCCAGGCAAGCTGGAAGAGGTAGAGGAAACTAGGGCATTCCGTGAAAGGGTGGGGCCCCCTACCAAATCAGAGGTTGTTGACCAATTTAGCCCTAGGCAGGAAGAGGACCTAAGGGCCCTGATAACAGAATTCTGGGACATTTTCAAGGCCTCACCAAGAGAAGCCCGGGGAGTGGAACATTGTACCCAGACCTCGCCAGAATGTATTGTACATAACCACTGGAGGAGATTACCTTGGCACTTGTGGCCCATGGTCAGACAGGAAGTCGAACAGATGAGGAGATTAGGAATCATTGAAGAGTCCAGGAGCCCGTGGAGGAGCTCCATGGTAGTAGTTCCAAAGACAGATGGCTCGATATGACTGTGTATTGATTACCACAAAGTGAATGAGATTGAAGCATTCAACACTTTCCTGATGCTGCAAGTGGACAACATGGTAGAGAAAGTCAGCCACGCCAGGTATATCCCTACCCTGGACCTGACCAAGGGTTATTGGCAGATCCCAATGACTGCTGTGGACCAAGAAAAGATGGCCTTTGGGACCCCCTGGGGCCTATTCAAATTCAAATGGATGCTGTTTGGATTGCACAGGGCAACCACCTTCTTCCAACGACTGATGGACCGGTTGCTAGCACCCCATCAAGGGTGGATGCCTTGTATATTGATGACATAGCTGCCATGTATATTGATGACATCAACATTTCTCCTGGGACCGGGAAACTCACCGCCAACATCTCTGAAAAGTCTTGGAAGAACTCCAACAGGCCAGACTGACAGCCACCCTGTGGAAATGTGTGCTAGGTAAAAGAGAGAAGCAATACCTAGGCTTTATGGTGGCTCAGGGGAGTATTAAACCCATGGCAGACAAGGTGACAGCAATCCAATAACACCCCTTTCCCCAGACACTAAAGCAAATGCTATCGTTCCTTGGCTTTACCAGTTAGTGCAGACAATTCATCCAGCATGTCTCAGAAAAAGCGACACCCTTGACAGAACTAACCAAAGGCCAAAGGAACCCGATCCAGTGGAACCCCAATGCCCTCCAAGCCTTTAAGCAAGTGAAATAGGCCCTATGCCAACACCCAGCTCTGTATATACCAGACTTCAAGAAAGCCTTCTACTTGCAAACGGACGTGTTGGGCACTGGCTTGGGGACAATTCTCTTCCAAGAAGAAGATGGGGAAGAGAGGCCTATAGCCTTCACCAGCAAAAAGCTGATGTTGGTGGAGATACGGTACTCCACGATTAAGTGAGGGTGCCTAGCCATCTGGTGGAGGTAGAACTTTTCCATTACTACCTAATAGGGTGGGAGTTTATATTAATTACAGACCATGTGCCTCTATGCTGGCTACATGCAGCCAAGCTGAGTAATGCCAGACTAATGAAGTGATCCTTTGCATTACAACCCTTTTATTTTACAGTGAGACATTGAGCAGGGAAGATGAACAGGAACATCAACTTCTTTTCCCATATGGAAGCATGAGGAAATGACACTCTTGACTAAGGACCAGGGAGAAGCAGGACAGAGCCGACAGCTCTGGAAGATTTTCTTTTAGGGAGTTGTTTGTTTTTTTTAACTTGGGGGGGAAGTGTGTAAAAGGGGATTAAGTAGAAGCCCCATTACTCAAGTAACCATGGGGAGGTCTCAATGCAGGTGAAAAGAGTTTTCACACCTTGGGAAAATCAGGGTAATTATGCCCACCGCCACCTACATAAGCCCAGCTGTGAGGGACCATACTTTGCCCTCAGGCACTGGAGGAAGAGATGGAGACTGTGAAGATACATTCCTAGAAGGTTTAGGTTAACATTAAATTTACTAGTTGTATGCACTACTAGAAGTGTAGCCTTCTTTTGCGAATTTTACTCCAAATACTAGTTAATAAGTATGTATCAGGCTAGTTATGAATAGATGAGCCTAGCAGTCAAATAAGTTAGGACAGGATGTCCTAGCTTATTTAGTTGCTTTGGGGCCAGGGCATTAGGGACTCCGGCCTTCTGCAGGCAAGCAATGCTACATACTGTACACATTAAACCCATATTACTAGTAATATTTTAGCATTCAAGCTACAAATTCATCTACCATGAACATTCTTCCAAATGAAACTTGGTTTGAATGTTCAAAGATGTGTGGATTTTAAAAGGAGCTTAAGAGAGTTGGGCACTCAATTCCCACAGGATTTCAGTAAGAGTGTGGCAGTTTTGAAAATCCCCACCTGGAAAGCAAACACAAAAAAGGAAAGAAGAACTTGTTTTAAAAGGACCATAACCACTTTTAAATTTGAGCACATAGAGACTAGTTTTGCGGTATTCACTAAGCCATCATATTAACATTCACTCCCTTTCCTTTTTGTTATTGTATAAAAGCATTGTTTGCCAAAGGGGAACATTGCTGAATTTTCTCTCTGCTGTGAATCTGAGATGAGAAAACAGCTGGTGTGCATATGTGCTTTTCTTTGGAGCTTCATTACTAACATTCTGATTATCGCTATAATTTTGAATGAATGTAAATTATTAAATAATGCTGCAGGGTAATGTAATGCTTCCTGATTTGCTCATTAAAAACATGGCAGCCACCTTTTCAAAGTTTTTAATGGGAATTCACTTCAAGGATGTGAGTGGCCAAGCATAAATCAGGAAGTGTCTGTCAGAATAGATGCAAGGAAATTTTATGGCTCTATATTAAACAGAACACAGAACAAAATAATATGGAAATCAATTGAATAAAAGACTACTTTTTCCTCTCTGGTGACTTCTATTTTAATGTATTACTTCTTTGATAGGAAGAAGATATTTGGTTATAAAACTTCACTGGAGCATCTTTTATTACAATTGTAGAGAATCTTTTAACAAGGGAGTTTTACTTACAGTTATAAAGCTTGAATTGGCTTGATACTGCACTTAAAAGATGGGGTACATAATTCTAAAAAAAAATGTTGTTTTCAAGTCAGACAATTTGAATGACATTAAATTCTGTAAAAAAAAAAAAAAAAAAAAAAGTTATACATCTGAATTGTGGAATAAAACATGACATTATTGCTTCGTTTTGCAAATATATGAAGAGTCTTAGATTTTAAATTCAAGCAAGTGCCTCAATATTTGTTTAATCACAGCCTAAATTCATGATGACTGTCACTCACATTTTTATAGTCACCTAATACACAGCATTTTCTAATAAATGGAAAGTGTTCTATAGAATTAAGAAGTGAGTTGCAGCTTTTCTCAGGCAAATAGAAATACACCCTGCTGAGTTTACAGACTCTTTTGCTTGCTTGGATGAATATGGTCACTAAAAATCTTAAACAGTACCAAAGCAGCAGATCAGAGAGCTAGCAAAAGATTCAAATTTGTTCTAAACCAATGAAGCTATTAAATATTTAAGGAGAGTTGAATGCATTACTATTCTGTTCCTAATGCAAAAATATTTTTTTAAATGTTCATTGTATGTACAGCGAGCCAGACTGGAGTATGTATGTTGGAGAGAGAGAGAGAGAGAGAGAGAGAGAAAGGCATCATTAGCTACCAAAACATTAAGGCCCATATGTTCCCAACAGCTGCACAAACTGGAAAATTGTCAGAAGGTGGGTGATATCGGTCTAACAATGTCATCCACATGAATGCTCAGGGCTTATGATATAATGTCAAAGCCAAATTGCTACATATGTTGCTGTCTGCCTCATGGTAAATGAGTCTGAATTTTTAAAAAAATCATAAGTACCTTATGATATTCAGTGAGGGCTTGGACAGAGGTTTGCACAGCCCAGTGTAATTACATCAGTTTTGTAAAGTGACATAAGTTATACCAGGAAATGTAATAGCCAGACTTGCGGTTTATCCCAGGTAGCTTAGATTGTGGGCTGCTTTTGCTGTACTTTACCACTAGGAAGCAATGGATAAATACTATTGGATAAGCTGTGGACAGATAACACCTAACATGGTATAACTTACACTTGCTCAGTTTTACTTCTGACTCTTGAAATGTCAACTTCTATCATACAGAAGAAAATGACTTGATGTTGGGTTTTGTATCGCCTAGCTGCCACTTATTTTTACATTGGCAAAACACTGATAACATCCATATAAATATGTTGTCTATTCAAGCCCTGAGTATGCTTACAAGTATAAAAAAAGTTTGGAGTACATTACAGCATTGTTTCAATGAAGCTGTATCCATAATAAGATGAATAAAGGTGACAGAACTGGGTCAAAATGTAAGGGATGAATCAAGAACAAAAAAGGGTAATGATTTTTTTTTGTGCTTCCCATCTAAGACAACATGTGCATGCACGCACACTTGCAACAAATAGAAGCAGTGTTAATTTGAGCCAGGGTTTTTTGCCTCGGCACACATGCACATGCTTCACATGCACTTTGGTGTGGACCACATTGTGCCACTTGGGGCAAAATAACCCTGCCTGCTCCTCCCAGATCCATGCTGGCCCCAGCAGTATAAAAAGCTAACCTGTCCTGACCCCATCAGTATAAAAAGCTGCCCTGGCAAGTAGCTCAGGGTTACTCTCTCTCAGGAGCTTCTGGGGCCCAGCCATTTGGTACCTGGAGACACTACCCCTTCTGCCAAGCTGAAGCAGCCCTGAGAGTTCCTTGCACCCTCTACCCACTGCAGCAGTCTGACAGTGGGGGCTGCTGCCTGGCTTTGACCTGCTGTGCACCTGCCAGACTGGGAAGTGGCATCTGCCCCTCTGGACCAGCTGCCAGTGGGCTGTGGTTGCAGGGTTGACCTTTGTGTGGCATTACTATCATGTGTGCCCCTGCCCAGCCATCTGGGCAACTATCGCCCAGAAGATGTTCCCAATGTGGTGGCCTGCCTTGAACTGTCAAAGCATGTCCTCCTGGCCCCAATTGGCCAGGTCAGCCACCTTCAGCTGGGACCAAGTTGCCAGCTCTTAGCAGGCAGGGTCCTGCCACTAGCCTCCCTAGCAAGAATTATGGTGTTCCCTATTGAAAACTGAAAAAACCCTAATAAAAAAATCCCAAAGTCATTCTGTAAAATAGCCCAAAATCCATGTTCCTCCACTATTAAATCAAAAGACCACTATATAACACACACACACTCACACACAGCCAGCATGTTCTATTAACTGGCATACCAGCTTGTTAGGTAAAGTGAAACGGGAAGCGCGTACCATGGCAATTCCAGTTTCTCCAAGCCCCCATGGTCTGGGGCAAAGCAGGCTGCACTGCCAAGCCCCCATGGCCCAGGACACAAGGGGCTATGTGGGGCCTGCCTCCCTGTCCTTCAGGGCCCAGGGGCGGGTTGGTGATGTGGCAGGAGGGTTGGTGATGCCACAGGAGGGGTGGCAATGCCCTGAACATGACAGGAGAAGCAGCAGCCAGAACAGGCAAAGAAGCCTGTTAAGGCCTCTCAATTAACTGGCATATTTTGTTAACTGGCATCCCTCATCCCTATGGGTGCTAGATAGCAAAGGTTTTACTCTGTGTGTGTGTGTGTGTGTGTGTGTGTGTGTAGTTTCATACTTTCATAGTAACTAGGGTCAGAAGGGGCCTAGAGCAGGCCATCTAGTCTGACCCCCCGCTAGTGGCAGGAACGAGTGCTGGGGTCACAGGACCCCAGCC
>JAGPOW010003642.1:94162916-94210380 GCA_030014935.1 Caiman crocodilus | reverse complement strand
ACCCCCGGAACCCCCGCCCAGCCAGCATCCCCAGCCAGGATGGGGGAGGCAGACAGGGGGACCCCCAGGGGCACGGTCTGGGTGGCAGCCTCAGAGGTGTGCCGGGGGGGCAGCACCAGGGAAGAGGGAGGGGGAGGGGCCAGGCCCCTGGCAGTAGCGCTGCGTGTACTCACCATGTTCCCAGAAAAGTGGAAAAAGTGGTCTTCCCGCTGTCTTGCTCTTTCCTTCCTCCTGCTCTCCGCCTGCGCGAATGCTGGCGTGCCCTTACAGAGCGCGCCTGTTTGTGCGCTCTGTTCGCACGCTGCTCGGGAGCGCAGCTCCCTGCCGGGTCAGCTGTAAGCAGTCCAGGAGGCTCCCCTCCGGACCAACTGCAGCTGTCGGCACAGCCTCACTCACCACGTCACCGCCGCTGCTGTCGTTGCTCCTCTGTTGCTGCTCCTTTGCTCAGTGAGGGCTCATGTGTGGCCGAGACCACACGTGAACCCTATCAGTGGGCAGGGGATGGGGCCAGGTAGGGATAGAGGGGGCTTGAGAGGCAGGTGGGGGATGGGGCAAGATGGGGAAGGGCTGGGGTGGCTGGGGGAGCAGGCGGGGCCATCAGGGGTCTCCCCCATGGTCCCCTCCCCCCTTCTCCAGCCTCCCCAAACCCTTACTTACAGGCACTGGAGCCCCGCTGCTGGCACACTACCTGCCTTTCACAGGCAGGCAGCATGCTTCAGCACCAGGGTACAGACATGCTCTGGCAGTCAGAGTGTCTTTGAAGAGGACCCAGCCTCCGGTTGCAGGACCATGCCCTGTCCTGTTTTTTTTTGCTCTATTTTTTTTTGACCACTGGATATCTAGGGGTCTAATTTGCCCCTGTCCTGCAAATTTGCAGCAGGGGTACCTTTTTCTGTTCCCACACATGCCTCTTGCAGCGTCTCAAAGGGGTTTGTGGCACTGCAAGAGGCATGTGTGGGCTTATCTGGACATGTCCCTAGAGCTCTGCTTCTAGATCTCTAAGGAAAATCCATGGATCCCATGAGTTAATAGATATATATAGACTTATCTGTTATTATTTAGGGATAGATTATGAACAGTTTCTTTCTATTGATTAACTTTATTTGTATGAGTACTCCTGAAACCATAGAGTTACAATTCAATCGCCTCTAAATGGAGGCATTTGCCCTTAATTTTTATACATTTAATTTTCCCATTCATTGCCCTAATCCTGCAATCTAGGACTGGCTATTATATGTGCAAGACATAACAAACAGAGGGGATTTGCAAGGGGGCTGCTTTGGGTCTAAATGGTTGTATATGCTGCTGTTTTGAATAAGTAGCATAGATCAATCTTTTTTTAGATGAATCTTTGTAGACTGTCAGTTCCTGTGATTGCAGTGACAAGACCTTGGTAGTGCCCTTGTTACACAAATTGCCAATTGCTCAAATCATGAGTGAGAACTTATGAGGGAGAATAAGGCAAGATACTGCATTTGTTGATTAAGCACTTAATCACATGCGCACACACACACACGCACGCACACATGCGCACACACACCACATTCATACCCCAAGTTCTGTTCTGTGCTGGTATACATTACCAGTATTGTCAGTGCTCGGATCAACTTAGTGGGCAGCCACGTTGATCATGAGCAGGAGCTGAGCTCCAGCCAGTCCATCTTGTTAGACAAACAGATGATCCAGGATGACATGCAGAACAAAACCCAAAATCGATATGTCTCGCCCCATCTTTTATAGCCTTTTCAATTCATCCAGTCCTCTGGGCTTTGGCTGGGTTATCACTGTGTTCTTTCTTGAAAATCCGTTGCTGTTGTTCTCTCACTGTTCTGGGGCAAATTCTTGTTTGGTCTTTTATCTGTCTGCATTCTTCAGCCAGTTGCCAGCTGATGTTTTCTTTTTCCACAAATACATTTTCACGCATGCAACATATAAAAAAGTAAAAAGTCAAGCTACAAAGCAATACAAAATAACATTTCTTAAGGCAATGCAAAATTCAAAAAAACCACATAAAATTAAAAGCAATAGTCCAAAGTCTATTTCCATGTTGTTTACCTAACATCAAACTGGAATTTATACTATTTGCATAACGCCCTTGTCTCCTCTGATTTTACCTCTGGCCTCTTAGAAGCTGTTATTGGCAGTTTGCATATTGTTCCTTGTACTTGTGGGTAAGAGATTGAAGTGGTCATTTAACTTACAATTGCCTGAAAACACAGCGGCCAGGTCTTGATTGCCTAGGAAAGCTTTTGCCATCATATGTTTCAGTGGTCTTGTGTTCCTCCCCTTTACTGCTATCACTCTATAGACGTGAAAACTTTCATTTGAAATCTTTACATGGCACATTTTTTGAATTTGGCTTTCTTATTAGTAAAGTATTATTAGTTACGTTGGGCTCAATTCTGCAAGGCCTCCACACACAAAGAATTATTATATAATACATCAAAACCATTACACTTACATTAATCTATAAGAACCTTTGAGATGATGATACCAGAATAAAGTGACTGCTTGAAAATACTGCCAGTCCTAGCTAAACTAGAACTAGCATATTTTTTCTATTATTTTTAATCCTAAACCTATTAACATGCAGTGTTTTTAATTAGAATAGATCATACTTTTCAAAAGAAAAAGTGGTTGTATCACTGAGAAATCTCTTCATTCAGTCCTTATAATTGGCATTATTATATTCTTCAAGAGACAAAGTTCTCTATAACTCTAAAAATAAAAACATGAATAATAAATAATTTAGAAGAAAAGATATCTTTATAGCATTGGTTTAAAACTATGGAATCTTGGGCTGAATTTTTTGGTCTGCCATTGAGGAACCTCCTGTTTTGAATTTGCAATACACAAATATCAGGAACTTGGCCCCAGAAAGTGATTTTAAAAAAAAGATTTAGGTTCCAAAGCTCCTTATATAGTACACCCCCTGTAGAAACCAGAAGAGGAGGAAGTATTATGTTCCACTTATATCAGTGGTTCCCAACCATTTCAGTTTCAAGGCACCCCTCCATAACTTTTCTGAATTTGGCTGGACCCCAGTTGAGAACCATTGTTCTAGCTGCATAACTCGTTATTTCTGTGCCCTGGGCACATAAGTGAGATAGGAAGGGGTTTTCCTGAGAGTAGGAGAAGAGGCTGGAGGAGCCAGCCAGTCTGCAATACCCTTGAAAAGAACTCATAACATCCTAGGGTTTATCAGCCTTCCAGCTCAAAACCACAGTTCTAATACTGTAAAAGGCTAAGTCTGTCTGTCTTTCTAGCCATAACACTTTATTAGCACTCTGATTGGCTGACAAATAGCCAATCAGAGTGTGAACAAGCATTCAAACAGGTGTTGGCAGCACTGGCGGGACACAAGGGATGGAAGCGGGGACAAGGCCAGCACAGCTGGCTTTGTCCCCCCACCCTGCTCCCTGGAGGTGGGGGCAATCGAGTGCATGGAACAGGAAGGGCAAGGCCAGCAGTGCTGGCCTCGCCTCTGCCCTGTTCCTTTCAGGTGGTGATGATGGAGTGGGGAGGAGGGCGAGGCCACCGGAGCTGTTTTCACCCCCCCCCCTTACTTCTTGCAGGTGATGGCAGCAGTAGTGAGGGTGGGAACAGGGTTAGGATGCCATGGGGGGACAAGGCCACTGGCTCTGGCCTCATCTCACCCCTCCCCCTTCTGTCATCACTGCCTGCAGAACTCAACATGGCAGAGGTGGGGGGAATAGTGGACACGCTGTGTTGGTGCGAGAAGGGGAGGAGTGGGACTGAGGGTGGGGAGAAGCTGGGCCACCGTGGTGAGGGGAGAAAAGGGCCAGGGCTGACCCAGTGATCGTGGGGGGGATGGGAGGAGTGGGCTCTGGGCCGATGCAAGGGAAGGCGGAGGTGGGGGAAGAGTGGGACTGGGCCCAAGGAGGAGAGGAAGACTGAGCCTGAGCCAGGGGAGGAGCTGGCCTGCTGCAGCAGTGGTGGTGAGCAGCAAGCCTGGCCCAATGCAGCAACAGCTGGTGACAGGGAGGAGTGTCCAGGCCCAGGCCTACTTCTCCCCTTCCCACACTGCTGCCACCATGCGGGGAGTGGGCCCAATGCAGGGGGGTGGACCTGACATGACGGGGAGCAGCAAGCCTGACTTGACAAAGCCCAGCACAGCAGCAGCAGGCTTGGTCAGGCTTGGTCCCATTCCTCCTCCATCCTGCCCCTTTCCCCCACAACAGCCCCTCCCCTGCTCCTTCTGTCCTGCCACAGCCACTGGTTTTGACCTGGGCCCAATGCCTCCCCTGCCCTGCAGTGACCCAGGTTCTCCCCATGCTTGGGCCTGGTCCTCCCCTGCTCCTCCCCTCCCCTTGCCACTGTGGTGCAGAGGAGGGGAATCAGCCCAAACCCCAAGCAGCAGGAGGGAAGGGGGAAGTGGACCTGGGGGTAGGGGGGGCATTGGAGCCTCATCCCTGCCTGCTCCCGCCTTATCATTCTTGATGGGCAATTGGCTAGTTTTATGTAATAGCCTAGTGGTAAAGACACTGAAGAGGTAATGGAAGATCTGGATTCTAAACCACTTAAGCCTGAGGTGATGGAACCTTCAGCTCCAACTTCCTAAGAAAGTATCCTAACTGGAGGCAACCCTCACCATTCATGGGGGGATACGTTCTTGTATCCCCCCGTGAATGGTGAAATCTGTGACTAAGGCGCTGGGTTCATGAACGCAGTGCCCCCGGTGGCTGAAGCGGGGGGGGACACAGCTCCAGCAGTGATGGAGGGAGCGTGGCAGTGGTGTTGGGAGCCCAGTGGCAGCGAGCACAGAGCTCCTGAGGAGCACCTGTAAGTGCATAAAGTGTATTTAAAATGTTGTTCAGCATTCATGAATATTTGAAACCGCGAATGCTGAACCCACAAATAGCGAGGGTTTCCTGTACCAGGCTAGAAAATTTCCTGGGAAATATCTCCCAACACCATCACATCTTTCTGCTCCTTGTATGCTTTTAGCTGCATTTTAAAAAGTGTGAGCCCTCCTTACAGTAAGCACCACTGTCAGAAAAAGACCCTGGCCATTTGTTCCCAAATGGATGGAGGCACCTAACTGGCAACCCTGAAACATGTGCCAAAGCTGCAGGGAATGTCATCAATTCAGAAACACCTCTATGCTTAGCATTTACTATTGGCTAGCTCTAGGCTCAATATGTATTTTTTGTGGATTTCCCTTTAGTATTCCCTAACTCCTCTCCTCTGCAGGCACCACTACAACTTTCTTCTCCTCTAGCCGTGCTTTTGAACAAATGTCACCCTGGTTGCCATTCTACTTTGCACTAGGCTCTGGGCTGCTGATTGTATTATGCATGGTCTCAGCTCTAACGTTTTTTAGAAAAATTCCAGTTTAGATCCCCAAAAGAAGCACATTTTTTAAGAAATATAAGAACAAAATGTATGCATAAGCAGATTAAATAAATAACTGACAAGTTCAAGCACCACAATGAACTGCCATGAGGAAGACAGTACTTAACCAATGTATTTTAGATTTTAAAAAATGGCTTGGAATAAAAGCTGGATTTAATTAAGAGTCATTATATTCCTATCATTATCTTAATATTGTTCCAATACATGGTCAGTACATCTGCAGGACACTTTATTGTCCACAGTGCCAAGGATAACTTGCAAGCAACAATCAGGATTCCTTTGCGTTGCATGATTCTGTACATTAGTCAAGTTTCACATATTCCATTGTATGAATGACTAATTCATATTTGCTGATATTTCTCTGGTAAGAGCTCAAGTAGTACAGAAGACAATTTTTAAGAGACTATTTTTTCTACTGGCTTGGCACCTCACTGAAGTCTCTCTTAATTATTAATCACATAGTTCCTGTCTCTCAGTGGCAATGCAAGGATTAGTTAGCATTAGCCCAAATTTATCCAGGTCTTATGTCAGCTAATACTGGCCTAAAACTTAGTGGTGTCCAGTAATTGATAACCAACTGTTGGAGACTGTGGGGTGCAAAAGCAGTTGCAAACTCCCACTGTGATGAGAGAAATAGAGCCTGTGCTGCCAGAACAGTGGGCAGGAAGAGGATAGCCAGGACATGCAGTGATTAATTTCCAATTTTTGGCAGACAGCCTGAGAAAAACTAGCAGGAGTGACTGAATGCAGACCTTCTCAGTGAATATCCAAATTCAGAAGATGTATGTGAATTGCACAACACCATGTGGTTGAAAGTGAGCAGTAGGAAGACTAAATGAAGATACCAAGAAAATACAGCTATCGTATAAAGCTTATTATCATGGACCACTCCTTATTTATTTTTTGTCAATTTTAGTTTGACCCCAGCCATGTTATTTTTAATCCATTGTACTTCCAAAGTGATTCCCTTAAGAACACTTTGTTTTGTAAAATAGGAGTAAGTGAGAAAAGAATCAAGTAACCTATAAACTCCTGTAGGCACCATCACACTCACTCACAATCACCCAGTCAGACTTCCTCATACACATTTATCTTTTACATCACTTCTGAGTTTGAGCCTTTATATTTTACTTGTTTTCCCATGTAACTCTTTCCCTGGGAAAGGATGAGGATCTTAGTTCTGACTACAATTCTATATCATTCCTTGTAGTCATATTAGACCAACATCACTGCAGGTTGCTGAGTGCTTAACCCCTGTGAAAATTAAGCCTCAGATTCAAGGGAGTAAATACAATTTTAAAAGCCTATGTGTTGACATCCATTTTTAAAAATCTTGGTCTCACATGTACGACTGTGTTTTAAAGTGACTCTTAAAATTCAGTGTTAAAAGGATGAAGGACAAAATAACTAACATTGTAAAGCATGTAAATCAATGGATTTTAAAGAGTTAAAAGCATCCACAAAAATTAGTGGATTTGAAGTGCTCGGCAAATAATGAAGAAGTGTTAAAATAAGTGTTGACAGTAATTAATACTGACATCATGGCATTTTTGGGGAGGCATACTAAATTTCTGCATCAGTGGTGCTCAATTTACAGCCCATGGGACAAATCTGGCCTATGGAGCCAGGTCATCTGGCCCTTGAGGCTTCCCATTGGTCCAGAAATATGGTGGTGGGAGAGCAGTGGCAGGATCCCTTTTGTTTGGGCAGTAGAGCCATGGCAACATTTATTGTCATGACACAGCAATTAACACTGCCATCACTCCCTGCTGCCATGTTCCTGGACCCCTGGAGAGCCACTTGAGCTGGATGATGTGGCCCCATATGCTGGATTGCACAGGCATTTGTGGTCAGTCTCCAGCTTGACCTGGTGGTATTCAAGATTGGTCTGCAGCTGTATTCAGCACATGAGATCTGGCCAGTGTATTCAGACCACAGACAAATCTGGCATATGGGGTCAGGCCAGCACATGGAGTTGGTCTGTGGCCAGATCTGGCAAAGAACAACAGGGTGGCATGCTGGATGACTTCTGCTAATGAAAACATGGCAGGATCTGGTTTGCATACCTGCTCTGGACCACTCATCTGGCCCACAGGGCTGAATAAGTTGAGTATCACTGGTTTATGTGTATTTAGAAAGTGAACCAGATGCTATGGAGAAGAACTATTTAGGACTGTCAAATCATGAAGCCTTGGAAATAGCTGGGAGCAAAGCATTGTTTGTTGAAGGGAAAAAAACCCTTCATTAAGAAACACGTAAAAAATGCTTTTCAACTATTATACTTTTCAACTTTGAAGGCTTCAGTCATCTCTTCCCATCCAAAAAATAAATAAATAACCATAAAAAGTACATTAAAAAAGCAACAAATACTCAAAGATATACATTCTCCCACATGCAGTTTCAGTTTAGAATGAGAAAAGTATTAGAGAGTCCAGGAAGTTTCTTAGAGACTTCATTATTAATATTGATTTTGTTATAGTGATGAGCAGCAGTATAAGTCTAGATGGAGTCACCATAATCATGCTAGCACTAGTGATATGAAAGTCATCAAGCACAATTTTAAGTTAATTATCAGAAAAAAAAATCCCTTATATGTTTTCTTTTGGAGAATGGAACAGTCTCTCAAGGGTTGTAGTAGAAACCATATCATGAACAAAGGAGACAAAAAAAGTATAGATTAAATGTGTCCCTTGAAATATCCCATGAGCAAAAATCCTTCATAGGCATGCATAAAAACAGTTTAACCTGAAGTCAAATCTTCAAAGGACTCATCTTTGACTGTGAATCAAGTATGCAGAATGCATACACAAGAACATTCATTGCTTGAACACCATTATTGCATCATGTACCTATTTACATACATAGATATGAGTATGGGCTAGTGCCCCATTGAAAAGCTGGGAGGATGGGACATTTCTTTCTTTAACTTAAACAGTTCTATGATAATATACACTATTTTGGAAACAATAACAAATTAATATATTACATTATGCCCAGCTGTCTGTACTCAGCAAGGTCAGTTAGACCACTTATGGCATAAGTCAGGGGTTTGTCTATGGCATAAGTCAGGGGGTAGTTGAGAAGGCCCTATGGGGTACACATGCATGGGCAGGGATGCAGCACTGCTACACACCATCCTGTGCAGGTGTCGCCTGCCCAGCCGTTTGCAGGGGTCAGGGGAAGGTTTCAAGGGACAGCTCCCACTGCTCTGCATTCAGCCACGTGCCACCCCTCATGCCATTCGGCATCCAGATGTGTGCCACTCACCTCTGCCCCAGCTCCATGTTCAGTCCTGCGGGTACACTGCTCTGCATCCAGTTGCCAGTGGTACACAGACCCAAAAAGGTTGAAAACCCCTGGCATAAGCAATGCTTAATGCAAGTAGCAGTATGTCTGTCATCAAGTACTAAGAGCATAAAAAATGAAATAATTATCAATACCTCTGGGTTTATTAGTATCTTCTGAATTCTGAAAACTTGTAAACCTGAGCATGTTCAGTGAAGAAAACATTATTATGCAGAATATAGTACAGAATCAGTTTTCATATCTTCATAAATTCTTAACCTCTCTCTCTGTAGTTTTCCCCAGATCATTTTCTCTTTTCCTCCTGTTTTTCCATGATGGTCTCTCTCTTTTTTTCTTCCTTCTCTGGGAAAACTCTATTTTCTCAGGCTCACTGGCCAGAGGTTTCTATATGGCTTTCTGACAAGTTTAATGTTGTGGTTATATTTTCAAAAATGCCAAATTGGAAATATGGAAACTACTGGTTCAGCTTCCTTAAATAGATATTTAAACTTCAAAGCTACTGCTGTCATGGATAAGCATAACACAATACGCAGTTAGACTCAAAGAAGCAATCCATTGCTTGATGGGGTTGGGTAGGACAACAGAGTTTGGGAGTCTTTGTTCTAAAACTCTAAAATGTGTTGTCCTTGTACTTTGTATCTTGTCACTTAAGTGACTTTTTCAGTTTCTTATTTTTGAGTTTTTTTCTCTGATCCTTTCTCAAAACTGAGAATCATAGGAGTTTTTGGAACTTCAAATATTTCCAGAGTTTCAAGTGACTAGCAGTTTTGGCTGTCACAATTTTGGATGTCCCATCACTCTCTAATAGTCAGGTCTCATCAAATTTTCTCAGTTTGGGCATCCAAAAACAGAGACATCCAAAATCACTAGATACTTTGGAGAACCAAGTTACTATCCTGATATAGTGCCACTCTGAGTTAGTAGATTACAATGACCTTGCCCATGTTGAATACTACCTTAGCAAGCAGCTCTACTAAATTCAATCAGTTTGTAGTATAAGCTACTGCTCAATACAGGTAGAAGAATCACTGTCAGTCTCATTATATTTAAGAACTAATCTCTACCATTTTAAATAAATGAGTGCAGATGCTGTCTAATAACACAGAACACCTGTAGAAAATTGCCTAGTTTCAAGACACATTTACAGAAAACTTCCCTGCTGTTCCACAGTCTCATTACCCAGTGTTGTTCTTAAATCCTAACACTATTACAAATATGCAGTGTGAGAAACTTGAGTTCTTCAGCTTCTTCCCCAGCCCTGCTTTTTCTGCCTCTCTTTCTCTAACTTTGTAGACAATTCCATCAACCTCCCTGCTACCAAAATGTTGTACCTGACTGCTCTCACAACCAGTTTGCACATTTGTACATTTTTGTTTCCACAATCGATTTTAACGTTTCCAACATTAATAAACTGTAGTCCAATTAACCTCTTGTTTGAATCCCTCCTCTTGTTTTACTTCTCTCTTATCTCCTTGATTCTTATCATCAATCTTTTCATGCTATCAATGCATTACTCTCTGAGTCTGTTTTCCCTGACTTTTACCACCAAAAGTAGTTAGCGGTGTTAGCCTGCTGGCAGGCAGAATACAGGGTAGAAATGAACCTCATAGACTAACTGAATCAGAGATCATTAAGATTTTGTGAGCAACAGCTCATTTTGCTAGTTGCTAAGAAAGAACATACAAAGCTTGGGGTCAGCTCCAGTGAGAGACACATGGGTGTAAGCCCATCATGCCTCTGTGAGCTCAGGAACCTGGTGGACCCTCTAGTGGGCCCCTGACCTGAGCCCCAGTGCAGAGATTAGAAGTAAGTGGGGCCTGTGGTGACTGGGCACTAAGTAGTGGGGGCAAATGACCTGAGCAGAGCCGTCATCCCACAGCTCCTACTTAGCCCAGCCCCCTAGGGAGCCATGTGACCAGACCTTCATGAACACAATGCACTAGCAAGTGTGCTCTGGGCCTGGCGTGTGAGTTAGCATGGGAAGTGGGTAAGAAGAGGCACTTACCTGCTCCCATCTCTGGTGGGACAGGGGATCCCTGTCCCTGATAGTGGTGTGGCACTGGTGGTGATCTACACATGCACAGATATTGTAAAGGGTCCACCAACAGAAAAAAACCTGCAGTTTGGCCCAGCTCTGGTGAGAGATGCATGGGTATAAGCCCATCAAGCCTCCATGAGCCCAGGACCCTGGCAGACCCCTAACCTGACACCAGCACAGAGCTGGGAGTTAAGTGGGACCCATGGTGGGTGGGCACTAGGTAGTGGGGGCAGCTGAGTGGAACTGAGGAGGGTCATGCCCTCACACAGCTCCTACTTAACCCAGACTCCTAGGGAGCTGTGTGACTGGAGCTGCGTGAACAGAATGAACAAGTAGGCATGCTCTGGGCTTGGTGGGGACCATGTGGGGGTAATCACACCTACTTGGTCTCCTACTTAAACAAGCACCTAGGAGGCTGTGTGACCAGGATCCACTTTAAAGACATGGTGATGGGTACGTTCTGCACCCCTAAGATTCCAGGTCTAGACGGACCACCTGCCTCTGGTACCATGGAGATTTTTACCCGGACAGAGCCTATGTTCCCAGTCTCCATACAGATGTAGCCTTTGACTCTGGGCTGCAAGGGCTGCCTGGAATGCCTGCTGGAGACTGGGAGTTAGGGCACTGGCACCCCACCTGTAGGATGTGGTTGCTGGTGGGGGCAAAAATGGAGGGTGATTATCTTGGGGACTCTTTGTTGTGGGGCACAAAAGGAGCTACTTGTCACCCAGACCCCTTTGCTTGAGTGGTCTGCTGAGTTCCAGGAGCCAGGATTCAAAATGTTATGGAAAGGATCCCTATGCTGGTCTGTTCTATGGCTCACTACCCAATGCTCCTTGTCCACTAATGACATGGGCTCCAACAACATGGTGAGAAATAGCCCTAGGAGAATCATGGGCAACTACAAGACCATGGGGTGAAGCTCAAGGACCTAGGAGCACGTTGTCTTCTCAATCGTCCTAGTTAGGGGCGGAGACTGATGAAGGGAGGAGTGCATTAAGGAGGCCAACCAAAGGCTTCAGAGATGGAGTCACCACATAGGTTTTGGATTCCTCAACCTTGGTATGCAGTTCAATGGCAGTGGTCTACATGCAAGAGATGGTATGACCTCACAGGCAGAGGGAGGAAGCACTTTTCTACAAGAATCATCAACTTGCTGAGGAGGGCTTTAAAATAGGCATGTCTGGGGGAGAGTGGGGAGGTTCCACTGTTGTACATGAATCCATTTCTGTACATGAATCCTTTTCCCTTGATGACCTAGGAGAGAGCATCAATGTAATAGACACCCAGATGAGCACCAACTCATTAAGATACTTACATAGTGACAGAAAACCTGAGGCGACCAGAAGGGAACTCAGGTGTCTTTATGGTAATGCCGGAAGCATGGGCAACAAACAGGAGGAACTGGCTCTCCTTCTGGGAGATGAGGAATTTGACCTCATTGGGCTGACAGAGACCTGGTGAGATGATTCGTATGATTGGGCAGTGGATATCGAAGGCTATAGGCTCTATAGGAAGGATTGAGTTGGGAAGAAGGGAGAAGCGGTGGCCCTCTATGTGAAAGAATGGTATCCCTCCCTGCAGGTAAGGTTTGACAGTAGGGAGAGGTCCCTCAAGACCCTCTAGGTCAAGATACAAGGAGGCTCAGGAGAGGGAGACCTGATAGTGGGACTCTACTACAGGCCTCCCTCCCAAGAAGAAGAGAACTATCAGGCATTCTCCAAGGAACTAACTGAAGAAGCCATCACTAATAAAGATCTGATTGTTATGGGTGACTTCAACTATCCTGACATCTGTTGGGAGAACCATTTGGCCAACTCCAAAAGGTCAGCCAATTTCTTGGCAGCTATTGATGTCCTGTCCCTGTCACAGGTTGTAAAAGGACCAACTAGGGGTAAAGCCACTCTGGACTTAATGCTTATCAAATGGGAGGACACAGTATGGGACCTGAGGGTCAGAGGTACTCTGGGTATCAGGGATCACAATCTCATTAGATTCATTATACACTGGAAAACTAGAATCTCAAATAGTAGAACAGAAGTCCTAGATTTCAGAAGGGCAGTCTTTGACAAACTCAGGAGTCTAGTTAGAAAGGCCCTCTGTAACCAGTGACTGGATGATTTGAGTGTTCAGGAGCTATGGTGCCTCTGCAAGGGAGCAATCCTCGCTGCTCAAAAAGAGACCATTCCCATGTGATTAAAAAGCAGGAAAAGAGAGACCTGCTTGGCTCAACAGGGATATTAGAGAAATTTTGAAAAAGAAAAAAGATACATATAAATAGTGGAAAAAATGTTCAGCAGCCAGAGTTCACTTATATAACCAAGGTCTACAGATATGAGATACAGAAAGCCAAGGCAGACATGGAGATCAAGTTGGCATCTGAAATAAAGGATAACAAAAAGTCCTTTTACAGGTACATGGGAGCAAGAAAAAAATTGAGCTCCACTGTGGGACCCCTACTGAATACAAAGGGCCAGTTCACAGTTGATCCCTACAAAAAGGCAGAACTGCTAAATGGATACTTCACATCAGTATTCAAGAAAGCTAATAGGAGCTGTGCACCTCTCCAAAGGCCCGGGGAATATGGGGAAATCAACAGACAACATGAAATCAGTCCTGAACAGGTGGTAGTCCTCTTAGAACAATTGGATGTTTTCAAGTCCACTGAACCAGACAACCTACACCCAAGAGCCCTGAAAGAACTGGCTGAACTTATAAGAGGGACTTTGGCAAAGATATTCCTTGTGGAACTCAGGAGTGGTCCCGGATGACTGGAAGAGGGCCAACATGGTACCCATCTTTAAGAAAGGGAGGAGAGATGACTTGGCAAGCTATAGACCCAGGTCAAACTATACAGTGGGGCGGGGGGCAGGTTGCAACCTCCCTGCTACCAGCCAGAGTGCTCAGCTGGCTGAAAACCTCCCACCCAGCCAACTACAAACCTCACCCTGCTCCCAGCCAGCTGCAAACCCCTCCCCCCTGCCCGTTTCTGTGGGATGCTCCACTGCCCCACCAGTCTGAGTTCACCAGCTGTTCTTTGTCCTGAGGTTGGCAATGGAAAGTCCAGGGAGGTTAAAGTGTTGTGCCACAGGCTTTCATATATTTCTGGACTTAATGTCAGATCAGTGTCCATTCATTCTGTCACAGACGAATTGCTCCATCTGTTCAATGTAGCTAACAGAGGCACTATGATGGAGTTGGTGATGGAGTATATGACATTGGTAGAGAAGCAGGTGAATGAATCTTGGATGTTATAATCCATGTTATTTGGTCCAGTGATGATGTAGTCCATTTTGATGAGAGGGCACAGCTGGTGGCTGGGTCCATATTGATAGCTTGCTCTCTGCATGTCCATTTGTAGCATCTGACAAAGTGAGCTGTTTCATACCAAAACTTCTGCATGTTTTATTCAGTTAGTTTATAAGATATAACCCTGCCTTTCATCAAAAAGGGGCAATCCGCAATCGTGCTCTTTGTTAGAAGTTTTAAGTCATTTTTAGTAATAAATATCTGGAATTAATAAACAGAAAGTCAAATGAAAAAAGGTAGCCTTTAAGATGTCTTTGGGAAATTAATATAAATTTAACAAATCTATGAAATTAAGAATTAAGGAAAAACCTTAGCTACAAATAACACACAAAATGAGGCTAGTGTAAGGAATATCCAGGAGCTAATCTGGATCCTGCTGAACATAAATAAAAAGTCTTTAAAACTTATTTTGAATTAATATAGAAAAAAAGTTCTGCTGACATTTTCTAAATATTGTACAAGTAATATATCTATGGTGCCATAATGAATTTTAAAAGCAAACACAGAGTCATCAATTTTTCATCTTTCTCTTTTGTTTATACAGATGGTTATATGAGTTTTGTTGTATATTGTACACATAATTGGGCAGAATTCAAATAGTTTGAGGTGAAATTCTGGCTTTTGTGAAGTCAATTGGAGTTTTGCCACCAGCTTCAATGGACCAAGATTGAAATCAATGGCTAGATACCATCCCTGGTTCAAGAAAGCCCATAACTGGGGCTGCCTATACATGTGTTCATTGGCATTCTAATTAGAATCACTTCATCTTCTAGTTAGAACTCTCCAGAGTCACCACAGTGTCACATGTGTTAAGCTCCCACACATTTTAAAATAGCTTCATGGTACTTTCTCTACGCCTCATTGAATGAGATTTAGATAAGGCATCCTGGGACATTTCTAGATAAAGCATCCTGCAGCCATGTGATGGTGAGGCACTTTAATTACAGTAGCTGCCTGGGGACCACTGTAGTTAAAATACCATGTCCCCTCCCACCACATCCATGCGCATGTATAGGCAATGTGAGATTTCAGTCTTAATGTATTATTTCCTTGAGTAATGTTTACTTCCATGTGTAAAGCTTTAAAGACTTGGCAGCAGAACAGCATGAGTTTAATGTCTCAGAATGGGCTTGTAGTGTCAATGTTCCCACACACAGAACCTCATTGAAATGAGGTTCAGCTATTACCATGGTACACTTTCCCAGTATCCATGTAGCTTGTCAAAATACTCTGTCAATCTGGAGTGAGCACTGGAAATGGGGTGAAGCCAATAGTGGGAAAATGATACATATATTTCTTATTCTGGCACTATGAACATATCAGGAAAAGCAAAATACATCTTGTAAAAAAATATAAAAAGCAGGGAAAAAGTAGAATGAACACAATCTTGAAACTATTGTCCAATTATTGAGCAATAATACCTTCTTCCAAGGTTCTCCAAATTACCCATAAATGTCTTAATTATATATTCATTGAACAAAATCATTTATTTTAGTGGTTCAATTTTGTCCTCATAACCTGGGGTCACCTTGAGAGGTTTTCATTGATTTGCTGAGTCTGCCTCAGCTTAAACAAGGACAAAAATAATATAAAAATTATTCTGAAAAAGTATGTTAAAGCATTTTTTTCAGCATCCTCATTTTAACATATAATTCAATATCTACTTTTTCATTTTATTAACAACCATTATTACTAATAAAGATCTTATGCAAAAACATATAAAACATGATGTGCATATGTAGTTTGAATGACTATAACCATACAAAGGCATTTGCTTTAATAAAGACATGCACATACAACCTATTGTGAGAAACGACAGCACCTGTTCATAGTATGTACTTTGATGAGGCTATAAACAAAACAGGACTTTTTATTAAGTCTATGTACGAAGTGTTTAAACAAGTCTGAAAAATTAAACCATTTTCCTCTAATGTTTTTTAAACCTTTACAAAAAGTCATCCAGACAGCAAGGCATGATTTCATGAATCTTGAAATTCTGATCTATGCATCTCAGTGTCTTGTTAACACTCCAGGCCTTGATTGAGTCTATGCTTCTCTTTACTTCTTTACCTCTGCAGACAGTAAGACCACCACCACAGTTGTAGATGTGGCTCAGTTTTTTGTCACTGGCAAAGGATTCCATACTTCCACCTCCAAAGCCAAATGTTTTTTCCAGTCAGTCATAGGTCTGTGTATTAGGGACTCAAGCAGGAGCCCTGTTACTTAGGCAAGGTCAGGTCAGACTGACCCGATGATGACTCCTGCCAGGTGGAGGGAATTACACACTCGAGACAAGATTCGGAGATTAGCTCACCAAAATGGGCATAAAGCCGGTGGCAGGGCATGGACTGATTGCCTTCAGGCACTAGAAGATGAATGAGGAGTTACAGAGACTCCAGAGAGGAAAGAAGAAGTCGTACCTGTAATATAGAAGAACGCCAAAGGAGTGGAACTTCAGGACACGTGGCAGGTCAGCCGCGAGGGGGATTGCCTCCCTGAGAATCCCAGCTGCACTGGTGAGTGCAGGAAGATATGGAGATGCCGGGAGGCAGATCTGCTGGGAGCTTAAAGAAAAAGGGACTGCGCTCCTTAGATAAGGGAGGAGGTTGGAGCTAACCCCAAGCCCGGACCCTGTTGCGACATTCAATACTGGAAGCAGGGAGACAGACTGGGAAAGAGTAGCAGAGGACTGCTGTCAGTACAATGCAACTGTGGAGAATGAGAGACACAGAGAGTGCATGCTGCTAATGAGGCAATTAGTGACAGAGATTATTTACAAAGTATCTACAAAGTATTTAACGCAGGGGTTTCTCATCTGTAACATAGACTTCCCTCGCTAATGAAGTAAATGGTGAGACTACTATAACTGTACCACTTTTATGTTGAAAATAAACTAACACTGTGAGTGCTTAACACCGGGGTGGCATTTATCTATCCCAGAATATCAGAGAATACTGATCTCCTTTCTTTTCTTCCCAATCCAAGTATGATCCAAGTACAATCCAAGCAGATGAGTACAGAGGAGACAAGGATAAGATTGCCTATCCCACTTACACTCTGCATATTAATTTGAACATTAAATATGGCACTTTGCGTTCAGCTGGTTTCAGATTGAGTTTTTGTGACTCAGCTCTCATTCTTGCTACTGTCATTTTTAAAAATACAAAATAAGTAGTATTGGCAGGTCATAATTAGTGAAACAATGTATTACCCCTACTCAAATTAAGTCTTTTTTTTCTTTTTCAAATGGGAAAATTTAAACCCTTACTTCTGAAAGCTGCTTAGGGCATAGAACAAGATTAGTGTTTTCTAGGGGATGCAGTTGTGTATAACAGCAAAATACTCACCATACGTCAACATTACAATGCAGTTCTTATTATTTGACCAACAAAACTAGCCATGTTATCACTCAACTAAAGGTGGTATCTATCCTAGATTGTCTTTTTATTCTGTGTTTACAGTACCTGACACAGTGCCTATGGTCCATAACCGGGGGACAGTTTGTTGCAAAAACAGTAACAAAAAGAACAGAGTTTCACTTTACTTTTCACTCCTACCCTTTATTGTTCCAATAAAGATGGGTAAAGAGGTTGACAGTATTTTATAGCCAAATGTTGAGTCTGAGGAATAAACGGAAATGACCCAGCGCCTTTCTTGTCTCTCATTTCTCCCAAAAGAGTGTATGTACTTCTGGGGCCATGTGCTGGATTTGGGGACAGAACTTCCTTCATTACCTACAGTGGTTATCTATGGGTGTATTTACACATGCATTAATGCACCTGTGAGGTACTAAATTAATGTGCATTAAGCTTTTTAGTGAGGATTTTTAGTGACACAATGTACTTTTAGTGTGTATCATAGTCTACTGCACAGTAAAGCACACGTCACGGGAGACTTCAACTACGCAGACAATTGCGTGGGAAGAGTGCTTGGCTAAATCTGAGTGGTCACAAAGCTTCCTCTCGTGTGTGGATGACCTCTATCTGACACAAGAAGTCTATGGGCCAGTGAGACGTAAAACACTGCTCAACTTGGTACTGGCTACCAGAGATGACCTAATCAGCAATTTAACAATTGATGTGAAGCTAGGTGACAACTACCATGTGCTGATCACCTTCACCATCCACTGTAAAGCTGGCAAGTTAGTCAGCAATACAGAAGTCCTTGACTTTAGGAAAGCTGATTTAGACAAGTTCAGGAGGCTTGCCAGTGAGGCCCTAAAGGACCACAACCCCAAGAGGAGGGGAGTTCAGGAAGAGTGGTTGATCCTCAAGGGAGCAATCCTCAATGGACAAGCTAATGGTATTCTATCTCAGAGGAAAGGCAGCAAAAGGACAGAGCAATCCCCCTGGATCTCCAGGGAACTAGTGGATCTCCTGCGGCTAAAAAGAAAGACCTACAAAGGATGGAGGATGTGATCCATCTCCAAGGAGGAATATTCTGCACTGGTCCAGACCTTCAGGGAATGAACCAGGAAAGCCAAGGCTGCGACTGAACTCCAACTAGCTTCAAGTATCAAGGATAATAAAAAGTCCTTTTTTAGATAGGTGGGGAGCCAGAGGTACATCTCAGCAAAACCTGAACTGGGTTTTACTGCACCAAAAAAGGCTACTTGTATAGCCTTAGGCCTAGCCAAGATTTGCCACGTATCAAAGACAGGAGGTAAAAAAAAATTCTCACATAAAAAGTTAAAAAGATGTATTTTAAAGAGAAAGAATGAGGCAGCCTAAATATAGTTTCATAGTTTTATAGTTGGTAGGGTTGGAAGGGACCTAAGCAGATCATCAAGTCTGACCCCCTGCCATGAGCAGGAAAGAACACTATGGTCAAATGCTCACAGCTAGGTGATTATCTAGCCTCCTTTTGAAGACCTCCAGGGTAGGAGTGAGCACCACTTTCTTTGGAAGTTGGTTCCAGATCCTAACCACCCTTACTGTAAAGTAGTGCTTCCTGATGTCCAGCCTGAACCTACTCTCAGTCAACTTGTGGCCGTTATTCTTAGTTACTCCTGGTAGTGCTTGGGGGAACAGGGTCTCTCCCGTTCCTCGCTGGCCCCCCTGATAAGTTTATGGATGGCCACCAGATGCCCTCTCAGCCTTCTCTTGTGGAGGCTGAACAGGTTCAGGTCCCGTAGTGTCTCCTCGTAGAGCTTGCCCTGCTGCCCCCTGACCATGTGAGTGGCCCTCCTTCAGACCTTTTCAATGCTGTCCACATCCCTCCTAAAGTGCAGCACCCAACTGGGGCCTGACCAATGTCACAGAGGGGAAGGATCGCCTCCTTGGACCTGTTCGTGATACATCTGTGGATGCGTGACAAGGTTCAGTTAGCCTTACTGACCTCATCCTTACATAGGCAGCCCATGTTCATCTTGGAATCAATAATGACTCCAAGATTCTTTTCTGCCCCTGTGCTGATGAGAAGGGAGTTCTCCAGCCTATAGGTACTGCTGGTTCTTTCTCCCTAGGTGCAGTGCCTTGCACTTGTCAGGATCAAATCCCATCCTATTCTTATCTGCCCACCCCTATAAACTGTCCAGATCTAGTTGTAGCCTGTCTCTCCCTTCTAGCATGCCCACCTCTCCCTGCATCTTAGTGTCATCTGCAAATTTGAACAAGGTACTTTTCACCTCCTCATTCAAGTCACTGATGAAGATGTTAAACAGTGTAGGCCCAAGGACCGAGCCCTGGGGGACCCCACTACCTATATCCCTCCAGGTCGAAAAAGACCCATCCACCACCACTCTCTGGGTGTGGCCCTCCAGCCAATTTGAGACCTATCTGGCTGTGTAGGCATCAACAACACAGTCGCCTAATTTTTTTAATGAGAATGGGATGAGAGACAGTGTCAAAGGTCTTCCTAAAGTCCAGAAAGTTCACCACTTTATTTTAAGTCTTGCTTAACTGAAAAAGATAAAAGTCTAAATGTCCATGCAGTGCCACACAAAATAATGCAAATAACTTTGCAAATTGATAAAACTTTCTCAACATGATATCTGTAAGAACCTTCAGAAGTGCCCTGAGCCAAAATAAATTAACTTGTGATTTCTAAGAAACCGAGTCCTACGATTATTTTTTTCTTTATATGGGTTCTACAAAGTTACTTTCAAATTTGCCTAGCAAGAAATGTTCAGAGTTGCATTCATTAACCAAATGACTTTGCTGTTCCTTAACATTTCTGGGCTGAATAACCAACAGAAATTTGATAAAAAGGTAAGAATTTGGAGGCAGAGGGTCAAATGCATCCCTGGAATTATTTCATTGAAGTCAATGAAGTTGCTTCAAAGGTTACTTTTTGCTGTACTCTTTTTGAAACAAATCTGAAAAAAAATTCTAGAAGATGATTTTATGGAACATTTTGGAACATATAAAACAAATAGTGCCTCAAAGGAATGCTGACACTCTCCAGACTACCAAACCAGAAAAATTGTATTTTAAACCCTGACAGAAACTTCTATTTCCCATTGTATTAAACCTCCCATCTAACCATTCCTTTGTTCTTTAGTATTAATTTCAATGTTTTGCAAAGAGTGGCTTTAAGCAAAACAGATCAAAAACACTAACACATACAAAAAAAATCCTTCAAATTGCTCTATACTACTGCCCATAGGTAGACCACCTGGTTTGCTCATTTAAGATGCTCAGCTTTTAAGCTTCTCTTGGCTTTCATGTCTTCCAAATATTTTTTATGATCTCTCTTGAATGATTTAATAGGCTTTCTTTCTCCCATAAAACTGCTGCAGGCCACAGCAAACATGCTGTCAGAAGTTTCCCATTTTGAGAATGTTGGAGGTTTAGTTTCCAAACATTTATGTTTTATTGTAACTGGCTCATGAGGAGATAGCAAAATGGTTCAATAGAACCAAGTGTAAAATTCTTAATCTAATAGAAATTAAACATTTTTTGCCTATTCATAGAAGGAATCTTCCACCCAAGCAATCATTTAATGGAAGATTTGGTTGCTGAGATGCATATTTATAATCAACCTGGAGGGCACCTGCATCCTTACTGGTAAACATACAGCACCAAATACCACTTGTAATAAGGAACACTAAAACAGAAGAGGTCAAATTCATCCCTAGTGTAATTCAGCTGCAGTCAAGAGAACTACTTACTAGTCTTCATTCTAGTTGGTTTCTTTCTCTGTGTTTCCAAAATAATGTGGTGTGTAATAAACATTGTGGAGCTGTTTCAATGCTACTTATCAGTACTTGAAGTTATATATTTAGATCAAGATGGTTTTGTACATATAGTGAATTCTGGTGATCCCACCCAGAAATGATACAATCTATCATCTGCATACCTAAATGAAAAATATAACATAACCAAACTCCACAAAATCAGGGGTTATCTTTTAAGTTTGTTTCATACTTCTTCATGAGCTACTAATCAGATGCAAATTATCTGACTTTCTTTTAACACCATTTCATGATAGTGGGTTGTTTTGGGGGTTTTTTGTTACAGTTTGCTGATCTGACACTGATTGTGTGGGACCATGTGACTTCTGGTTGATTAGCCTAACACTATTATCCTTCAACCCCTTTTTCCTGGGGGAAAGAAGATGTTGGTTTGTCTTCTTGGGCAACTAAATTACTTAGGACATATTGCTTGGCAATGATAAGCAGTGAAAAATTCCTGAGTCAAGAAATTCTAGTGAAAAAGAAGGATGATCAAGGTTGTAAAATGAGTACAACAAAACAGCACATGCGGTTCGGTCTATATAATTTGAGTTCTGCATTTATTTGAATCAGTATACTGATAGAGATTGTGGTGATACAGTTATAGTGTGGATATGCTTCCTTGCTTAAACAACAGAGACTGGGAATTGGGAGACAGTCCTTCAATTAAGTTAGTTAGGGAAGACAGACCAAGGGTCTATACATGTTGTATACTGCTTCATGAATTAAAGTATGTTGTTCTTCTAATTCACATATGTCCAGTGACTACTATAGAGACCACCACAATATAGGAAAGAGGAACATGAGGCACCAGGGTTTTAAAGCATATTTAATTTTAGCTCTTAAAAAGAAATACAATGTCTCAGGGGGTATTTAGGTTACTGTAAATGTTGGAAAATTAGCAAAACGTTATCTTGAAGGATACAATTTGCAAGAGAGGTTGATAGAGGATAAAGCTGATAACTTTACCATGTAAGTTAAGTCAATAACTCATGAATGCCCAGGTGCATAGAATTCAAAGATGTTCTAGAGAGAAAGCCAGTTATGTGTCTTAAGACTTACTAACTAATTGCTACAGTATGTTATTAAAAAGAGACACCACAATTATTATTCTATTGGATATACTCATTTTGTTTTATAAAAGTATCATTCAAATATTGTTGTAACTGGTAAATTTGGCACACAGAAGTGTTTTAATTAATAAAAAATATTGCTAAATTAAAAAAATGTCAAAGAATAACAAGCTAGGAATTATTTTTAAAGAAGGATTAATGGAGTTTACTACTGTATCTTAGTAAAAGAGCTGATCAAAGAGGAAAATAATAATACAAATATATGAAAAGTGTTTTATACAGAACTTCAAAACTAGATGAGCCAAAGCCTTACAGAATATGCTCTAATGAATAATCTTGAACAGGAAATAGGGCTGGAGAATTGTTGTAGCCATGATTGTCTAGGAGAGTGGGGGCTGCCTTTTTTTTGGCAGGTGTGCCACAAATTACCCCCCACCATCCTTGAGTGTCACTCTGATCCCCTTCTTTCTCCTGCCTGATCTGCTACATTGCTTCCTACCAGCTTCCACGTGCTCCCCACCCAATCTGATACTTTTCTTTCTCCTCCTTTCCCTATCTGCTGCTATGCTCACTCCTCCCCCTGATCTGATGCATGCCACCAGCAGAGGCTGCCTATGCCACCTGTGGCACAGGTTGGTCATCCTGGGTCTAGAAAATATGCAAGAAGCAAGGGGGTTTTTTTAGTGATTCACTTTAGTGGACCACTTCTATTGTTGAGAGAGAGGATAGATAATAAGTGTGTGTGAAGCATTAGTCGCCAATTCGATTCGGAAAAGATTCAACTCGATTTGGAGGCCAAAACACTGAATCTGAATCAAATCAGGAGAAAAAAAATCCCTCTGAATTTGTTTGGAAAAGATTCAGAAAAATCTTCTTGCAGGGGAAAGTCAGTCTTGCAGGGGCACAGAAACTGAGATGAGGGAGGGGGACCAGGGGAGGAAAGACTGACATCTGCTGCTGGCCAGAGACTGATCTTTCCCTGAGTCCACTTCCAATCACAGTGCTCTGGGGGAGGCATATAGAAACAGCATATAAACCTCTGTCTGTAGCCTTTCTGTCCCTTTTGTGAGCTGTTTCTGCCTGAGCAACAGCGTCTGATAGGTACTACTGGACTGGATCGGCTCCCTAGTCAGTCTCCAGTTAGTCTGCCTTCTTGGAAAGGATTGAATACAGCTTACTAATTACCCTTACCTAGAATCCCTCTACTTATCCCTAACCAATCCACTTCTTTCAATTTATTCTTCTCCCAAAATCCTCTTATTTGTTCTTATTTTTTCACTGTGCAGGAAAACACATACATTACACACACTCACACACATATAGTAAACAGAGAGAAGAAGAGATATTAGTTACAGACACATACAGTAAACAGAAGAGCTATTAATTACACACATGTACAGTAAACATTAAAGATATATTACAGTTGTGCGCACACACATTTTCCAGCACAGCAAAGATTATGAAGCATGCTGGAAAGGCAGGTACCAGCTCTTCTGGCTGGGGGGAGAGGGGCTAGGGGGAGAGCTGCAAGTCCCTCCCCCCCCAAACATAGATGCATCCTCTTTCCTGGCAGCAATGAATCTTCTGCTGAGAGTAGGAAAAAGAAGATAGGAGCAGTACCTGTCCTTGCACCTGCATCACCTCCCCTAACACCAGAAATAGCCCCCAGCACCAGCATGACAGTTTCCTCCACCCCAATTTTGCCTCCCAGTGCCAGAGGAAGAGCTGGATCTGCAAGCACGGGACCTGAGTGCCCTAGCAAAAGAAATTCTGGGGAAATCTGTGTTTGTGCTCCACACCCCTGAAAGTTCCCTAGATCTAGGTCTTCTTCCCTGGAAGGCACTGTGGAGGAGATTGTGGGGGACAGGTGGCTCAGCTTTCCCTGTTGTTGTGTCTCTGCCTGCTGAGGAGGGGGATAAGGCAGGATCCCCACCCACGCCCCAGAAGTGAGGGGGTACTGTAGTGTGGGATCATTTTGAGGTAGCAGATGATCCTAGGTATGCTATCTGCCTGCACTGCTGATGCAAGAGTAGTTGGGACAAGGAGAAGAAACACTTCAGCACCACAGGGATGCTGATGCATATCAGGAGGCACCACCCCTTTGCCCTTGTTTCTTCTCAGCCTGGCACCAATGGAAGCATGCCCAAAGGGAATTCCCTCTCTCACTCCAAAGCTCCCATTCTCTAGAAAAAGAGGCAGGCCACCCTGGAACAGTGGGGGAAAGGCAAAGGAAAAGTGGGGCATATTGCCAAGGCAAGCAAGGTCACCCAGAGCATTGGGGAGATGCTTACTCTGGATGGCCAGCTCTTCTCCTTTGTTGAGCATCCAGGTTTCAGGTGGCTCATGGAGCTTGTGGCCCCATCATATTGTGTGCCCACACAGACCACCTTCATCAGGATTGTGGTGCCTTCCCTGTATGAAGCATGCAGGGAGTATTTGAGGGAGGAGCTCCGCAATGCAGGCCTGCTGGTGGCTTTACACTTCACCTTGGACATCTGGAGCAGCTGGGGTAGAGATCATGCCTCCGTCACCCTCACAGGGCACTAGTTCAATCAGTCAGGCCATCAGTGGGCTTTCCTTCAAGTAGAGGTGCTGGATGAGTCCCACACGGCAATGGAGATCAATGGAGGATGTGAACTGCGTGGTGCAGGGGTGGCTTGTTGGGCAGGGCAAGCTCACCCATGGGTTCACGATCATTAGCAGCAGGGCCAATATTGATAAGGCAGTCCGTGATGAGAACTTTGTTGGCATCTGCTGTGTGGTACACAAGTTCCACCTCTTAGTCAGGGATGGCTTGGTGGGGGATGGGGCTGTCAGTGACGGCACTGTCACTACCACAACCAGACAGCTCATTTCAAAATGCAGAAAGGTGGTGGGCTAATTCCACTGGAGCATCCAGGGGGGCAAGATGCTTCAGAACAAACAGGCAGAGCTGAGCATCCCACAGCACAAAATCATGCAGGATGTATAGACTCAGAACTCCACATAACTGACACTTGAAAGACTGGTGGAGCAACAGAAGGCCATCCATGAGATGGCCTTGCTCGGAGAAATTGGGATCAGAGGCCCCCTTAACAAAGTGGAGTGGGATACCATCTCTCAGATCTTGGTCATCCTCAAGCTGTTCCTCAAGGCTGCTGAGACCCTCAGTGCTGGCAATGCCTTCCTTAGCCAGATGATCTCCATAATCAAGGAGCTTGAGAACTAAATGGAAAATTTCTAGGGGATCAATGTTCCTGGCTGAGGAAAGCCACTTTCACCAGAGGATCAGGCACTGGTGAAGTGGCTGAAGGAGGGCATCAAAAAACAGCTGGATTCATTATGGTCCAGTACAGTCCATGTGCTGGTGGGCATGTGTGACCCAAGGTTGAAGGGGAGCATGTACAGCACCAAAACCCTCAATCACTGGACACAGGTGCTGGTGAACAGAGTCAGGGAGGCAGAAGGACAGAGGTGGAGGGACATGGAAGAGGGGAATCCACTTTCCTGTGCCAGTACTCCCAGCACCAGTCAATCTCCACCATGCCAGCCACTGCCAATGTGGGCCAAGGGCATGGCTTCAATGTTGGGATCAGATGCACCAGACCCCAGACTCAGGCAGGTAGTGCTGAGGCTTCTGTAGCTATCTGTCTTGCCAAGGATGCGGAACTGCTGGACTGTGAACCCTTGGCTTATTGGGCAAACCACAGCCAGACGTGGCACTTTCTGGCCACAGTTGCCCAGGAACACCTATTTTGTCCACTGACCAGTGTTCCAAGTGAGAGGATGTTCAATATTGCTGGTGATGTAGTGACACCCCACCGCACCTCCTTGGATTCTAGTTTGGTGGAGCAGCTGGTGTTCCTCAAGGTGAATGTAAGCACCATTCATCTGGTGCATGCTGGTTTATTGAATGTCACTGTTGTCTGTGGGGAGGATAGTCAATGTTCGAATCGGGTTCCAGAGAGTCCTCAGTGTTTCTTGCTTGCCATGACTTCACTGAAATAAATAAGTTTAGTAGGAAGGAAGTGTATGTTCTGTCCGACCTGGTCCCCTCCTTCAATCCTTTCATCAATCTTCCCATTTCGGAGATCCGCCTCCCTTACACCCCACCTAGCGCCAACCAATGATGTTGTCTCCTGGTCTTTCGGGTTTTGGATCACAGTTTTGGTCCATGTCTTAACTGGCCAAGATGGTCAGCTGTGAATGGACGTCAGTTTGCCTCAGTTGGCACTTGCCTTAGAAGGACTGAATTTGTTTCTATCTGCCCTCAGGTTACTTGGTTCCCTGGAGTTAGTCTCAATCCTTTTGGCCTGTCATCACTGTGGCATGGACAGCTATCTCTTTTTCTCTCTGCAGGCTCCGAGACAGCTGAGTCTGCCTGGAAGATGTCTGGAATCCATGGCTCTATTGCTGGTAAGTAATTGTGCCCTCCTGGGCTCACGCTTTCTCTCTCAGCCCCCTCTTTGGGCTGCCACCACTTGGTTTCTGCAGGCCACAACTCTGTTTTGAGACACCGAGTGCCTGCAGGGGAACCCACTTCCAGTCCCCTAGGCTTCCTGCTCATTGGGGTTTTTATTGGCACTGACACGCAGCCCTTGGTGAATCTGCACTGGCACAGGGTCATAAAATGGGACCACACTGGCATGAGAGCAAATCCCAGTTCCCCCTAGCTCAGCTGTTCTTTTAATGTTTTTTTTTTCTTCTGCCACGGCACTTTCTCTTGTTGTGGCTCTGTGCCTGCTGCTTTCTCAGCTCAGTGCAGTCTTGTGCCAACTCTGCTCTCCTACCCCAGGTAAGTTCCCTTTTGGGGTTTTCTCTGTATCATAGTGAACATCCCACTGCTGGGGTTCCCCAAGTTCCACCTGCAGATGGAGTGAGTGCCACCCTTCTCACTCCATCCGAACCTATTTCCTTTTTTCTTTTTAATAGAGTTTAATGCCCCACTCTCAGAGCAGGAGGCAGCACTCACTGCATCACCAGCCAGCAGAGGAAGAACATCTCCCTGCTGAGCTCCCATGCCAGAATGGACTTGGAGGTATGAGCTGGGACTATAGGGAAGAAGGAAGCCCCACGTCCTGGGTATGACCTAAAACTGCACCCTGTTAAGGCCAGGAGGCCTAGTGAGACTGTTAGTGGTGTGGCAGCCCCCGAGAAATGCCAGGACTGCAAACCTCCCTGGTGAAAGGTGGGTAGGAGGTGCCTTATAACCTCCATTCACCACACACATGCACAGTCCTGGCTAGGGCCCAGACTTGTATGATCTTTGAGATACCTGAGGCTTGCTGGTTGCAGTGCAGTTGTGAGACTCCAGGTGAGCTTAGCTGCCTGGGATTCCATCTGTGAGGCATGGGCCACAGTGTTAGGGGAGGTATGGAGCTGCAGAACACATGCATGTCACTTTTAGATATCAGGGGCCTAAATAGGCAGCCTCTCACCTGGCAAACATCTGAATTGGTTTTCTACAATGTGTGGCAAGTGACGGGAGGGTGGGCAGTTGGCCCAGAAACAGGTGGGCAGGCTGAGAACTCACCCACACTGAGAAAGCCCCCTGCTCTTCCTGGATAAAATAAATAGTGAAGAAGCCAGAGGCTGGGAGGCAATGCAGGCAAGAAAGCCAGTCAATGACAATGTAAATTGAGGTGTCGGAGGGTGAGGGACAGGAACAAAGGTCCCAGAGAGAGGAATGGATGTCACCCCAAGACACCTAAATGGGCATCCTCCCACCTGGGAAGCATCTTAATAATTTTTCTATCAAGGTGTGGTAGGTAAAAGAGGGGCAGATGGCTGGCCCAGAAGCAGGAGGGTGGGCACAGATCTAACAGGAAGACCCCCCATTACAGGTTACAGTTAGGGCTATAGGAAACAGCACTGTTTTGTTTTGACTTCCCTTTCGCCATTTCAAAGGGACAGTGTTTGTTTCATTGCTGCATTTCTTTTTGAATCACTGTTCCATTTCATTTCGTAAAAACTGTTTCACTGTTTAGACAGTGAAAAACTTTTCAACATTTTGCCCATAGACCATAACGGGAAATCATGAAAATTCCTATAACTTTGTCATTTCTTGCCTGATTTGGATGAAAATTGCAGGGATGGTTGTACCTTCTGAGGGCATGAAGGAGATAGGTGCAGAGGAGTTTGTGTAACTGCACCTCAAACAGGTGAAAGCAAAACTCATTTCACCTGCCAGCAGTGGCAGCCTGCTGTTATCCCATGCACAGATCTGGTGGCTTACACCCATGGGAGGGCTGTGGGGCTGTACTAGACTCTTTCTAGGGTGCAGACCCCTAGATCTGTGTGCAGGATGATAGGAGGCTGTCACTGCTGCTTGGGACCAGTTCTGGGTGCAGCCCATACCCAGTAGTGGTAAGACTGCTGCTGCTGCTGGCTGCAGGCAGCAGCAGCAACATCTTATCATCCCACATGTAGATATGGGGGTCCATACCCTCCAGGAGGCCCACACTCAGTGGCAGTGGTGGGAGAGCAGTTTGGGTGGGCTACAGCAAATTTTGTGGTGGTACCAGCCTGCCTTCCAATGCTGTGGCCTGCCCCAAAAACCAGGAAGAGCCTGGTGCCACCTCTGCTGCAGCCAAGGGAGTAGCATATGCCACCTGTCTGCAACTGCTGGGCTGCGCCATGGCAGGGGTTTCGAGGCATGATGCAGCCCAGCGGTTGCAGGCAGGTGGCATCCGCTGCTCTTGGGGCTGCAGCCGGAGTGGCACTGGGCTCTTCCTGGCACTTGATCACAGTGCTGAAAGGGCAAGTTGAGCTTCACGGGGCTAGTGGAGCCACTTGGAGCAAGTCCTGGCTCTCCCTGCCTCCTGTTACCAGGTTGCACTTGAAGTGGCTCTGCCAGCCCCATGGAGCTGAGCCTGGCAGTGGAAGGTGGGGCAGAGCCACTGGCCAGGGCTGCACTCTGAGTGGTTCTGCCTCTGGCTCTCTACCACCTCCTGCTGCCAGGCTCAGCTCTGTGGGGGTGCAGAGCCTCCAGCCACCAGACTGTGCTCAGAACCAGGGTTGCACTCCAACCGGCTTCACCAGCCCCAAGGAACTCAGCTCAGGGGTGGGAGGCAGAGGGAGAGCTAGTGGCAGAGCTGCTTGGAGTGCAGCCTTGATGATCACATCCCAGTAATGAGAGGCTCCACAGCCCCATGGAGCTGAGCCTGGTGGTAGGAGGGGAGGCCAGAGAGCCACTGGCCAGGGCTGAGCTCAGAGCCAGAGCTGCGCTTGGAGCAGCTTTGCCACTGCTTCTCTGCTGTCTCCTGCCTCCAGACTAACCTCCGTAGGGCTGTGGAATTTCTCACCACCAGGCTGTGCCCACCAGGGCTGCACTTGGAGTAGCCCCACCATTGGCTCTCGCCAAATCTGCCTGCTGAAACTCCGCATGCAGATTGGGGGCCTGTACCCCCTGGGAAGGGCTGGGGAAATGATCAGAGATCTGGAGGAAGTAATCAGAGAACTGAGGAATTGAACAGGGAGCTAGATGTCAATTCAGAGAGCAGTCCTTTCCCCCTTTCCCCCCTCCCTCTCCTTAGTTTCTGTTTAGCTGCAGCAAGCCCGGCATTGAAACTTTGGGCCCACTCCACGGGACAGGCCTGGATCTCCCCCTGCCTCCCTCCTGCACTCTGAGGGGCTCTGCCAGCCCTGCAGAGCTGAGGTTGGTGGCAGGAGGTCGTGGGAGGAAGGGGAGAGCTGCTGGCCAGAGCTGTGCTTGGAGTACCTTTGTTTCATTTTGAAGCTGTTTCAAAACCTTTTGTTTTGTTCTGATTTCACTGTTTTGAACTGAAAACGCATCAAAACAGCTTCAAAATGAAACACCCATTGAAATTTTGCACAGCCCTAGCTACCATCCCTGTTGGTTTCATTCCACTGTGCCTTAACACACACATAAAGTTACACATATCGTGAATTGTGCTTTCAGAAGCTTGAGGTGCAGTTTCCTGGAAACCCTTGCACCTATCTCCTTGAAACCTAGTAGGTTTCATGGCCTCAGAAGGGGCTGCCATGCCTGCTGTTTTAATCCTGCTGTGCCTTAACACACATACACACACAGTCACCCATCACAAGCTTTGCTTTGAACAGTTTGAGGTGCAGTTTCCCATAACCCCCTCCACCTGTCTTCTTGAAACGTGGCAGGCTCCATGCCCTCAGAATGGGCTACAATCCCTGCTGTTTTCATCTAAATCTGCCAAAAAAATGACAAAGTTATAGGTATCTCTGTGATTCCCTATTATAGTCTATGGCTGAATCACCAAATCTCTCTAAATCAGTGCTGAATCTTCCAAAGCAGATCCGGCTGAATTGATTCAGGACAGTGTCCCAAATCTTTGAATCGAATCACTGTTCTCTGAATCAGACGAATCCAAGTCAAATACTTCCCTATTCACACAGGCCTAAATAAGTTGTCAAGCACAAAGTGCTCTTCCTTAGATCATCTAAAGAAGAACATTTTGTGCCTGAATATGTGTCCATATCTCCAAACTCTGTAGCTGGTCTAATAAAAATAATCATACAATAAGTAAAATAAACCTAACTTCCTTCAGAAGATGGGAGCAAGAATGAATTGGTCATCTTGCCTAATTCTGTTGAAGCCAAATGTAATGCTAAATCATGGAAAAAGTAGTAAAATCTTCAATTTTATCACCAGGATAAAGATAATAAGATCCCAGACTGATTTCCTGAGAAATCTCATTACTGACATCCCCAAGTGCAAAGCTGGTACATTTTCACCTTCCTTTGAAGTATTGGGTATGGGCTATTTGCAAGTGCAGTCTCCCCCTCCCCCCCCCAAGCAATTCTTCAAACTCAATAAAGAAAACTGAACAGTAGAAAAGACATCAAAATAACTTCTCTCACTGCCCAAGTATTGTTCCTGTCTTACTGTTTTATTGTGTAAGAAAGAGAAGTATTGGATCAAAGTTGAGGGAAAAAAATTATGTTATTAATATATTTAAATCAGTATATAATACTATCCTACTGTAGTATTAAAAAGTGTATAATTTCTGCTCCTGGAATTCAGGCTGATAATATCCTAAAGTTCCTTTGAGCTAGACACATACTGAAATATTCTAGAAATTATATAAAAAATGTTTCTAATCATGTTTAAAGGCTGGGGGTGGGAGGGGAAGAGAGATTGATACATTCTTACATTTGATTATTTCCAGCAGATAATGGCATTTTTTTCTATTTCTAACTCAAGTCTGAAAGTATTAACAGCTGGGTGTCAAAAAAGATGTGTTCCTGGATTTTTGCCTCTGCAGCCAGCTGAAATCCAATTCCAACACTGGCCAATATTAAAGGAAAGAAGTGTAATTCTTTCAATTCCTATTCTAAGAAACATTTGTTCTTATAGCAGTAGGATCTCTTATTTATCTCAGTCCAATAGAATTTGTAGTTTTTCCTTAAAATGACACAAGATCCAAATACATCTGCAGAAGAAATAAAACTAAACTAAAATAAACAACTTCCCTCCACTCCACATGTTTTCATTGCCACAAAAAAACAGTATCCTCATGGTAACATACCACTAAAAAGGACAATCTTACAAAGAAGTCATGTATTATATTCACTTCAATGCAACCTAGTACAGAGATACAAAGAACAGTTTTCCCCTGAATGCTGGGTAGTATCATCTATAAAATTACTGCATCCAAACAGTGAGAATAGCATATTAGACATGATATTGGTGAATCAGAAGGCAACGGGGAAGCTGCTTTCATAATTCCTGTGAAATCAGGGCAATCACTACAGGTGCCTGAACACAAATGCACAGAGCCTTGGAAACAAGCAGGAAGAACTGGAAGTCCTTGCATAGTTGTGGAACTATGACATAATTGGAATAACAAAGATTTGGTGGGATAGCTCGCATGACTGGAGCACTGTTATGGATGGGTACAAACCATTCAGGAAGGGCAGGCAGGAGAGAAGAGGAGGAGGAGTTTCACTTCATATAGAAGAGCCACATGATTTCTTAGAGCTCCAGTATGAAATTGGAGATAGGCCTTTTGAAAATCCCTGGGTTAGGGTAAGAGGAGAGAGCAACAAGGATGATGTCATGTTGGGGGTCTGCTATAGAGTTTATTCATTTGCATTAATTGAATGTGTGACACACCCAGTGTGTACTAGTAGGTGGCCAAAGATTTATTGTAATACAGCAAAAGATATACAATTGCAATAGAAAATAAGTGCAACAAATTAGCTCAGTGACTTCTCCTTTTCCCTTTTAATAGGATTTAGACTGTGACAAGTAAAGTGCTTATTTTCAGATACTCTTCACTGTATCTGCTAAGTGAACTGATAGACAAAGCCAAACAGAAGGTAGACCTCACAAATACCATACTTTTACTGGGTTAATATGCATATAAGTTATTCCACAGAGAGTAACCACACCTAAAATGACCATCCTAAACCTGTCACAGTTAAAAATAAGTTTTTTAAAGTGTTGGCTCTTTGAATGTGGAAAAAAAAAAGAATCATTATTAGGTTTTCATGGAGCTTAATAGGTCAACACTGAAGGCTAAGGGCTCTGTCTAAAATAGTTTACAGTCAAAGCAATTAAAGTAAAACTTACGTAGTCAGGAAAAAAAGGAAATATGCTATGGAACAAATGGTGGCATTATACTGAGGTTTTCATATTTTAATATTTGCATTTGGAGCTACTAATAAATCTTTCACATCTCACCAACACCATTTTTTCCTCCTTTTGGGCAAATAAATATACAGATTCTGTTCTGAATTGCTCTGATTCTGCACTTATAAACTGAGTCCTTAATATCAGAAACTATCATTTGGGAGGGAGATATATTTAAGCTGAATATCTGATATTCTAGTCCTAGAATAGCTAGTGAACTTCAATCAGATTATACTCACTGATTTTTATGTCAGAAATGTGTAATGAACTGAATGCTGATGGCAGCATAATACACGAAGTATCATGAGACAAGAATATCGAAGCACAGATCTGTGAATAAGTATGTCTGTCTATTATCCCTGGCTTTACTTCAGACATGGAGACCAATTGTACTCATAGGTTCATAAAGAAGCAGGGCTAGAAGAGACTGACAGAGGTCATCTAGTCCAATTCCCTGCCTAAGGCAGGGTCATCTCTATCTAAACCACCCTATATAATTCCATTGTCCAACCTCCTAGCAAAGCTACATGGTCAGTCCTGACACAACACAAGACATAATACCCTAACCTGCCACAGGTTAAGCAGGAAGAACACAGCAGCCAACAGTTTCCTGCTGCTGAAAATGTTGTTAATATAGTTGTAAGAGAGCTCAGGAAGAGGACAACTTCCCCTATTACAGAGGAAAGCAAAAACATACACAGTCCATAGTAATCCAGCTATGAAGAAAAATTCCTTCCTGATCCAAAATATTGTGATTTGTCTGACCCTGAGCAGATGGGCAAAACTGTTTAGCCAGGAACCTCCAGGTTTAAGTCTCAGCAAGACCATACCCATAGCAGAACATAGACAGAGCTATACTTACATCACCCCCAACCAGTGTTTCTTGACACAATGTAAGTTGCCAGGTCTGGGGTCACCTCAGAGTCAGGAGAAGCCAAGAAGTGATAAGCCAGGATATCTGCCTGGGCAACCAAGTCAGAGATCCAGAGGGTCAGGCAGAACACAAGCTCAAGAGGCTAGCTGGGTCAGGTGTACAGGAGATTCAACCAGAGCCAGGTCAAGGTCTGTGGGCAAGCTGGGTCAGGTCTTCAGAAGGTCAAGCCAGAGCACAGTTAGGTAACCAAAAGGTCAGGCCAAACTCAGGGTCCATGGGCAAACCAGGTCAGTTATCCAGGAGACCAAGCCAGAGCTGAGTCAGGTATCCAGAGTGTCAAGCCAAACTTGGAGTCCAGAACTAGATACTCTTTCCAGTCCTGGTCACATGGATCCCTTTTCTTGATAGCCATCCTCCTCCCCAGAACATCCACCTATTATTGAAGAATATTGCTTAAATTTAAATATCTTGTTTAATGCTGATCCACAGAGTCTAGTGAAATCCATAGGGAAAAAAATGCCATTAGCTACAGTGTAAGATTTGGATCAGGCCCATACTCCGTTTTTTAATTAATGTATTGGAACATTATTTATTGTAATGGTATAGAGTATTTCTGATTAGTGTCAATATATGTGGACTGGAACCCATAACTTCCAAGAACCAGCCAGTTATTAAGCATTGAAAAGTACTACAACAGGGGTCTAGGGGAAGTGGGGAGAGGGGAGGGCAAGAGAAAGAGAGAGAGAAAGAGATGGAGAACTCACAGATATGAAGAATCCAGTCACATAAAAAAAGGAAGAATTAAATTTTAATAACATGAGGGAGGCAGCATACAATTAGGCTAAAATACTAGATCCTTAGGCTTATGGAGCAAACAATGGATACTTTAATTTACACAAGGTAGAATGATGTGAAAGTTAGAGGGGGAAAGTGACATACTTAAAACCAATTCTAGTGCAACTCAGCTGTTTTTCTTCATGGCATATAAAAGGTGATGGCTTTTTTCAATCTGCAGTATTTGGTAGACAAAAAGGATATATATATTTGTGATTTTTCTACCAGTGAACCAAATTCTTCAGTGTCTCCTTCAGTTAAACTAATGTGATCCTAGAGTGGCTGGATCCAAATACACTAGCCTAAAAACTCCTTAGGAACATGGAGTAAGATATGGCTGAAAATTCATACTAACAAGATCCATCTCTAAGGATTTTCCATGAATTCTAACCCTTCTCTCTCTGACCTGCTACTCTTCTCCTGGGGCACCAAGGGGGTAGTTATCTGTGGAGGTGGAAACTCAAAAGGTCGCCGTCTTCTTTTTTACTTATTCATTCTAATGTATGTGCTATATTTTCATTCTGGGGGACCCCTCCTTGGCTGACAGCTGCACTTTCTCTAACATTGGTAGTGATGGGAAGTGGCTCTCCCTGGGTGCATCTATACTTGTAATTAATGTGCAGTAAGGGTATTGTGCAGTAAAATAAGGCACGGTAAAATGTGGCCAGTAACATGTCTACATGTACACCCTGTTGGACACAAATTTGTGTCCAGTGGGAGCAGCCCAGTCCAGGGGGCTGATCCTGAGGTACAGGGGGCCAGGAGAGCTGTGCCAGCTTCAGGGGCAGTTGTCTCTCAGCCCCATGCTTTTCAGATGCACTCCAATGTGCACAGAGCCAGGAGACAAATGCAGCTGGCACAGCTACCCTGCACTGGAGCTTAGCCAGGCAGCAGCATTCCCCTGATGCCTGGGTTGACCAGGATCAGAATTGCTCCTGGTCAGTATCCACACATGCACTATTGTGCATTACTTACTGTGCTATTTATACTTACTGTGCTATATTATATAGTACCTGTGTGGGTTGGTACTAGCAATCAGTGCATTTGACTAATTTAATGTACAGGAAGTCCAGTGCACGTGTAGACAGTGATGCTTTACTGTCCATAAGATGAGTCTGATGCACAGTGAAGCATTTTATATAGACAGAAGCACTCAGCTTAACTCTCTCTCTCTCCTACACAAAAACAGAATCTTGAACTTTGGTAGAGGGCAAGACTAGGCCACCACAGAACAGTTTCACAGCTACTGCTCAGGGTCTTCCTTGTGTCAGAACTGAAGTACCATTTCTGGGCCAAAAGCTGAAACAGGATTTGTCCAGCATTCACTTCAGGGGGAGCTTTGCCTGCATAAGAACAGATTTGGTCCTCTACAAATATTTACTCTATTCCATTACTTACTGGAAATAATCTTGGAACAAAAAGAAATTCATTAGGACTATGGAAACAGAAAGCCAGAAGTTTTAAACTATTAGCAAGAAGCTTCAATCCCATCATAATATTTAGAGTTTAGTTAATTCTAGCCTCTATTTTTGCATCTTGTTTTTGATAAGCCAGACATTTAAAAATCTTTGCATAAACTATTCTTCAGGTTAATAACACACACTCCATTTTGTACTTATAACTGTTGGAACGTGTTCTTAACAACTTCTCATCACTTCTTAGCGCAATTTACAAGATGCTTAAGCATTAACCTTTCATCTTATTTTCTTCCTGAGCTTCTTGATGATAAATAGAATCAAAAGCAAAGAAGTGTTACCTTTTATTAGATCAATAAAATAAACAAGCTTTGAGACCCAAAAGATCCCTTTGCTAAGGTGTTGGTAGGGAGGCTAATTTATATATGGTTGGCTGGGTTGACCTAATTAATGGAATTTACGTAAAAGATACAAGAAGGAAAGCTATTTTATTCATTTTATGAGAAAGGGACTATGTCAAATGCTGTTGAGATATATCAAAGGTCATTTCACTTTCAGTGTGCATAGTTGGCCAGAATGGAAATTTGACTCGGCCATCAGCAGAAAGTTATTTATAGAGAGATTTTTAGGGAGGGACCATGAATGTTCTGGGCCTTCCTAGAAGCCCAGCTGGAACTCTGCCCTCGAACTCAAGAGGAAACACCCAGAAAATAATCAATTTCAGAAAAAATAGCACAGGAGATCATCAAAGAATTGCCAATTAGGTTCCATGCCCACAAAAAGCAGGCAAGCATACAGGAGGACCTTAGGCCTCTTTGTCCCTTTAAAAATGATTTACAATAGGAAAGTATCAAGGAGCCTTCAGTCCCAGGAAGATATGCCATTTGATGTTGGAAGCATCATTTATTTTGACATGTATGTCTTCAAATCTTCAAGAGTTACCTTTCCTTAAAGACAATATTGCACCAACATTTGATATAAATTTCCATTGCTGGAATCCTACACCCCTGTGGAGTAGCCTTATGGTGTCCCAGTGGAAAACAGAAGAAACTAATTCTAACAGTAAGCTAGATGTGCTATTGGCTTTTAGGTAATGCCCCAAATAGCTAATAAGCTATAAGTTTAGCCAGAACCATCACCTTTTTTATCAGACCCAAAGGTGGTGCTTCAGAGAGGAAGCACATGCTTCACTTTTAAGAGCTCCCAGTCCTGGTCATATAATTTCAAAGTCTCAGGAAGCCTTTTACATCCCATCAGAATTCAGATTGCCTCTTAAAACTACCAATTAACTGATATATCTATAACTTTGGAACACACTATGGTTAAGTGCCTTTTTTGCTCCTACTAAGGTTGTCAGGACCATTCAACTTAATTTTGGGGTTTCCACACTAAAAATGCACAAGAGTTACCCATATCCATAAAATTCCAGCTTAGCACACATATACCCAAAAGGCAACTCCAGTAACACAGTATTATATGTGTCAAAGGGTAGAAGAGAGCCCCACGAAGAAACCAGTGTGTTGGACCAGGAAGGTCATCTGCAGGAGAACTGGCCCCCAGTACTATAACATCAACATTATGGCAAGCAAGAAGAAACAGCAATCAGGAGACCTGAGTAATGTATTCTAGGTCCCACCCTGCTGCTGCCAGTAGGTCAGTCAGGAAGGGCCTTAACCCTTATAACACTTCCAGGTAGTACAATATGGTAGGAAATATTTCACTATTAACATCAGCTCATGTGATTTTCTATTAAGACATCTGTCACCAAAAACAACCAAACAGTTAATTTTAAACTCAAACACACATTGTGGAATAATACAATAAATAAAATATTGTATATACAATAACAGCAAAGCAGCAAATTGCTCTTTGTTATTGTCATGGAGCACCTCATTGTCCCGATCCTAGAGAGGAGAAACTGCTGGGGAAAAGCCCTAGTAGAGATAATGAGTACAGATGCAAGTTGTCAGGGGCAACTAATGAGAGTCAGCTGACCCAATGGGGCAGGGCCTGGCTCTTATAAAGCTTGGAGCAAAGGCCAGGCTAGCAATTCTCTGCCAGTAGTCAGAGGGGCAGGAGCTCTGGGAGACAGAATGTGAGTGCAGCTCACGAGAGCTCCAGAGGTTGGAGCAATGAGGCGGAGGTATAGCCAGGAGGCTTATGTTGTTATGGCCAGGTGCTTTATGTTTTAGTTCTAGCCAGGTGACTTGTGTTTGTTTTGTTAGCGTTTGTACACCAGTGGTTTTGGTGAGGCTATCAGGGGGTGGAGGAGGCCTCATAAGGGCCTACAGGGTGTGGGGGCCCTAGTGCCAGGGAAGGTGCAGTTGAATACCAGTGAGGGTGCAGCAGCATGGGGTGCGTAGACCCCAGCCCAGAGAGGGTCATTTGAAGAGCCCAGGCATAGGCATGGTGAGCCCCAGACAGGGGGCAGTATTTTAAGGAGCCCTAGAGAGGGGCAATATTTGGGGAGCCCAAGATGGGTGTAGTGAGCCCAGCAGCAGGCTAGCACTGCAGAAACCCATGAGAGGGACAGGGTGCTGTGGTGGACCCTGAGAAAGCAGTTGGCAGTACAGCATCCCAGGAGAAGGACAGGGTGCTGCGGTGGTCCCCAGCAAAAGGGGATAACAGTACAGTGTCCAGCAAAGGGGGAAGCATTGCGGTGGGCCTAAAGGACCGGTAACTCAATAGGAAGTCCCAGAGCAGGCAAGGGCCCCAGGGAAGGATGACATTTTAAAGAAGGCCCAGAGTGGGCATTGTGAGCCTCAAGGGAGGGGCAGTACATTAGAGAGAGCCCGGAGTGGGCACGGAGAGAGCCCAGGAGGGGCACTAATATAGAGAAGCATGGAGAAGGCCTGAGAGTGGGCTGGATTACAGAGGAGGCCCAAGAGAATGGACGTGTATTTGTGACCAGACAATCTTCTTTCCCATCTGCGAGGCTTGGGGCATGGTATTAGGGGTTGGTTGGAGCCACATGTAGCCTATAAGGCTAGGGTGCCTGGGGAGCACCCAGTATACAGGAAGATCACACAGAGTCCAGAAGATCACGGGGACAGGGTTCCTGATACGCCCTGCCCAAGCAGGTATAAGGCAGCCTCCCAACATATACTGAACATCAAAGACATGGCACGAGAGAATAAGAGGGTGCCCTTGGGCCAGCCTAGACACAGCAAGAGGGACCTCAGGGAGATTGCGGCCCTCCCTGGCAGAGCCCATCGTGACAGTTATCATCAGAGCATCTTATTTAGAGACACTAAAAACATTTAAGTTACACTTTCTAAAGAACTAAATCTAGAGTACTAGCATGTAGGGCTGTGCAAAGCTCCAGTCCCTGATTCGATTTGGTGGAGATTCGGCCAGATTCAGTGGCCAAATTGCCAAATCCAAATCGAATCAGAAGACCCTTTAATGTCTCCAAATCAGTTTGGAACCCTCCAAATCAATTTGGAGAGATTTGGACAGATTTGGTGATTTGGACATAGATACAGCTTTAAATGGTTTTTCTACATACCTCTAGGTAGCAGGGGCTCTGACCACTGTGATGCTGGTCAGATGCAGCATCCCACAGATGCATGGGGGGGCTCCCATCGTGCTTGGCAGCGTACCCAGAAGTGGACCAGAAGCACTTCCAGCCCACTGGGGAGCACGTGGAGGATGGAGCCCGCCTAAACCCCTGCCTTCCCAGTTCGGCGACTGGTGCCTCCTGGGTCTCCTGTGTACTTCCAATCAACCTCTGGGTTTGCTGCTGAGCACACTGGAGAGCCCCTCATGCTCCTGTGGGATGCTTCATGCACCCCAGCACCACAGTGATCATGAACTGTGCTGCTGCCTCAAGGTATGTAGAAAAAATTTTTTCAAGCTGTTCCTGTGTCTGAGTTGCTGATTCACCAAATCAGCATTGAATCTTCAGATCTGGATTCAGCCAAATCAAATCAGGGACAGTGATCCAAATCAACAGATTGAATCATTGTCCTTGATTCAGACCGAAAACAAATCCAAATTGAATAAGGCCCATTTTGCACAGTCCTACTAGCATGTCAGCCAAAATTAAAAATATAGCAATGCAATGCTAATGTGTTTTAACTCTTGCTCACATATGTACTATAAACACATTTTGTTCCAATGTGCTGAGATAAATGTTAATGTGGGAGAAGTATTAGAAAAAAAAACAGAAGGTGTACGTTAATTTCACACCTGATTATTAATTAATTTGTTCAGGCTCTACAGAAATAATCAGCACTTCAACAGCTTAATTTACTTTCAATGGGCCTCTGCAGTTTCTCTGTTTAAAATTCCAAGGGGGTCATCATTGCAGTGACATGAATAGTAATCACTATGGAGCTCTTCAGACAGGTTCAGAAAATAATTTAAACATCTAAAAAAGGACTTAGATAGTCTTAGGCATTTCAGTTTAAAATTGCAATTAAACAATAGGCAACCAAACAAACAATTGCCCTACTCAGAATCTGTGTAAGCTTGGAGATACCAACATTCACAAGGCAACTCCTTCTTTGACTTGAAAGTTCCCAGGGTACCTATAGCTCTGTCCTTGGGCACATATAGGATCTTGAAAATGGGGTGCAGATGGTGTGGTATATCATCCCATATAACACAGTACCTATTTTTACCCAGGTAAAAAGAAATTAGAAGCTTTATTAATATGCTACAGGCCTAGGTCTGTATTATTCGATTTATAATTGGAGCAAAAATGAATATAACATTATTGGATTAAGATAAAAAACAAACAGTCTGCAAAGCTGTGAATTGGGGGCTACATTACCAGGAGCAGCAAAGAGACAGCTAAGAGGCAGCAGAACTGAAGAAGAATGGCTAGCTTGATTAATGGAACATCAAAACCATTAGGAAAGGAGACAGGGTAATTAACATCTATGGAATGAGAAGTTTAGAAGGAATCAGATAGCTGTGAATGAGCCATGAAGTCATTTGACACACTCACTGCTGGCTGAACAGAAATGCTGCTGCTATTATCAGAGAGTTGGTTTTAAAATTTGTGTGGATCAGAAATCAAAGTGGCGTGCATCTATGCCAGTGCACCCTCCCTCTCTGGGCTCTGTCCCTGGCTCTGCCCTTTGTGAATGTACAGAACTGCCCCATTTTGAGCAGCCGAGAAGGATCAGGATTTAGGAATTAAGTGTAGTAACGCTCAAGTCTCTTGCAGAGCCAGAGGATTCATGGAGTGCATGCCTCATACATATCAGTGGCATTCAGTTCAGCAAAATAAATAGCAACCACAGCCATTTTATTTAAAAAATATAGCTGGAGGAGGTCACATGGACCTTTTTATATCATATCACAGTGGTTAAAGCAATCATGCAGGAATAGAAGACCTATGTTTTAAGGTCCTCCTTAATCGGAAGGGATTCAAGCCCTCCTCACCACCAAGGTAAAGGAGTGGTCTTCAACCCACCTCTGGAAGTTGAGTCACTTTGATCAGCTCTACAAGAGTCATGGAGTCAGAAAAAGATTAAGCTACCAGAAGAGTAATTCTGTAGGTTAATATTGAGTTAAGGACACTCAGCTTGGATGAAAAAGTCCTGAGTTCAAATTTCATAGATTTCATAGACATTAGAGGTAGGAAGGGACCTTGCAAGATAATTGAGTCCAGCCCTGCTGCCATAGGCAGGAAGTCTGCAGAGGTCAAATGATCCCAGCAAGATATGCATCCAAACACCTTTTGAATGAGTCCAGGGTAGGTGCTTGCACTATATCTCGCGGGAGTCTTTTCCAGACCCTAGCCAGTTGAACTATAAAGAAGTTTTTCCTTATGTCCAATCTAAATCAGCTGTCCAGAAATTTTTGGATGTTAGACCTAGTTATCCCTTGGGGAGCCCTGGTGAACAACTGTTCTCCCAGATCCTGGTGCACCCCCTCTTGTATACTTACAGGCTGCCACCAAGTTTCCCCTGAGCCTTCTCTTCTCCAGGCCTAAGAGTTCCATGTCCCTCAGTCTCTCCTTGTAAGATTTGCTCTCATGTTGGTGGTTCTCATTTGGACTCCCTTAAGCTTATCCACATCCCTCCTAAACTGGGGGGCCCTAAACTGAATGCAGTATTTCAGCTGCAGCCTTACCAAGACCGAGTAGAGCGGACGATGATATCCCTGGTTTTGCTTGAGATGCATCAAGAGTTTGGTTTGCTTTGCCAGCTACAGCATTGCATTGGTGGCTCATGTTCATCTTGTGATCAATGAAGATTCCCAAGTGAAATTCCAGGACTCACTAACTTCAAGAACCGAGAGCCTGCAGCAATAGCTCTCAGGTCGCAGCCTCGCATTATCTTCAAAACAGAGCATGACAGGGATAAAATTAATTTTAAAAAGCAGGTGTTATTTCTATAAAACTCATGCAGAGCTTATTCCATACTTTTATATCAAGGTCTATAAAATATCATGAAAAGTATGCTTAATTTAATGAAGTTTGTTTTCAATAAAAAAGGAAAGAAAAGGAATAATCATTTGTTTACATTTTATACAAGTTTTTTTCACAGTAAAAATGCTCATTTGTCATAAAAAATCAGTAGCTAGGTGTTTTAATACTGTGTTTATTGTTTTGAGGTGTATGCAGTATAATACATGCACTGTCATGTGGCACATAAAGTGATGAGTATTGGCATTACAATTATTTACTGCTGTAAGTGCTATAAAGTATCAAAGCAGGCTGGTAAAATTAAAATGCTACAGACTAAACATTGACATTTCTTTAAAGTTCTTTGAGATACTGAAGAGGGCCAAATAGTCCATGGCAGCAAGTGTGTATTCTTTGAAACCAGGGAACATACCCTCAACTGCTGGAAAGTACCAGAGCTCCATTAACTTGAATAGATCTTTGACAATTTTACATCAAATGAGGAGAAGGAGAAAAGTAAAAAGGTGAAGAGAGAAACACTCTCCATTTGCTTTAAGAAAATCCAGTCAACCTTTGTTCTAGGTTAGTACCTGCCTTCAAGGAATCCCCAAAATGCTTTATAAACATTAATAATTCTAGTAACAGCTCTAAGCTTCATATGTCCCCATTTTATATCTGAAGAAGTCAAGGAATAGGAAGGGTTAGGGCTAGATCTATTAAAGCATCTAGGTGTCACAAGTGAGATTTAAGTGAGATTTAGTTGCTCATGTCCAAAACTGAGATCCTGAAATCCCTGTTCAGCTGCTGCCTAGATCTTGAAGTACCTAAACTGCAAAAGGGTTTTATATTTCTGACTTTTAACATTTCCAATAGGCCCAGAACTACCCTAGCCCTGATACTACTGAGCTAACTTAGTCCAGTCTAAACTAGGTATGGAAAGTTTTGTTTCTCCACCTCTATTTCTTCAGGGAGGGTAAGTTACCAGGTATATTCTGAGTACACCTGACCCCTAGCACATGCTGAGTGCATCTACATGAGCTGCTAAATGCTCAGTAGACTAATTCTACTGCATGTTAGTGCAACATGGGAAAAGCCATACTATTGAGCTAATACCCAGTAGAATTAGTCTACTGTACATTAGCATCACTAAAAAGGCATGTGCCAGCACTATTTGCAGTAGCTCTAGTTACTGTGAATTCAGTTAGTACCTATTATTACAGGTATTAAACTTAGGGCATGTCTACACATGCCTATTTTAAAGCAGTTTAGTTCAATTTAAGAGTGCACATCTACATGTGCATGCCCTTAATGCACCTTAAAAATAGTGATTGTAGGCTATCTGTATCTAAATAGCAGGTATCTAATTGAGGCTCGACTAGCTAAAGCGTCTTAATGCATGTGTACATACACTAGTGTGCATTAATGTCTTTTGACTACCTTGGGACTAACTTTAGTCCCAAGTTGGTCTGCACACTGTGTTAATCTGCCTTATCATCATGCACATACAGACATGAACCTAAATTGCCTTAATGAGCATCAGGCAAATGCGTATTAAGTTTAGGTGCATGAAAAAGCACATGTAGACATACTCTTAATGTACCATATCAATGCAAATTAATGCATGTGTAGAAGTGTCTGCTGGGAGGATCATGCTCCTTACAATGCAGTTTTGGCCACTGTTTTCTCTTAAAAAGTGTGCATGGAGGCTGGCTTTGGTGCCACCCCTCTTTTATGAATGTAGAGTTCTTTAAATAGCTTTCCTGTAGAGTGGCTCAGGTTCAATCTCTCAAGGAGAAAAAAGAAAGATTGAATCCAAAAGTCCCTGCTTTTGCTTGTTTTTGGGTTTCACATTAAAGTGGCATTGAACAAAATATGTAAGCAATCCCTGGAGGAAAGATCAAAATATATGACTCCCCTGCTTTTCACCAGGTATGCTCTCTAACCACTAGGCTACAGAATCATGGTTTTGCTTGCCAGACCAGTGAATCTTGTGTTTGGTTATTTAGGGTTTTTCTTTTTTTATTTTGCACAGCTGCACAATTTTCACAGGAAGGCTGGCATGTGTCTTCATTCTGCAGGAGTATCTAATCTTGTGGTGTCCATGAGTACTACTTCTTTAAAAGAACTAAAAAAAGACTAGTAATATATTTTCACTGCTTTATCTCCTTGCCAAGCCACTGGTTTGAGCTTGAGAAATACTGCACAAAGGAGTTAACTTCTCATTATAAAATATATAACAGTGGGTGGAGAAATGTACAAAGAAGTTAATGTACTTGTTTTCCCCTGGAATGAAATCTGGTATCAGGTTGCAAATGTGAATGTTTGATGGATAGGGCCCCATCTCATCTGGATCTTTACTCATGCCATAAGACTAAAATGTATATCAATGCAAATATAAACCATTCAATTATTATTCAGAATTTATTGATGTGTCGTGCTGACATCTTTTTGCAAACTCACTGGACCAAATGAATCTCTAACATAATTCCACTGACTTCACTGGATTTACAACAGGGGTGAGCCTGACCCATTGTCTTTACAGAAGTCATAAAAGGAGGGTACCTTTTTTCCCCCCCAAGCAATTAGGATTAATCATGGTAAGGAATGTATCTCTGTGTGTTTACAGCTCCTTTTTATTACACACTATAATTTATGTAGCAACTATCTACTAAAATCAGTATATAGATAAAAGCTCTGAATTTCATCATAGGAATGCATTAAAGTCTGTTTGCTATTAAATTCCTTCATATTATTCCATCTCCCCAGCCCAGGAGATGCTTATAAGAGTTCTAAAAAGTTTTCAGGGATGTAAAATGGTGTTAATTTGCAATAAATTAAAGAACTAAATGAAAAAAGTACAAAATATTGTTTGGCCAAAGTTTAGTAAGCATTACTATCAGCATGCAATGCTTCTGTTGTTTTATGCAGCACTTAAAGGCATTTATAAACATGCTACAGGAGTGGGGGTGGGGCTGGGGGGGACATTTAATTAGAGCGGGTCTTGGAGTGTCATGTGTATTAGCATCCCCACACTGAAAAATGGTGGCAGGGGCACTTTAACTAAAGCTTATCAAACAAGCTTTAGTTAAAGTGCCCCCACCACCATTTTTCAGTGCTCAGATGCTGATACATATGATGCTGGAGTCTGCTGGAGTGCAGTAATTACCACGCTGCAGCAGACTTGATTAATCAAGTTTGCTCTGACGTGTTGTAGTTACAGGGAATCAGTGGAGTCTCCCTGAATCTGTATAGGTGCCCTAAATGTTTGCAGCCATCACAGTTAGTTTAATTTACTTTATTTCTCAAAATACTTGAGAAATAAAGTAAATTTATCCCATGTTCTTATATGTTAAAACTCTTATGGAAACACTCACATAGATTAGTATAGAAACCCTGGAACAGTAAAGGCCAGATTTTGCAACAATATACATTTGATCCTAAGGAGATTCTCAGTATAAGGTTTTGGAAGCAATTCTAAATAAACCAAACAAACTTCTCTGAGAATCATTTTTGTTAGATTTTCCCTGAACTCTGGGTACACTCCCAAAAACGAAGGCTACAGGTCATCAAATAGGAAGAAATAAAAGTTAAATTCTGTGGTAGAAAATATTTAATGTGCTTGACCCTACATACTGTTGCGTTAGGAGTCTTGTTTTGGTAGGTTTTGTATGTGAATTGGGTTAGACGCTAGCTTATTTTGTGCTAGCTTCGGGGGTTTTTTTATTTGGTTGTTAGATTGATTAGATTTTGTGAGATTTTTTGAAACGAAGGTACTTATGAGTTGTGGTTGTTAGTGGTTGTTTTTATTGAGATTGTGTTACAGTAGACAGTCACTGAAGGGAGGGGGAAGGTTTTGGGGGGTGTTAGGTGTTGTGACTTTTTACTATGGTTTAGTGAGTGATTTTTAGTAAAACACTTGTGTTTGATTTTTGTAAAGGGCTTTTGTTTGTGGATTGTGAGAGGGAGGTTATAGGGGTTGGAGAGTGGGTTCTATGTTAGGTATTGTAAGTTTACTATTGTACGCAGAAAGGTAGTACCGCTTGTTGGTTTGTTTGGTTTTTTTTGGTGTTACACGTGCGGCTTGTTTAGGAGCATGGTGGCTTTTTGGGCAGGGAGGGGAATTGGTTAGTTAGTATTACCTTGTATTACAGGGATGTGGGTGGGGACCCCTCCTTCCCAGGACGAGTGTTGCACTAGGTACGAGCTCTTCTTTATGTTGAGGAGGTTAGCACAATTTTCTATGTATAGTCTTCTTAGCTACTGAATTGGAGTCTCGTCTGGTGTGTGGCGGGTGCTCTTAAAAATGTTTTTCATTTTAGTAGCTGTACGGGAGCGCAAGGTAACTGTCTCCTGTATCTGCTGGGCTTGTTGTGCCCCCCCCGAGGTTGAGTCCTGGACCACTTGGTGATTTGGATGGGGAAGGCTTGAGCCTGCGGCTGGCCTTGGCCGGATCCGCAGGAGCTGGCCTTCAAATCCTCCTCCCCTGGGAGGGAGGGGTAGAGGCGCAGGGGCTCAGGAGGCCTTGATGACGGCTTGTTTCTTGCCTGGTTTGCCGGGGGAGGGGATGAGGCTGATGCACAAGGGGGGAGCGGGGCAGAGGGTGATACTTGCGCGTCAACAGGTCTGGGTGGTTCGTCGGCGCACTTCCGATCCTTCTTCTCGGCACCATTTTTGGGCGGTGGCTCGCCTGGCTTGCAGTCTCGGGCGTCCCTCGCCTGGGCTGTAGCCGTCTCCAGCTGACTCTCCTAGTTTTAGAGTGAGCGTGCGGTGTGAAACAGTCCTCGCATTAGAACATTGATCATTTTCCCCTGATTCCATTTATACTTCCCCAGTTTGTTCCGGTGGTGACATTCGGTTTCTAGCTCCTTCCGTATCTTGCGCAGCAGCACGTGGCTTGTTCCTCCTTGTCTGAGTTTGGGTGGATTGAACTGGTCTGCGGGAGTGGGTTCCCCTTCTTCGCGGGTGTAGCGGACACAGGCTGTGAGGTCCTGCGCTGCCGTGGATTTCCCTTCCTTATTCGGCTGCACCTTATGGAGAGTGGCCGTGCCGGCCGCATCTTCAGGGCAGAAGAGTACCCTGGGGTTGGACAGTAAGC